>CAUYUJ010005036.1:70100-142035 GCA_963575745.1 Prorocentrum cordatum | reverse complement strand
ACACGCACACGCACACGCACACGCACACGCACACGCACACGCACACGCACACGCACACGCACACGCACACGCACACGCACACGCACACGCACACGCACACGCACACGCACACGCACACGCACACGCACACGCACACGCACACGCACACGCACACGCACACGCACACGCACACGCACACGCACACGCACACGCACACGCACACGCACACGCACACGCACACGCACACGCACACGCACACGCACACGCACACGCACGCACGCACGCACACACGCACACACGCACACACACGCACACACACGCGCACACACACGCACACACACGCACACACACACACACACGACCCGCACGTCTGGCCCGCTGTGGGCACCGAGAGGCCCCTCCAGACCAGCCCGTGTTAGGGGGAGGCAGCAGACGCCCCGGCGGGCCGAAGATGTCCGGTCGTGACCTTTCCAGACGCCGCGATCCTGCCACGATCTCGTCGCAAGGCCAGATCTCGAGGGGCGAGGGGCACTGGTGGAGCTCTGGACGGACGCGGGGGGTTTGCTGGTTCTGAGGGGGCTGGCGGGCCTGACGCCGCTGCAGCTCTGCGACTTCAGCGGGTGCTTCGGCCGCCTGCACACGGGCACGGAGGTGGACAGCGCGTACTACTTCGAGGGCCTCCCTGTCTTGCGCATGGGCAACGCGAGGGACGACGCCGGCCGGCTGGCCTGCTACCTCGCGAACCGAAGCCCAATCCCAGACGGCAAAAGCCTGCAGTACGACCCCCGCACCGAGCTTGGTAAGGCTTCGGGTTGCGCGCAGAGCCCCCCAAGTAGTTCCTGCCAGCCTCAACAGGTCTCCCGAGCAGACTGGGACGGTCTCGGCACCCCAAGCTTGGGGCGCGGAACACCCAAGGCGTGTGAAGCGACTTCATCCCTCTTCCCACATCATGTCTGTCCACCCTTTCTGTCCCTCCTTTCTGGTCTTCTCTCCTTCCTCCTTCTTCCTGCTGTGCACTGGTGCTGGCCGCTGCCGTTTAGGGCCCTTGAGCCGCTCCAAGAAACACGCCCTTCGCGAACCCTGCCCGGGCATCTCCGCCGAGCTCTCCGCCGAGCTTTCGCGCCGTAGTGGAGCGCGTCGCGCTCCCCGACCACTCCGCGCCAGTTGCCATGGCCATCGCAAGGTCCGAAGGAAGCGGTGTCAAAACAATATGTCCTATAACTGGTCCTCAACAGGGCTGGGAGCCATGCGAGGAGGAGCTTAGCGCGTGGGTGTTGTCCACAGAGCTGAAGCCAAAAGACATGGGTCCACAGCTCAATCCTCCCTCCTCCCTCCTCCAAGAGTAGATGCTGTTCACCCGACCTGTTTTTCAACAGCCAAGCAGCACTCCTTGACATGGCTCGGTTGTCTACCGATCCAGAGGAGCGTTTGGTCCCCTTGGCTTTAACTACTTGTCGTCCTTCATGCAAGAAGAGAGCAGAGCCAACGATGACGTGGCAAAACTTATGCGCCTCTCTTTTTGGCCAAAGTACACCCCGAACAGTGGACACCTGCAGAATTGCGCATCCGAAAACATGAGGCTCACCAGCGAGTTTGAGGCCGACAAATTCGTCAAGCTGGAAGAAGTTGTCGAAACATGCGTCCTGATAGTGAACGCTGAGTTGTTTCAGCACCGACTCAGCAAATTCAGCGCGCGTCTAGACACGGATGCTGCCCTGACTGTTAGGAAAGCCTGCGATGCAATCCAAATGGTCTTTGGGGACAACATCCTACGAAAAACCGTCGCGGACGGATTCGCTGCAGACCTCTGGGGCGAGCCTGAGAGGCACGACTTTCAGTGGGGAGAGCCGTCTTACTACGACCAGTTTTGGCAGGAGGCTAGTTTGGAAGATGCAGCCTACGGAAACAACAAAGAGTGTCTGTGGCGCGGTGTCTCCAACCACTGGGTCGCCCAGTGCCCACACCCACCAAACAGCAAAGGCAAAGGAAAGGCAGCCTGCACACTTGGCCGGGTTTGTGGCAAAAACTACGGAACAGTAGCTGGTGAAGCACCCCGTGGCAGGGGAAAAGGGGCCGACACTTACCAGGCCGGTAAGTTCAGAAGAAACATTCGCGGAAAACCCTCAACTGGGAAATCGGCAAGCTCCAGAAGCAATAGCAACGGCAGAGGTAAAATGTCACAGAATACATCGGGGAAAAAGCAACCATGCATTCACCGCAGATGACTCCAACTGGTGGATAAGGGGCTGGCAACTGGTCAGAGCATCCTGACTGGAGTTCTGGCCAAGCCAACGGCTACGAACACCACCCCGATTCGGATGCCCAGTTAGCTTGGTCATTCGTGGCGGAGCACTCTGACGAGCCTGCCCCTAATAGCCAACCGCCGCAACCACCCGACGAGCGGAGGCCACCGAGCCTAGCGCCACAGTAAGCGAAGCAGCTGCGCGCCTGCAGAGCGCAGCTGCCCAACAACGAGCTCGCGCGCGCACTTCCGTTCCCTCCAAGAGCACAGGTTGCCAGAAGTGTCGCGTCCGCCCCCGACCGCTGCTACAAGTGCGTCGGCCAACTACACCACGCAAGCCGGACCGTTCAGCTTTGGCTTCCCGGCCGATGGAATGGCGATTGCGGGGGCGGAGTGCGCGGGACCAGCGCGCCTGGGTTTCCCGGCCGCTGGAAGAGCCACTCCTGCCGACCGTTGCCTGTCATCCAGCGCTCCGTCAGGACAGGCGTGCTTGGGCTTCCCGGCCGCTGGAATGGCTGGCACGCGTAGCATGCCCGTTCGCCGTTGGCAGTGGCCCCTCCAGGGCAGCTCGTACCGAGGGTTGTCCGCGCCGCTTGCTGCGCGTCAGCAGCTGTGGCCAGCCGACGAAGCAGCGTCGGTGCATGTCCCGCACGGAGTGCGGGAACGTGTGCTTCGCGAGCGAGCCCGTCGACTTGGTCGACCCCTCGCTCAGCGCGCCGCGATGGCGCGTGGGCCTGCAGAGCGACGACCACGAAGACGACCGCGGCTACGTCGACGACTTCGGCGAAGAGGACAGCGACTGAGACGACGCAGCCGTCGAAGAACGAAGGGCCGTTGAGAGACCGCAGGACCATCCCGACGAAGACGAGAGGAACGACGACGACGCCAACGACGGTGACCCCAAAGAAGACAGCCGCGCTTCCTACGCACCAGAAGCAGCGATGCCGTCGTTTGCCACAGAGCACAGCCTGCACGCGGACATCGCCGTCCACGAGGCCATCGTCGATCTTGGCTGCTCTAAAGGCATAGTGTCTGAAGACCGGCACCGCAAATTCAAACAGCTTCTTGCCGCAGAGCTTCCTGCCCTGATTTGCGCGTGTCCGGAAAGCTTTCTTCGACAGTGTATCGTTCCGCTGGGGTGATTTCAAAACTGCAACTAGCTTAGCGAACGCACCTGGAGGACCGATTTCGAAGCAGTCAAAACAGGCGCAGGTCCACGAGCCACACCTTTCTTATAGTCCAAGCCTCGACTAAATAATTTACGTGCCGCAGTGGGTTTCGATGCAGACACGCTTTCTCTCAAAGAGACGCAGAAGACGATGCCGTTGAAGGCGCCGCGCCGGGCGCTACTTGTCCCCGCCCCTTTCCGCGCGCCCAGAAGCACTGCGCGCTGCGCCTGCAAGAACCGCGAGCCCCACCAACCATGAACTTGCGCATGAAACAATCGCTGCGCTTGGCAGCCCAGGGTCGTTTCAGGTCTGGATGCCGCCTCGCCTCTCCGAGCTGAAGCGCGAGTCAACCGCCGAAGCAGGGCTGAAGAGGATCCACGATCGACTCGGTATCCCAAGCGTAGAGCTCCTGATGCGTAAGATTGCCCCTGCGCAAGACCCAGGAGCCGCCCCTGCTGCGAAAAGCCTCGCAGAGAAGATTGCGGACAACGGCAATTTATGCGATCGTTTCGAGAAGGCCGCTCTTCACTTGGCATGAGCACCAGGTCGGTCGACCAGATCGCGTGGGTCGATCCATTCGAGATTGGGCACCCAAACCATCGCGCTTCATCATATGATCGACAGCTTCACGAGGCGGTCCCGCGCAGGGCGAGTTCCGACCAAGGAGCCCAGCGGCACGCTGCGCGCATTCTCTCGTGGGCAAGCTGTTCGCGGTGGCCTCCCAGAAAACATGATGACCGACATTGGTGGCGATTGTGCCAGCGAAAATGTCGAGGAGCACTTGGAGCTACACGGGGTTCGTCACTGGCGGGCCCCTCCCCGCACCCTCGCGTCAAACGGCATTGTTGTGCGAAACAACGGGGCGTTGAATATAATCTTTTACAAGTTAGCGCAGATGCTCGCTGGCCAACTTGGCAACGGGACATTCACCGCCACGGACGTCACAATGCAAGCCTGCGCTGCCAAGAACGCTTCGGTTCGACGATGTGTTTTTTCGCCTTAGGGAACAAAACAACCCCTTTTTCGGCGCCCTCGACGAGGCAGACCCTCCTTTGCTCCGGGGCCCCCCTGCAGACCCCGCGAGCAGCGCTCGGGCTAGACGCTCCCTCCGGCGAGCCGCGCAGCAGGTAGCTATCCAGATCCAGTCGCGTTCTGAATTGCGGGATTTGTTCAATTCACGATTGGCCGGCATTCTCGGCCCGCTTGGCGCCGGGGCCATCGTCGCCAGATTGCTGACGAAAGTTCGAAAAACGTTTGGAAAGGCTTGGAAGGGGCAGACAACTGCGATAGGCATGGAAGGCCATCGCGTGGATTCGCGCGCAAGATGGACTCGCTGCGCCCGCGCGCCTGCGCCAGCGCCCGACCTCACGAGCGCAAGAGGAGCTTGGAACTACAAGTCCAGGCGCCGGCGCAACAAGAGACGAACAACAAGAAGGAACAAACCTCGGAAGACACGGCTCCGCCACAACCGCCGCCGCTCCCAGCTGCGCCCCCATCAGCCTTGCCACGACCGCCCTCTGATAATTGCACCGGCTCTGGGTGGTTTTCCGGGGCCCGCGGTTTCCCGGCCGTGGGAACCGGACAATCAGCGCCTCCGCTGCCTCCTCCTGCGCCGCCGCCGCAACGGCAACCTGGCAGTTCTTCAGCTTGCGCAGTCAAGCCGACCCACCGGCCGATTGGCAAACAACTTTTTTCAGACCGGCCAAACAAACCGAAGGGGGGAACGCGAACGAACCGAATCAGAACCTGCGCGCAAGTCACAAATGCGCCCGCGCTCCGACGATCTCCTCGCAGCGGCCAACAACGATGCTGACGAGTCGTTTTTCGAAGTACTAACACAGTGGAGCACGATGGCTGAAGTTTCGGATTTTGCAAAAGCAGCCCAGCAGACGCGCCTGCGCCCCAGGGGAATCCGCCCCCGATGCCCTGGCAGCGGCGAGAACCCTAGAGCGCCAAAAGAGGTTCAGCGCGAGACCGCCGAAGCAGACCCAGTTTTCGAAGCGCCCTGGCCTCGTGAACTACGCGCCGTCGCGGCCAATTTCGACGTGGTTCCGCGTCCACAAGGCGCGTCAACAGCGCCGTCGCGCTTCGTCTACACCGCGCCCGACGGCGAACCGAAAGCCCGCCTCGCAGCGCAGGCCTGCTTCGAGTCAAGCAAAGACAGGCATATGGTTGAGAGCCCGACGTTGCGCCGTCATTCGGTTCGTTTCATGATTTGGCTTGCTGGGCGCATGCAGTTCGAGCCGGAAGCATGGGGAGTTGAGCGTTGCTCTAGGCCGGCGCCTCTGCATATCCCAGTTGGGATGGCTCGCCCGCGTTCGTTCGACCACCTGCTGGCGTTGACTTGCTGGAAGGACACGCGCGGCGATTGAAGCGCGGCATGACATTGCGCGGCTTGCGCCGGGCACCTCGGGTACGGTTATTTCACGTGCGGCCGCTTCTACTAGAAGGCGGCGTTGCGCAAGCGATGCGGAATCAATGTTTTTTTGCGCTTCGAGGGCGAGCGACTTCAGGGATTCCTTAGTTTTCGCGCGACGTTGCGATGGCGGGGACCGATTCTTTTTGGGATGCCATAGAAAGTTTGCCCTTGCAGCGGGGCGCGCGCAAGCGGGGTAATCTTGTCTTTTGTGGCTCTCTTGATCGCGCTCAACATTGCGCGCATCTGTCATTCGCATCTGCGCCCCCGCACCGGCTGCGGCAACCGACTTCTGAGGTCGCAGAATCAGAGCGAGCCCCCTTGCGACAGCGCCTAGGCGCGCAGATCTGCGCGTCGGACCAGTCGGCCCCGAGCGGCACGTGAGTTCTGCAGCGTCGAGAGTGCAATCGGCAGCGGTGAGTGCGCTTCTAAACTGTTGCAAAAACGACCGCCGCCTCAGGAATGCCCCGGCTGCCTTGCCTTTTGGCCCCATGTCCACAGATATCTGCGCGCGGTATTTTGGCGATTCCCCCGGGAACTCCCCTCCGCAGCGCGGCGTGGCCACGTTCATCGGAGAGGGGGGAAGGGGGGGGGGTGAGGTCGTTCGTGCTGAGGCGCGCAGGCGGGCATCGAAGAGGCAAGTCCGCGCGTGCATCGCCGTGCTGGCAGCCGAGGCACTCTCGGCAGAGGCCGCTTTGGATGTAATATTAGCCACGGGACGCCGGATTCAAGAATCGCCGAACATGCCAGGGCCGCCCTTCGGTGTCTCACCCGCGGACAACTGGCACCTCGCGACCAACGTATATTCTGCAACGCCACGCCTTTCGGAAGAAAATGTTACTCCAGCGTGCCAGAGAGTTCGCGAAGCTGTCGTTGCATGGGTTCCGAAACACTGTGATAAAGTATTTTCGCTGGAGCTGTTGTGGATGCCAGATTCTGAAATGCGCGCTCGCCCTGTCACGCAGGACAAAGCCAACCCTGGGAAACTGGTAGCCCCTATCGGGCCCGGCATACTCACGCCCACCTCAGCGAGCGAGCCGGCCACGGGGCCCCCGACAAGTGCAAGCGCAGCGTCGTCAGCTGGACCTTCGCGCTTGGGTTTCTGGCCGAGGGAAAGCTGGTCGCGGGTGCAACGGTGTCGATTCCAATCGGCGCCCTGGCGCCTGCAGTGCCTGGCTGCGCGAGAGATGCTCGACCCCTGCATCCAGGCGCCACTTCGATGGCGCGCTCGCCGGCTCCTCCAGCGCGGCGCACAGTTGAAGAGCAGCCCGCAGCGCTGCCGCCGGCTCGCCGCCTGAGTGACGTGGAGCGGCTCCTCCAAAGCAGTGCCCTGAACATGATGAACAACGAGCGCCGGGCTATGCAGGAATTCCAGAGCAGATAGGACACCTCCCGTGACCGACAGCTTGAACGGGCAGTTGATCTCGCGCAGAAGGAGCCACAGGCAATTCAGATGGATGTAATTATGGACAAGCGTATACATGCGGCTGACACATGAGGCCTCTGGCAAGCCACGGAAATATCACGATGCGTTGCATCGACGAGACGTCTCCCAGATGGAACGCCTCATGTCCGCCAGCAAGCTCCGGGGCAGATAGAAGGCCAAACTGGACAGAGCTGACTGGGAACAGCGTCGTGGTAGGCATGCTGACTGGGCAGCGGCTGCAGCTGCTGATCCAGATTACGTATTTGATCACGCGTGTGATCCGTCTCCAGAGCCAGCGACGCTGCGCCCTGGCGTTCAGCAAGAGAGATCTCGCGGCAGAGGTCGCAGCCCCGACTGCTCAGAGCCCGACGGGGCAGGACAGCAGAAAGCATGTCTTTTCGACGGCAGACCGCGCTCCCGAGCTGAAGATATCCGCCGGCAGGAACATGGAGAGGCCTTCTCCGAGCGCAGCCTGGAAATCAAACAAAGCAGCGTTGCGCGCAGAGAAGAAAAGAGAGAAGAAGACAATTCCAGCAACCATTGACTGCTGAGCCAGCCTTTGGCCACTTCTAGAAGACAAGAAGTTGGTGTTGTGTAGCAACTTTGTCATTATTCTCATTTTGTCTGTCCATCATTTGCGTCCCGCCTTTCTGGTCTTCCCTCTTGCTCTTAGGGCCCTTGAGCCGCTCAGAGCGGGAAAAGGGACTGCGCCGCCCTTCGCGAGCCTTGCCGGGCATCTCCGCCGAGCTCTCGCACCGGATGGTTTTCGCATGAGACATCCTCAAGGCGCGCTGGCCCCAGACTGCCCAGGGGGCTTGTTGAGGCCATCCGGGACGGTTTCGGGGCTGTCTACGTAGAGCCCGAAGCATTACCAGACGAGCTGCCCAACTGGCACACGGACAGCGTCTTCTGGGAGCAGCCGCCGATCGGCAGCCTGTTCTTCTGCCAGCAGGCTCGACGATCCTGAAGAAGAGATGTGTCAGCCCAGTGCGCGCGCGTTCTGTTCAGCTCCGCCGATGGCACGCAGCTCGTGCCGGCCCTCATCGATGCACGTCGCATTGAAAAGGCCTGGGTGGACAAGCGCGCATTGGCGCCAGACCGCGTTCTGCGGGTCGTCGACAGGCGCCCGCCGAGGGCGGCGAGACGCTCTTCGCGGACACGACGGGGGCGTATGCGGCCCTGCCCCGGGAGCTCCAGGCGGAGCTGGAGCGCTGTGAGGTTGAGGGGCCACGTTAGGGGGGGAGTGGGCTCAGGGGGTGGGGGCGCATCGGCCCCCCTCTCGTCTGTTCATCGCCGATAGGGGCCCGATAGCCCACCCCAGCTTTGGAACGTTCGAACTCGCCACTGGAGGTGAATCGGAGGCCTATCGCCGATTTAGCGGCGGTGTGTACCGATTCCATGTCGATGTTCCCCCCCGTCTGCGAGGGCCTCCCCCACGACGTTGCTCCTCGGAGGTTGTCTGTTCGCTGGCGCACCAGTGGGCCAAGAAGAACAAGTCCTCGGCGCACCAATCGCTCGCGAAAAAGTCCCCCCAGGAACCCAGTGGAGGAACGGATGCCGATGCCGCTACCCCTGCCGCGTCGACACGGCTGGATTCGCTTCGGAATTTCGGCCAAACCGCGCCCCAAAAGAGGTCCGGGGAGCACGGCAGGTTCGCGTCGTGTCGACTGGCGGCGACCCCGCCGCTGGCGTTAAACGTTGAAAGGCCGCAAACGACCCAACTTTGGTCGATGTTGAATGGTCTGACGTTTCGGAAACGGCCGGTCGTTACGGATTGAACGATCCCCGCAGTGTCAGGAGCCAGCGCAGGGGTTGTCACGACACTGATTTGCCGCAGTGGTATCGGTATCTTTCTGTTTCCCCAGGAGCTGCGAGCGGCACGCGCGCGCAGCAGGGCGCGGCGCTGGCCGTTGGCGCTGCGGCACCCAGAGACCGGGAAGGTGGCGATTTACGGCATGAACATGGGGACATGTGCCGTGCTTCCCAGGGGTTCCGAGCTGCCCCAGGAGCTCATAGTCGGGTGCTGGTGGAAGTACCCCTGGCCCAAGGTGCCCCCAGGATTCTCGGGGTGGCCCTGACGGCCTCCAGAGCACCCCTCACGAGGCCCAGAGGCCCAGAGGGCCCCAGGGCCCCCAAAATGGAGCGAAAAGCTGGGGGCACCGTGGGCCAGGGGCACTTCTAGCAACACCCGACATAGGAGGAAAAGGTACCAGTACCGCTATCCTCCCTACGTTTTCGCCTTTTATGGGCCTCGTGGGAGGCCCTCGTCGCCGCCGTTGGATTCGCCTCGAACTTCTGGTCAGAACGCATTCCAAGAGAGGTCTGGGGAGTATCGGTATCTGTACCTGTTGGTTTCTCCAGGAGCGGCTTGACGAGATGGAGCTGGAGGGGGCGGAGGACGAGAGCCTCGATATCCTGAAGGGTCTCCTGCCGCACCTGTCGCAGCCGCAGTTCACCGTGAAGTGGAAGTGGGACGTCGGAGATCTCGTCGTCTGGGACAACAGGTCGCTTTTTCACGCGGGCACTGGGTTCGACGATACGAAATACACTCGCGAGATGTGGCGAACCACCGTGCTGGCCAAGCCAGGCCCGACGACGTAGGGGGCGCTGGCGCCTCGACGGCCCCTGGACCTGGCGACGCGGCGTGCGCTCGAGAAGAAACGCTCCCCGATGTCCTGCCCACGGGAAGCGCCGAGCAGCTGACAAAACTCGGAGGAGAAGCAGAGACTCAGGAGGGAAAAAACACAGACCCAATTAATCGTCGAATCCTACGAAAATGCATGAACATATGGGAAGCGTGGGGGAAGAAGGGGGCCGTTTTCGTTTCGAATTCGTTTTGCGGTAGAGGTAGATTAAAGACAAAACGAGGGAGAACGAAAAACCAAACGAAATCGAGGAGCACCGTTCAGGTGCAGCCCTGGCAGAGAACACCGCCACCGAAAACCCCCTCGGGGAGGGGATCCCCGCCCCCTGCGGAGGCACTCCGGAGCGCCTCCCACGTGCCAGGAGGCGCCGGGGAGTGCCGCCGCCCGGGCTGTCGATGGCGTGCGGTCTCTGTCTCGTCCCCGTCCGAGCCTGGAGAGCCGACGATCGGATGTTTGTCCAGGCGCGGCCCCGACCCCTTCCTGGGGCTCCTCCTCCTCCTCCTCCTTCTCCTCCTCCTCCTCCTCCTGCTCCTCCCCCTCCCCCTCCTCCTCCTTCTCCTCCTCCTCCTCCTCCTCCTCCTCCTCCTCCTCCTCCTCCTCCTCCTCCTCCTCCCCCTCCTCCTCCGCAGGTTCCCGCCCGGGATCCCTTCTCGCTGGCCCCAGGTCTCCAGGAGGGGCAGAGAGGAAAGGACACCCGCCGGGATGGAAGAAACCGTGCAGTCGACCAGCACGGTAAGGATGGGCACCTCTCCCAGAGGTGCCCTTGCATCCTTGCCTCCTCGGCCCATCCTTGGCCACTTTCCTTGGCCGCGCCCCGCTCGAAAAGCTTCGAAACGGCCTTCAAGGGCCTTGCATCCTTATCGCGAGTCCTTAGATGATACGGGTCGACTGTATCGTCCGAGATCTGGGCCTGTGGAAAAACGCGCACACACAAATTGTGTGTGTGTAAAAACACGGTGGAACACCACGAACACTGTGGAACAAACAAACAAGCACACACACACACGCACACACACGCACACACATACACACACACACTTACACTGTGTGTGTGCGTGTGTGTGTGTGTGTGGGTGGGGGGGGCGTGTGCGTTTGCGTGTGCGTGTGCGTGTGTGCGTGTGCGTGTGCGTTTGCAAGTTTGTGTGTGTGAATGTGACTGTGACTGTGAATGTGAATGTGAATGTGAATGTGAATGTGACTGTGACTGTGAATGTGTGTGTTTGTTCGTCCGTAGCCTTGGCTCAAGCTGTCTGGGCTCGAGCACGCCCCTGGCCAGGTGCGGTGCCCTGGTCCTGGCATGACGGAGACCGCGGCGGCGCGGCGACGGCGGCTGGCCTGTGCCGCTGCCGGTCGCCGCTTGGCTGCCGCCGTGACTCTCTGGCGCCGCTGGCGCTGCTGGCGCGACAGGCGCCGCCGCTCTCGGCGGCGCGCTTACTGCTGCGAGCGTTTCCGGCGCTGCTGGCGCCGCCGCCTCGACCCTCGCTGCCGACGCACCCCAGGCTGTCGGCGCGGGCTGGGCCGCTCGCCCTCTCGCCCCCGCCGGCGCCCCGGGCGCTTCCTACGCCCCTGGGCATGTCGACGCGGCCCGAGTGCGCCGTCCTGCCGGCGCCGCCGGCGCGGCTGGCGCCCCTTCGGCCGCCGCTGCCAGCGCCGCTTAGGCCCCGTGGGCGGTCGGCGCGGCCGGCGCGGCTTGGCCGCCCGCCTCGGCCGACGGCGCGGGCGCCGCCGACGCCCTCGGAAGCGTTGGCGCGGCCCGCGCACCCTCGTGGGCCCCGCGCCCTGCGCCGCTGGCGCCGTTGGCGTTGGCGCTGCCGGCGCCGCCAGCGCTCCAGGCGCGGCCGCCGCCGCCGCTGCGGGCGCCTGCTCCGCGGCCGCCGCCGCTGCCCAGCCACGCGCAAAGGGGGTCCAGGGGGGGGGCCTTTTAGAAGCACCACTGCTCCTTAGAAGGGCCTTATCATAGATGCACGGCCGGCGCCTTCTAAGAAGCAGCCTCCTTCTAAGAAGCTTTCCCCCCCATGCCCCTTTTGCGCGCCGCCAAGCTGCTGCCCGCGCGGGCCTCTGGCTGGCCGCGGCCAGGCCGGCGCTGGCCGCCGAGTTCGCGGCCGCCGACGTCGCGGCGCACGGCGACGCGCGCGCGGTGGAGGAGGAGGAGGAGGAGGAGGAGGAGGAGGGAGGAGGAGGAGGAGGGGGAGGAGGAGGGAGGAGGAGGAGGAGGAGGAGGAGGAGGAGGAGGAGGAGGGGGGAGGAGCGAGGAAGAGGAGGAGGAGGAGGAGGAGGAGGAGGAGGAGGAGAGGAGGAGGAGGAGGAGGAGGGCGCGGGGGTGGACTTGGGGCAGGACGCGGGGAAGGCCGTCGCAGCTGGCGGGGAGGACGACGCGCGCGACGCGGCTTTGGCGACGCCTGCATCCTCGACAGCGCCGCCGAGAGCATCGACGCCAGCGTCTGCGGACCCCCGGCAGCGCCATCGGGACCAGCCTGGTTACCCAGCGGATTCGACGGTGGAGGACATCGAGGAGGGCATCGAGGAGGCGAATGAGGCGCAGGAGGCGGCTGACGAGATGGGGCAGTTCGTCGACGTGGAGGCTGGGGAGGCGGAAGTGGAGGCGACGGGCGGCATGGCCCAAGTCTTCGCCATGGACGCGGACGACGTGGGGGATGAGGAGGGGGGGGGGGGGGCGGAGGAGGCCCACAGAACCGCGGCTCCCGAGGAATCGGCTGCCGTTTCTCCAGGACCTCCACGCAGCTCCTCTCTCGCTGGCGAACCCCCCCGCGTTGCGCCCGCGCGGGCCCGACGCGCGGGAACGCTTCGTTTTCTTTCCCGCCGCCGCGCTTCGTGGCGATACGGGGGGGCGGGAAGGAAAGAGGGGGGGGGGGCGGGAGGCCCTTCGCCTTTCGGCCCCCCTCGCCGACGTCGCGCCCGCGCGGGCCCGACCGAGGTCAGGGCGCCGACTCCCGCGTTGCCGCCGCCGCATTTCGCGGCGCCCCTCGCGCCCCCTGGGGGGGGGGGGCCGGGCCGCGGCAGCGATGGCGGTGGCAGAGACCATCGGGCCCCCCTGAGCCTCACCAGGGCCCCGATGGAACTTCCATATCCCCCGGGGCTGGCAGCGACGCCGGCGTCGGAGACCAGCGGGCCGAACCAGGTAGCGATGGCGGAGTCAGAGACCAGCGGGCCTCCCCTGAGCCTCGCCAGGGCTCTCTCAGAGGGAACGTCCATCTCCCCCGTTCTCGCCGCGTTCCGCGGCGCCCGTGAACCGGGCAGCAACGGTTGCGCCAGAGGCGAACGGGCCGAACACTGTAGCTTCACACCCGTTATCGCGGCAACTCCGCTGCGCTCGCAGTTGCGACGTGTCGGAGGCGAATGTCTGTTCACCTGGCAGCGTGCCCAGGTGCGCGGGGGGCCCTGGCAGCGCCAGACACCAGCTGGCCGAACCCAGTGGAGATGGCGGAGTGAGAAACCGGCGGGCCTCCCCCGAGCCTCGCCAGGGCCCAGGGGGAAACCCCATCTCTCCCGTGTTTGCCGCTTTCAGCTGCGCCCCCGGACAGAGCAGCGACGGCGGCGTCCGAAACTGGGAGGCCCCTCCCGGCCCCGGGCCCCCGAGCGCACGCCCGCTGCAGGCGATGCCGCCGCTGATTGGGGCGCGCCTGGCCAGAGCTTCGCCGCCGCGCTGAGGGCCCGCTGCGACGGGCCGCCACCCGTGGGCGCGCGGGCCAACGCGTCTGGCAGTCGCACTTCTGGACCGCGAAGAGGTGCTCTGTCTGGCAGGCCAGAACCACTTGTCCAAGGCTGCCATGACACGCCAGCGCCAGGAGGGGCTGGGAAACCTTCACCACCGGCATCCACGCGTGCGCCTCCGCCGGCACCAACGCCATCACCTACACCAGTGCCGACGCCAGCATCGCCGGCATGAGCGCCAGCGCCACCAGCACCAGCGCCAGCATCGACGCCAGCGCCAACGCCTGCGCCTGCGCCTGCACCAATGCCAGTGCGTACGCCACCGTCGACGCCAGCACCGACGCCAGCGCCAACACCGACGCCTACGCCGGCATGAACGCATGCGCCTACACCAGCACCAGCGCCAGCATCGACGCCTGCACCAGCGCCCGCGCCTACGCCGGCACTAGCGCCAGTGCCTACGCCAGCATCCACGCGTGCGCCTCCGCCGGCACCAACGCCATCACCTACGCCAGTGCCGACACCAGCATCGCCGGCATGAGCGCCAGCGCCTACACCAGCACCAGCGCCAGCATCGACGCCAGCGCCAACGCCTGCGCCTACGCCGGCACCAACGCCAGAGCCTACGCCACCGTCGACGCCAGCACCGACGACAGCACCAACGCCGGCGCCTCCGCCGGCATGAACGCCAGCGCCTACACCAGCACCAGCGCCAGCATCGACGCCGGCACCGGCGCCCGCGCCAACGCCGGCACCAGCGCCAGGGCCTACGCTGGCATCCACGCGTGCGCCTCCGCCGGCACCAACGCCATCACCTACGCCAGTGCCGACACCAGCACTGCCGGCATGAGCGCCCGCGCCTACTCCAGCACCAGGGCCAGCATCGACGCCAGCGCCAACGCCCGCGCCTACGCCGGCACCAGCGCCAGAGCCTACTACGCCACCGTCGACGCCGGCACCGACGACAGCACCAACGCCGGCGCCTACGCTGGCATGAGCGCCAGCGCCTACGCCACAGCACCAGCGCCGGCATCGACGCCAGCGCCCACGCTCGCGACTCCGCCGGCACCAACGCCAGCGCCTACGCCAACGTCGACGCCAGCACCGACGATATCACCAACGCCGACGCCTACGACGGCATGAACGCCAGCGCCTACACCAGCACCAGCGCCAGCATCGATGCCGGCACCAGCGCCCGCGCCTACGCCGGCACCAACGCCAGAGCCTACGCCACCGTCGGCGCCAGCACCGACGATTGCACCAACGCTGGCGCCTACGCCGGCATGAACGCCAGCGCCCACACCAGCACCAGCGCCAGCATCGACGCCGGCACCGGCGCCCGCGCCTACGCCGGCACCAGCGCCAGTGCCAACGCCAGCGTCCACGCGTGCGCCTCCGCCGGCACCAACGCCATCACCTACACCAGTGCCGACACCAATATCGCCGGCATGAGCGCCAGCGCCACCAGCACCAGCGCCAGCATCGACGCCAGCGCCAACGCCTGCGCCTACGCCGGCACCAACGCCAGAGCCTACGCCAACGTCGACGCCAGCACCGGCGACAGCACCAACGCCGGCGCCTCCGCCGGCATGAGCGCCAGCGCCTACACCAGCACCAGCGCCAGCATCGACGCCGGCACCAGCGCCCGCGCCTACGCCGGCACCAGCGCCAGTGCCTACGCCAGCATCCACGCGGGCGCCTCCGCCGGCACCAATGCCATCACCTGCACCAGTGCTGGCACCAGCATCGCCGGCATGAGCGCCAGCGCCTACACCAGCACCAGCGCCAGCATCGACGCCAGCGCCAACGCCCGCGCCTACGCCGGCACCAACGCCAGAGCCTACGCCACCGTCGACGCAAGCACCGACGACAGCACCAACGCCGGCGCCTACGCCGGCATGAACGCCAGCACCAACGCCGACGCCAACTCCAGCACCGACGCCAACACCAGCACCGTCGCCAGCAGCCGACCCCAGCACCGAAGGCGGCAGCACCAAGCACCAGCAGCGCCGTGCAGACCTGGCACTTGCAGACGCAGCCGCAGCCGCCACGGCAGCCCGAGGACCTGTGTCGGAATCGTGCCAGACCACGTCGTGGCGCTGCGCCACGGGCACTTGCAGCGCGGCGTGGAGCTGCACGGCCGGGTGCGGAAGAACGTGGCGGACCTTTGCGGGTGCGACGTGTCGATGTGAGTTCTGCGCGCGGCCCCGGCCCGCCTGGCGGCGACCGTTTAGGTCGCCACGGGGCGTTGCAGTCAGCGCAGGGTGATGCAGTCAGCGTTCCTCGTCCTCATCCTCTTCTCCTCCTCTCTCCTTCCTCTCCCCTGCTGGCTTGTGAGTGGCTTCGCGTCCTGGCCAGGCGGAGGAGCGGCCCTGCGGCTCCGCGGGCGCCGCCCCGCCGCCAGACGCCTCGAGATGGCGTTCGCCCGCCTCCCCTCCTTCCTCGTCCTTGTCCTGCTCCTCCTCTGCCTGTCTCCTCTTCGCTCCCCCGCGCACGTCGTCTCACTCGGCCCTGGGCGGTGGCCGCCTGGTTGGAGATAGGTTGCACGACGCTCTGCTGGATCTCCCCCCCTCCCCCCCCTCTCCCCCGAATTGGTTGCTTTACAGCGCACCGCGTGCATGAGCACTGCGTGTGGACCTGTCTGCGCCCGCTGCTGGTTGACCCTGGCCTCTGGCCACACGCCAGGCTTGCCCTGACGCCGTCACCGTCATGGTTATGCGCGGTGCTGGGCGCTTGTGCGCCCGTGTGCCCTCGTTCGAATGTCTTGTTTTAGTTGGCGAGTGTCTGCGCCCAACCGCTTTCACCCTCAGGCGTCTCCCTAGCAGCTTGTGGAGCTCCGTCTCCTTCCTCGCGCTCGCCCCCTTCCCGCCCCCGCCTCCGACGTGGTAGGATTCTGGGGTTGTTTCTGATCAGCCACGCCGCCGCGCGGGCTTTGACTGAGTATGCACTGTGCGTCGCCCGTGATGGACTCGTTGTGTGAGGCCTCATTATATAAGTGGTCGTTTTGACCATGTGGGGATTGATGCACACACGGCGCCGCGGTCCGTTCTCGTTTCCTCCTCCTCGTCTTCCGCCCCTCCGCCGGGATCCCAAGTCCGGGGCCATTTCAAGTTTTTGCTTCCGTCCTTGCCGGGGAACTGTAACGATGTCGTATTCAGCAGGCTCTGTCAGAACGTTTTGGAGTAAAGGACTGGTACCATAGTGTGCACAAGGCGTTCGGCTGTCGCCGAAAGTCTGGGTGGCTCCTCGCCCCCGGGTCGCGTTTAAGGGGCCCTCAGCTGCTGTGTCTTCATCGAAAAAATCTGCCGACCCCATCAGCGAGAGCCCCATGCGGGATGCCCAGGATCGAAAAACAAACTTTTTTGAATAAGCAGAAGCTTTCATCGGCGCTGGACCCTCCCAGTGGCGTAGATTTTTTATAGTTATGTATGATTATTCTTATAGAGTGTCTGAGTCCTTCAAGGGCCTCAACACAGCATGGATGACAAGATATCCAGGGTAAAGCAAAGAAACCTTCCAGAGTGGAGGAGTGTCACAGCTATGCTATGCACATAGAGTAACATGGCGTGGCATTGCCTAGAAACGCAACGCACAGAAAACAAGTAAGGGCCCAGATACTCTGACCCAGGAACCTTGGCCCAATCCGCGCGAATTCGGCTTCACCACCCCGGGAAGCCAACTATGTCAGGACCCTCGTGACAAAGTCTCGGTAATGAATTCTGAAGGATTCGCGTAATCTAACCATACCTTTCAGAAGCGAGGCCCAGACGAGTTGCCCTGATCAGGGATGTGGAGGAGCATGCACTGGAATAAGGAACTTGGTATGACGTCATACCTGAAGAGGGGAGGGATGGAGGAGGAATTGGAGGAGGAGCAGCAAGAAGAGGAGGAGGAAGAGGAGGAAGTGGAGGAGGAGGAGGAGGAGTAAATAAAGGGGGAGCCGGACAAGCTAGGTGCGCTCGCGCCTCATGTGACATCCTATCGTTCCCTCCCTTCCCATGGCGCTGATTTTTGGTTATTTGCGGACGAGTGTCATAACCGAGCTGCGATCCCCACAAAAAAAACATGATCGACCCACGAACCCGGAAAGGAATATAGAAATGTAAGGCATGGCAACGTTTCAAATACACTTGATCCGGCGACCGGCAAAAGCAATGCTGAGTGTATCGATATTGATGTACCGTGCCGAGGGCTGTGTTGTGCTGCGCCGTGCTGACTTGCGATGTGCCATGCCGCCATTGTGCTTTATAGTGTTGTGGATCGAGCCCTCCTTTGCATCCGAGTCCTGACCGAGCCGATCTGGATCTTAAGCTCGAGCCGCCTGAGCACATAGTAGCCGCACCAGAGCTAATTGACAGGGGGGCATGCAATGAGGACGCGCCGCGGAACGTCCCATTGGACGCGCCAGGCGACGTGCCAGGGATCGTGCCATGGGGACGCACCGCGGGACGTGCCAAGGGGACGCGCTACGGAACGTGCCAATGGACGTGCCACGGGACGTGCCAGGGGACGTGCCGCGCGACGTGCCAGGGGGACTCGCCACGGGACGCGCCACGAAACGTGCCAGGGAACGCACAAGGTTGCAATGTTGAGTGTATCGATCTTCATGTACCGTGCCGAGGGCTACTGTGCTGCGCCGTGCTGAACTGCGATGTGCCATGCCGCGATTGTGCTCTATAGTGTCGTGGCTCGAGTCCTCCTTTGCATCCGAGTCCTGACCGAACTGATCTGGATCTTGAGCTCGAGCTGCCTGAGCACATAGAAGCTGCCCCAGAGCGTTGTGGAACCCATGTGTTTTCACGCTTCCCCCGCCCTGGGGCGTTAGGAACCATATGTTTTCAGGCTTGCCCCGCCCTGGGGCGTTAGGAACCCATGTGATTTTACATATCTCCCGCCCTGGGGCATTCGAAACCCATGTGTTTTCACGTTTGTCCCGCCCCGGGGCGTTAGAACGCATGTGTGTTCGCGCTTCCCCCGCCCTGGGGCGTTAGGAACCCATGTGTTATCACGCCCTGGGGCGTTAGGATCCGATATGTTTTCACGCTTCTCGAGCCTCTTGGGGCCACCTGGGGGGCGGGGGGAAGCGAAAAGCGTTCCCCGAGCACAGATCCCAATGCAGAACAGGATGCCCATTTTGGATACTTCCTAGGTGGCCTGGACACGTTAAAGCACTTGGTTCCGCCATGTCAAATACCCCCTTGGGCGGCCTGGACACGTAAAACCACGTGGTTTCAATTCGGGACAATCATGTTAGATACCCCCCTGGGTGGCCTGGACACGTGATAGCACGTGGGACCAACTCTGGGCAACCATGTTAGATACACCCCCAGAGGGCTTGAACACGTTAAAACACGTGGTCCTTGTTCGGGACAGCCATGTTAGAGATCCCTTTTGTGTGGCCTCGACACGTAAAACACGTGGTGCCAGCTCGGGACAACCATGTTTGATACACCCCTGAGTATCCTGGACACGTTAAAACACGTGGTCACGTGGTCCTTGCTCGGGACAGTCATGTTAGATACCCCCCTGGGTGGCCTGGACACGTGAAAACACGTGGTTCAAGCTCGGGACAACCAAGTTAGATATCTCCTTCGGTGCCTTGGACACATAAAAACACGTGGTTCCAGCTCGGGGCAACCAGTTAGATACCCCCCTGGGTTCCAGCTCGGGGCAACCACGTTAGATATCCCCGTGGTTGGCCTGGATATGTAAAAACACATGTTTCCAGCTCGGGACAACCAGCTCGGGAACACCATGTTAGATACACCCCTGTGTGGCCTGGGCACGTGAAAACACGTGGTACCAATTCGGGACCACCATGTTAGATACCCACCTGGGTGGCCTGGACACGTGAAAACACGTGGCTCCAGCTCGGGACCACCATGTTAGGTACCCCCTGTATGGCCTGGACACACACACATGCATGTGGTTACAGCTCGGGACTACAATGTTAGAAAGAGCGCGTTCTGTAGTCGCTTGGAGGGGGGGGGGTTGGAACTGAACCCCCCCTCCCCCACCCGCTGGTTGGAGGGGGAGGGGGAGGGGGGAGGGGGGTTCGAACCCCCCCCCCCCCCCCCTTCCCGTGACGGAGGTGGGGGGGTTCGAACCCCCCCACCCCTACCTCTCCTCTCTCCCTCTCATCGGCTGGCGGTGGCGGCGGCGGGGACGACGATTTCCTTTTCTGGGCCGGCGCCGCCGCCTGCGGCGGCGGGCGGCGGCGGCGGGGAGCGTCGACGAGACGACGGTGGTGGTGGGTGGTGGTGGTGGGTTGTGGTGGTGGTGGTGGCGGTGGTGGTGGGGTGGTGGTGGTGGGTGGTGTGTTGTGGTGGTGGTGGTGGTGGAGTGGTGGGTGGTGGTGTGTGGTGGTGGTGGTGTGGTGGTGGGTTGTGGTGGTTGTGGTGGTGGGTGTGGTGGTAGTGGTGGTGGTGTGGTGGTGGTGGCGGTGGGCGGTGGCGGCGGTGGTGATGGTTTGTGGTGGTGCTGTGGTGTGGTGATTTGTTGTGCTGGTGGTGGTTGTGGTGGTGGGTGGTGGTGGTGTGGTGGTGGTGGTGGTGGTGGTGGGTGGTGGTGGTGGTTGGGGGTGGTGGTGGTGGTGGTGGTGGTGGTGGTGTGTGGTGTTTGTGGTGGCGGTGGTGGTGGTGTGGTGTGTGGGGTGGTGGGGTGGTGGTGGTGGTGGTGGTGGTGGGTGGGTTGTGGTGGTGGTGGTGGTGGTTTGGTGGTGGTGTGGTGGTGGTTTGTGGTTGTGGTGGTGGTTTGTGGTCGCGGCGGTGGTTTGTGGAGGTGGTGCTGGTGGTGGTGGTGGCGGTGGTGGTGGTGGTGTGGTGATTTGTGGTGGTGGTGGTGGGTTGTGCTGCTGGTAGTGGTGGTGGTTGTGGCGGTCGTGGTGGTGGCGTGGTAGATTGTGTTGGTGGAGGTGGTGGTAGTGGTGGTGGGTTTTTGTGGTGGTGGTGGTGATGGTGAGTGGTGGTGGTGCTAGTTGTGGTGGTGATGGTGGCTGTGGTGGTTGTGGTGGTGGGGTTGGTGGTGGTGGTGGTGGTTGGTGGTTGGTGGTGGTGGTAGTGGTGGTTATGTCGCTGTGTCCCCGCCGTCGCCGGCGCCAGCGCCGGCGCTGCTGGCCGCCGCCAGCGCCGGCGCCGGCGCCAGGGGGGGGGGGTTGAACCCCCCCCCTTCGGCGCCAAAGGGAGGGGGGGTTGACCCCCCCCCTCCCCCCCTTGGGCTGCCTCTGGTCATCGTGCTGCGTCCCCGCTGTCGGCGCTGCTGGCGGCCGCCGGGCGCCGGCGCCAGGGGGGGGGTTGAAACCCCCCCCTCCCTTTGGGGGGGGGGTTCGGGAGGGGGGGGGTTTTGGGGGGAGGGGAATCCCTGCATCGCAGGCATGTGTCCAGACGTCCACCGGTATGATTTGTCCCGTCCGCGGCCCCAGGGCCCAGATGTCCAGACCCGCTCCCTGAGTGTAGTTTTTTCTCCCTGGAGCCATTTTTGATTGTTCCAGGGCCCGCTGACGGGCTGCGGAGGCCGACATCGAGGGCAAACGCCCCGACTTAACCATTCATATCGTCGGAAATCTGGGGTTCTCGTGGGGGCAATCAGAGCCGCAGTCGTGGGCATGTGCTTGCAGACGACGTGCGTGATAGTTGTGGACATGTGCAGTGTGGACGCGCCTGCGTGTGGTAGTTGTGGACATGGTCCCTGGGTTCAGGTGTTGCTGACGGTGCCCCTGGCCTACAGTGTCCCCGGGATCCCCCGGTAGGCCGGGACGGCTTCCAGAGCACCACATCCCGAGGCCCAGAGAGTCCCACAGGCCACCAGGCGGCTGAAAACTCGAGAGCGCTTCGGGCCAAGATCACGCCTGCCAGCAAAGGATGGGTCGGGCGCTGGCGCGAGGCCTCTCTCGGGACGGCGCCTCGCGTGCCTCTTCTTCTCTTCCTCCTCCCCCCCCTCCCCCTCCCCTTCCTCCCCCTCCTCCTCCTGCAGCTGCGAACGGCTGTAAGAGACGTTGTCTGTAGCCGTGCGAGCCTATCCTGCCACCTCCCCACGGCTAAACTCTGCGGGGAGGTGGGGGCGCATCATGGAAAAGGTGAGAGACAAGGTGGATGCGACGAGGTCACATAACGACCTAGTTGGGAGCAGCGAGGTGAGCGCCTGAACAGTAGCCAAGGTGGTAAGGGCTTCACCTGTAACTCCAGAAGGCGAACACTCAGAGGCAAGGAAGAAGGGAGAGGGCAGGGAGGAAAGCAAACAAAAGGGGGAGGGAGGGGCAAGAGAAGGTGAGCGTTCCCCTCTAGGCCTTGCAGGTGGTTTACCGCCTGTTTACAAGGAAGGAGGAACGTGGTATAGGAGGCCCCCAAGGTATACAGGAGGTGGAGCCGGGAGGGCGCAGAGGTAGGTAGGTAGGTGGGTGCGCGACTAAACGGGATGCGACAGGCGGTATTGCAAACAGTAACCGCGCCTTCGCTCGGCCTGAAAGGTGAGGTGTAGCACGACAGAGGATGAAGGTGGGTGCGTAGCAGAGCGGGATGCAACAGGCGGTGCTGCAAACAGAGAAAAGGGCATGGCGCGGAGGTGGCTGCAGTAGCCTGCTCTTTTGGGGTGAGGCAGAGGGGTGCAGTTACCATGCTCTTTTGGAGGTGGCGCAGTTACCATGCTCTTTTGAAGTGGGGATAGCTGCGCCTCGCCCGGCCTGAAAGGTGAGGTGGAGAATATGTGGAGGAGTGGAATGGCCTAGAGCGTATTGTGCGGGATCGTAGCAATAGGCGGCCTGGTGAGAGCGCGGTTGACTGGCAATGCTAAATTGCCGGCTAAGGGCGACACAGTCGAGTGCACAGGTACAGAGAAGACCATGGATGGGCACAAATGGAAATGATGAAAGGAAATGGACCTTCGACGCAGGTGGGTGGGTGGGAACGGAGCAGTGAGGAGGTCTCTCTCCCCCCTCCCAGCTGCTGCAGTCCACACCCCTCCCTTCCCTCGAGGCCCACGCGAGGCCCCCCCCCGCCGTGGGCGCAACGCTGCGCCGCGAGGGCGGCCCAGTTGAGGGCGCAGGCGTCGGCGAGGCTGCTGCAGGCGCTCAGGCTGGCCTCAGAGGTGGTTGTAGTAGCCGCGGAGGTGGATGCCGCGGAGGTGTATGCCGATGAGTTCATCCGCGGGAGCTGGAGTAGGCGCGGAGGTGGATGCCGTTGAGTTCATCCGCGGGAGCTGGAGTAGATGGAGTGTTCGGGTTCGGAGGCATGAAGCCTTCGGTGGCTAGTGATGGAGTGGGTCGTAGTACCTGTGGTCGGCGTCGGGCGCGTTGGCACCTTGTGCGGCTTCGCACAGTGTCGAGGATGGCTATCGCCAGTGGTTAGGGGCGTAGTTGGATGACGTAGTCGTTGAGCTTGTCAAAAGGAACTGGTGGGCAAAGTCGTTGACCGAGGCGATCTCCTTCTGAATTTCCGCGACCGTGTTTTTACCTGACCTGTGGTTTCCCTGCCATTGTGACGAGGGTGTCGAGCTTGTCCAGGATGTCGTGGTAGTGGGGTCGGTTTTCGGTGATGATGTCTGCGATCAGGGCCTGTTTGCTGCTTCGCATGCTGGTGGATTGAGTGGTGATCCCGCGTGCCCAGAGCTCGCTGTTGTTGTTGAAGGACATGTTGAGTATTGTGACCTTGTCGCCCTCGTTGACAGAGATGGTTTCGTGGGCAAGGGAGTCCTCGAGCTTGGTGTGGTAAGGATAGCGTACGGTGGCTCCATAAGGAAGGTGAGTGTGTCGGGGTTTACCTTTTTCTGGGCGATCGTCGCAACTGGGAACCATCCAGTGGGCTTCTGGGGCTCCACTTGCATCATGGGTGGTTGGTTGTCGTTCGCGCTGGGCGTGGAAGTGCTTGGCGTAGGGTCGCAGGTGCTGGATGCAGAAGTGTGCATGCGTTGTTCTCCTGTCGCGGGTGCTCCCAGCTCGGCGTTCGCACCGTCGTGGCAAGTCTTGTTTTTTGTGTGTGCTGTGGTATCTTCTTTGATGGTCGGCAAGGGGGGTGAGCTTTGACTCTTGGTGGCTTGGTGTCTGGGTTGGACGTGTTTTGAGGAGAGATTTGGTGAGCTGGGGTGGGTGTCACGGGCGAAGGTGCGGTACTTGGCATTGTGTTTGTCATTGTATTGCCGTTGCTATTAGGTATGTTCGTGCGAGTCATTTGTGCTTCAATGTCGGTTGTGAACGTCGGTGTCGGTTGCTCTTTATGTGTCGTTTCTCCTTGTGAGGTCGGTGCCCCCTTCGGGGGGATCCCGATGTGAATCTCGCGCTCGAAGACGCTGTGGTCGTCGCATGGTGCAAGTATGGGTTTGGGGTTCCGTATCTGCTTGATGCGATGGGGGATGTGGGATGCGCGTGGAGGGTGGGAGCCTAGCTCACGTATCGGTGTGGCAACGAGCAAGTTGTCGCCGAAGATGATTGGAAGTGGGAGAAGAAGTGGCCTGGTGCCTGCTCGCTGTACCATAAATCTACTCGGTCGACCCATTCGTGGACGTCTGGTTCCCGTAGATTGTCTGCCCGCATCTTTGCGAGCAAGTCGTGGCTAGTGAGTGTCATGGCTTTGTCAACTTGCTCGCGTATGGCTGGGTGCTCTGGCATTGGAGGGTAGTCGGTGAAGGATGGGGGGTATATCGGCCTCAGGCTGTGGTAGAAGCAGCCGTCCCTGTTGATGCTGGAAGCCTCGATGTTCTTGTCGGTGAGTGCCCGAGCACAGCATGGTTCGTAACTGGAGTCGCCTGGGAACTTCCATTGAGTGGTGCGGGTGTCCTTGTAGTGGTAATCGGCGAGGCTTCTCGTTACGTCGGCGTGTGCGGTCCAGCCAGGTGGTAGTCTCCCGTGGTGGGATTAGTCGGGTGGGACCCCTCCTCGTCCTCCTCCTCCTCCTCCATTCCTTCTCCTCATAATTAGTTTGTCCCTGTCGCACCCTGAGGCCAATTTTAGGGCGGGCCTGGCGTTTCGCCTGAGACATCCTCACCACTCATGGCTCTGAAGCTTAAAAGTGTCAACAGCTTCACAGATGGAGGGCGGATCGTTTTCAAAATGTGGCTCTCGCCTTAGCACCGCGCACCTTCGTTTTAACAAGTTGCAAGAGCTTCACGGATTGAGGGCGGGTCGTTTTCAAAATATGGTTCTCACCTTAGCGCCGCGCACATTCGATTTCAAAATAGTTTCACGGATTGAGGGCGGGTCGTTTTCAAAATGTGGTTCTCACCTTAGCGCCGCGCACATTCGGTTTCAAAAATTGCCAGGGTTTCTCGGTTTCCCATCATCAACGTAGCAGAAATAGTGTTTTGTAAGGATTCAGGATTATGTGGGCGCAACAGTTATGTTGATTCGCGCTGTCGACGTCCCAAAAATGGCTTTCTGGCACGATTCCGGATCGTCAAGACGCAGCAGTCAGGTTGACACGTGGCGTTGAAATCCCGAGAACAATGTTTTGGCATGCTTCCGGATTTTCAAAGGTTGTCTTCCAACGAGGCAATTACCTCAATGCAAATGAACCGCTGTAGGGGCCTGTGAAGAGGGAGCTTGGAGGGAGGGTTAATTCCAACATCGTGGATGACTCCTGGGTTTACACTGATCCTCCTCCTGCTACTCCTGCTCCTCCCACTATAGAACGATTCTCGCCCACCGGCACCGGCACCAGCACCGGCAGCGCGGCACCGGCACCGGCACCGGCACCGGCACCGGCACCGGCACCGGCACCAGCACCGGCACCGGCACTGGCGCCGGCACCGGCACCGGCACCGGCACCGGCACCGGCACCGGCACCGGCACCAGCACCGGCACCGGCACCGGCACCGGCACCAGCACCGGCACCGGCACCGGCACCGGCACCGGCACCGGCACCAGCACCGGCACTGGCACCGGCACCGGCACCGGCACCGGCACCGGCACGGGCACCGGCACCAGCACAGGCGCTTGCGCCAGCGGCGCCTTGGCACCGGCACCGGCACGGGCACCAGCGCCGTCGCCGTCGCCGGCTCCAGCACCGGCACTGGCACCCGCACCCGCAACCCCTAGCCTACAAGACGGGTTGTCTATTTTCGCTTTCGTTTTGCGTGATATTGTTTCACAGTTTCTATTTCTATTCGTGTCTATAAATTCGCGCTGCGCGCAATGTAAAACATATGGTTTTGTATAAGAAAAATAGTCACGAATAGACACTTCTTTGAAATAGACACGAATTCATTGAACATAGACACGAAAGTGGATCAAAAATAGACACGAACGTCATAAATAGACACGATAATAGACACGGCTCATAAATAGACACGAATAGACATGATTAGACACGAATAGTCACGCGACGAATATACGCGCAAAAGGAGCCCGAAACAAATAGACACGGTGTGGCAAAAATAGACACGGCATACGGGGGGGAGTCGGGACAGGAGAATGTGGAATAACGTGGAGGATGGGATTGGAATTCAGCGGAGTTGGAAGGAGTGCAGAAACAATGAGCATGATAAACGGGCGAATTGGGGGGAGTTGAGGAGAATCACAAACCGAAACGCTTTGGAATCACACGAGAGATTCAGGGGGAGCGCGGAGACTGCGGAATCGTCGGGGGAAAAAACGCGGAGAAGATGAGGGGAGTGTGGAGGAGGAGCCGTGAACAGGAATGGGAGGGGGCGCGCGGCGTGCACTGGGTTGTTGATGAACCATGGGGTGGTAGAGCGAGCGCGGAAGAAAGCGGAAAAATGAGGCGGAGTGCGGGGGATCGCGGAAGAGCGGAGAGAGTGAGGATGAGCGAGGACTCGGAGGAACGCAGATGAGTTGGGAGGAGTGCGAATACGTGGGGAAGGATGTGAGGAGCCAGGAGGGGGGTGGTGGGAGGATTGTGGAGGAGGTGCGGAAGGCGTGGAAGGGGAGCGGAGGAACGGTGAGGAATAGGAGGGCTTAGGATTGAGAGGTGGCCCAAACGGTGAACCCGAACGGGCATTTCGAGCCCTCGCCCCCGAGAGGCCCCCAAGAGGCACCGGCACCAGCCCTGGCACCGGCACCGGCACCGGCGCCGGCGCCAGCACTGGCACCGGATGAAAAACATCATTGACATTGAACATCCTGACATTTCCCAAACAGTGCTTGCACTTAGGGGGCCTTCTCTCTTCTTTCCTAGTATTAGCTGGGTCGTCTGAGGGGCGGTCTGGCGGCTCTCTCCTCCTCGCCGTTGCCGCCCTGTCGCCGCCCGTCGTCGTCTGGGCTTGAGGGGCGGTCTGGTTTTTCCGTCCTTGCCGTCGCCCCCCCTTGCTGCGTCGTCGCCGCCCGTCGTCTTGGCCTGAGGGTCGGTCTGGCGGTTCCTTGCTCGTCGCCGTCACCGTCCCGTCGCCGCCTCCTCGTCGCTGCCCGGTGCGCCCCCCCAGCGGTTGCAATCCAATCGGTTGCAAGCCAATCAAGTGCAAACCCAGTGGAATCGATTGCAGTCCAATCAATGGTAAAATTATGCAAACGCAGTTCCCCACATAAAAAATATTAACAGTTTCGTGGGACCCATGGGGTACGACAACATCAACACGAAGGAGAAGCTCATCGAACGAGTAAGTACGCACGAAAGGGCAGACGAAAGAAAGGAGGAGGGAGGACAGGTGCTCAGGAAACGAAGCCTTGTAACTAGTACGGGTTGTTGATACCCTCTTCGCTCTGGCGGGTCCCCGCTGGAAGGGGGGAGGCCTACGAAACCTGGTAAAGAGTAATGCTGTCCGCGGCCCTCCTCGTTCAAGCGAGTCCTCCTCCTCCTCCTCCTCGTCCTGCTCCTCCTCGTCCTTCTCATCCTCGGCATCATCATCATCATCATCATCACCAGCATCACCGTCGTCATCATCAGCATCATCAGCAGCATCGTCGTCACCCTGTCGTCGTCGTCATCATCAGCATCATTGTCATCATCATCATCATCATCAGTATCAACATCATCATCATCATCGTCAGCATCATCGGCGTCTTCGTAGCCATCAGCATCATCTTCATCATCATCTTCCGCATCATCATCATCGCCAGCGTCATCGTCATCATCATCATCATCATCGTCGTCGCCACCATCGTCATCATCATCATCAGCATCGTCATCACCATCACCATCACCGTCCTTGGCATCATCATCGTCCGCATCATCGTGGGCGTCATGATCATCAGCATCATCTTCGTCATCATCATCAACAGCACCAGCAACGTCAGCATCAGCAGCACCATCGTCTTCATCATCACCAGCATCTGCATCATCATCCTCGTCGTCGTCGCCATCGTTGTCATCATCGTCATCGTCATCATCATCATCGTCATCATCATCCGCATCATCATAATCACCGTTATCGCCATCGTCATCGTCCATCACCATTATCGCCGTCGTCATCGTCATCGTGAACAGCAGTATAACCATCGTCATCACCATCATCATGATGGAGCCTTCCTCATCGCAGAACTCCCCCTCCTCCTCACCCTCCTCAGTGGGAGGAGTAGGACGTGAGATGGATAGGTAATGTTCTCCCCTCCTCCTCACCCATGTCAGTGGGAGGGGCACGAAACCATCTAAATAGTGTGGGTTTCCGATACCCTCCTCGCTCAGACGGGGCCTCCCTGGAGAGGTGGTAGGGGCACGAAACCATGTAAATAGCATGGGTTTCCGATACCCTCCTCGCTCAGGCGGGGCCTCCTTGGAGGGGTGGGAGGGGCACGAAACCATGTAAATAGCATGGGTTTCCGATACCCTCCTCGCTCAGGCGGGGCCTCCTTGGAGAGGTGGGAAGGGCACGAAACCATGTAAATAGTATGGGTTTCCGATACCCTCCTCGCTCAGGCGGGGCCTGCCTGGAGGGGTGGGAGGAGCACGAAACCATGTAATCTGTATTAATTTCCGAAGCCCTCCTCGCTCAGGCAGGGCCTCCATGGAGAGGTGGGAAGGGCACGAAACCATGTAAATAGTACGGGTTCCCGAATCCCTCCTCGCTCAGGCGGGGCCTCCCTGGAGGGGAGGGAGGGGCACGAAACCATGTAAATAATATGGGTTTCCGATACCCTCCTCGCTCAGACGGGGCCTCCCTGGAGGGGTGGGAGGGGCACGAAACCATGTAAATAGTATGGGTTTCCGATACCCTCCTTGCTCAGTCAGGCGGGGCCTCCCTGCTGGAGGGGTGGGATACCCTCCTCGCTCAGGCGGGGCCTCCCTGGAGAGGTGGGAAGGGCACGAAACTATGTAAATAGTATGGGTTTCTGTTACCCTCCTCGCTCAGGCGGGGCCTCCCTGGAGGGGCGGGAGGGGCACTGCTGGGACGCGGGAGGCGGGAGGGAGAAGGAGAGGATGTTCTGGGAAAACAAGAACCCGCACCAGCACCAGCCACGGCACCGGCACCGGCACCGGCCACCAGCACAGGCACCGGCACCGGCACCGGCACCGGCACCAGCACCGGCACCGGCACCGGCACCGGCACCGGCACCGGCACCGGCACCGGCACCGGCACCGGCACCGGCACCGGGGCAAGAATCGTTCATGCCTTGCTCCTCCTCCCCCCTCCTCCCCCATCCTCCTCCTCCTCCTCCTCTCTCCTCCTCCTCCTCCCCTCCTCCTCCCCTCCTCCTCCTCCCTCCTCCTCTTCTCCTCCTCTATCCTCCTCCTCCTCCTCCTCCTCCTCCTCCTCCTCCTCATCATCATCCTCCTCCTCCTCCTCCTCTCCCGCAGCGCTTCGGGCGAGGCGCCGCCGCAGGCGGAAGGCGCGGAGGGCGGCGCAGGCGAGCCCGCGGGCGAGTCGCTGTGGGCGAGGCGAGCGGCCGCCGCCCCTCTGTCTGCACGGAGGGCGCGGCGCCCACACCTCGCCTACAGAGGGTACTTACAGTCAACCCGTATATTGAGGATGGGCAACCTTCCCAAGGGCTCAAGCCCCTGCAAACGGGGCGTTGGTAAACGGGCCCGTTGCCAAGGGTGTTTTCAAAAAGCTGATTTGCTGCGCGCAAGATCGAGGTGAACCCCCCCGCCCAGAGTTGTGATGATGTGTCGACGTTTTTGTCGTCCCGATTTATCACGCACTTTTGCGAGGTATACCTGCCCTGCCACCCCGTTCTCGCTTGAAATGGCCGCTTAGCTACCGCCCCGTTTACTAACGCCCCGTTTGCACCGGCTTGGAGGGTACCCTTGCATCCTCGCCTCCTCGGCCCGTCCTTGGCCACTTTCGCTGTCCGCGCCCGACTCGCAGAGTGCCGGCATGGCCTTCCAAGGCCCTTGCATTCATAATGATACGGGTTGACGGTATGGTTACGCCAGGGTGTGATTTGCGATCGGCACCGTTGGGGCCTGGGGGGCACGACATTGTCCTCGTCGGGTCGTCTCGGGCCGCGGCGGAGAGCTCCGTCGAGGTCCTCGCCCGCTTCCAGGGTGCCCCCCCCAGGCTGCAGGTGGCAGTCCATACCCTCTGCAAGCCACACCCTTCGGAGCTGCTGATACACGAACCTCTGTGCCCAGACCCAGATCTCCGACGACGTTCTTGGCGTTATTCCTCGATTTCGGCCTCTGGGGCCCTGGGGCCCTCAAACGCAGATGCGGTCGGGACTTCTGAGGCCGCGGGTGGAAGAACTCACGACGGGCGGTGTTTTGCTATCATCGGCCTCCGGAGGCTCTCGCTGGGCCTCGGGACCGTCAACAAAAACTCCTCGGGTTGAGAAGCTGGCCCCGGGGATTGGGTCGAGACCTCCGGTGGTGGGCGTTGGCCAAGAAAATCGCGCCGTCGGGGGTCTGGGCATGCACCCGTGCCCACATCTCTGGCGACCTTCCCGGGCATTTCTGGGGCGTGGTCGTGGCTTCTGGGCGGCCTGCCCGCCTCGGGCCTGCGCTCCGGCAGCGGCGCCTCGCCGAAGCAGCGAATTCTGGGGTCGCCAAGGTCGCCCCCGTCGACCGCCGGAGGCCCGAGCTCGGCGGCACCGCAAGGGGCACTCGCTGGCGGGTCTTTTGGGAGGCCTCTCCCCTCCCCTCGCCTCCCCTCCCCTCCCCTCGCCTCCCCTCCCCTCGCCTCCCCTCCCCTCCCCTCCCCTCCCCTCCCCTCCCCGCGGAGGCCTGGGTTCGCCGGGTCACCGGCCAGAGTGCCCGCCAGTGGATTCCCCGTCGGAGGGGCGCCGGCGAGCCATGGAGCGAAAGCCAGACGAGAGGCCGTGGGGTGACCCCTCGCTGGGGCGAGCTTCGGTGCGGTCCCCCCTCGCTGGGGTGACCCCTCGCTGGGGCGACCCTTGCTCCTTGCTCTTCAAAACCCAGCCAGGTGGGGACCGTCCATCCCTGCAGAAAGAGTGTCGTCTCAGAATCCTCCTCCTCCTCCCCATATTCCTCCCCAGCTTCCTCCTCCCTTCTCTTCCTTTCTCCGCCCCTGGGCGTTTCTCGCCTCCCCTCCTCCTTCTCGCAGGCGCGGCTGGTCTCCCCGCCACCCGACAATGTTTTCTGGATGTTTTTCCGTCAGCTCCGGTCGGTTTTCCCGCCTTGGGGTGCATGTCAGTAGCTGCGCCTCACCGAAAGCGTTCTGGGGTGGGTGGGATCGTCCCGAAGCGCCGCCGGTGGCCCGATGGATGGCCCGACCGCCCCGATCTCAGAGGGTATGATTATTAAATCCCGTGGTTTTATCATTCATTTCGGCCTCGTGGGAGCCGTTGTCGGGCCCCCGGGCCATCAACAGCGGACCCGTGATTTTAGAATTCCCTTTGAGGGGCGACTGTCTTAATGCGCATGGCAACAAAAAAACACATCGTCGGATGATGTTCGGATAGAGCTCACCACCGGAGGCCGAGAACCTCGGGATGGTTTTCTGAGATTCTCATAGGTCCTTGCATGTTTTCTCGCCCCAGGCGCTTCGCCGAGAGCGTTTCAGGGGTGCCCGAATCGGTCCTCGGATTTAAAGTTGTCAGGAGTGATGTTTTGGCACGATTGAGGATTCTCAGACGGTTGTCTTCCAAGGGGGCATTTCCCGCTATGAAAAACAATTTTTGCAGTGACCCGTGAAGAGGGAATTTGTAGTGAGGGTTTATTGCAACATCGCTGATGCGTCTTAGATTACGCTGGTGATCCTCCTCTTCCTCCTCCTTCGGCGAACAAGATGGTTTCGATTGCTCTCAAAATAACTCTTTGGTATGCTTGCCAGGTGCCCGTGGTAGACTGGCAGCGGGGCTTTATTCCCAAAAGGCCCGGCACTTGTAATATTGTGGAGCTCGACGGGAGGGTCCTGTCGTGGTTCGCCCAGCGCGGGTTCGCTCGAGCTGGCTTCGTGTTCTATGACATTCGCGCCGCTTTCTGGGTGTTTCTGATTCTGGATGTTCCCCGAGGGTATCGTCAAGCCGTGAACGCCCTGTATCATAGGATCTGGATTCAGGTTTCGGCTCTCGGGGACGTTGGGGTCGGTCTTGGGGCCGCTAGGGGCATTAAACAGGGCTGCCCTCTAAGCGGTAGTAGTTCTGCTTTGGCTTTCGACCCGATCCTCAGGCTGCTTGGTTCCAGGCTCCCGAGGGGCCTCGCCGTTCCTGGGGCTTTCGCCGACGACGTCGGGATCGGCGGTGTTGATGTATATGACGGCTTCGTCTGTAGTATCCCTGTGTTTGTTATCGCCGCCAAAGCGGCGGCTTGTTTCTGAAGGTTAAGGGCAGTCACGTCGTCATGCTTGACTGCCCCTCTCGGGCCGAGTTCGAGGCTCACTTGCATCTTCGTGGGCTGTCGCTCAAGGCTTGCATCCTCGGCTCGTGTGGCCAGTACCTCGGTCTCTCCATGGGGCTTTGACGGCGGCCAGTACAGCTGGCTTGGGCCTAGCACGACGTACCTCTCGTGCTCGCCAGATTCGCTGCTTGGTGCTAGGGTCAACCCGTAGCTCGGTTCGATACAACGTGTTAGTTTTCTCGACCCTCCTGCATGTTGGGCAAGTCTACAGGCCTAACGGTCGGACGTTCCAGCTCGAGGCGCCAGGCCTCCAGACTCTGCGCGCTGCCCCCCGTAGTGCGTTCTCGTCCGACCTCGGCTCTCTTGTCCACTTGGCATCGCTCGGACGTGTGCATGTTTCCGTCGGCGAGGACCATCGAGGAGCATCCTTGATCATTTGGCGAAAAAACCACGCACGAAACCGAACAAAACACAGGAACTGGACGTCCGAGCGATGGCCAGGCCCCGCTCGGCCTCCCCGTCGAGGCTCGTCAGCGGTGGCGGGAAAGTCGCGCCGCGCAGCGCCGCGGCGCGGCGTCTTCCCCCGCCCCCCTTCGCGTTTGGGGCCTCTTGGCGTCCATCGCCGACGACGATGATTGTGGCATCGCCTATCGTCATGATGTTTGGTTGCAGGCCCCAGTTTTCCAGCATACGTGCTCCGCGCTGACGCAGCTGACCAGCATTCTTGGGGTGCCCGCCGACCACGCCCGTGGGATCCAAAAGGCTACCACTGCGGTGCTCAAGGCGGCCGAAGGCATCCTTGCCTCTAGCACCCTTTGGAAGCGCAGCCGAAAGTACGTGCCGCGCACTGACAATTTCCTGCAGCGCCTTGTAGCTTCGTTCGTCGGCATCGCCCAGCAAGCTCATCCTTGTGTGCTGGCTTCCACCCTTCACACACTCGTCAATGGATGGTGTTGCTGAGGGCGCTTCTCGGACCCCATTCGGCCGTGTCTATTTTGTGGACTTCCGAAGAGCGATAGACGTCATCTAAATGAAGTGTGATTCGATGTGCCTCTCCCTCTTTCCGCTTCTTCCTTGTCTTCCTTCCTCGTCTGTCTATTGCCTTGGTCTTGCTCGTCGCTGTTTCGCTCCCTTCCCCTTCCCCCGCCCCAGCTGGTCCACCGCTCTTTTCCACGACCTGGCCTGCTCGTGCTATCAGCTCTACCGACATCGTGGCAGCCTTCGTGGAGAGAGGTTCTCGAGCGCCGCGCGTGCTCGGTGTGGCTCGGCTGTTGCGCCGCTCGCCCGCTGTCGCCGAGTACATCCAAGAACCTCTTCAGCCGCCAGGACGCTCCTTGGGCCGCCAGGGATCGCCATTTTCTCACCTGGGGAGGCCGGCGCCGCCACGACGATCCCGAAAGGCCGCTTCGCTCTGTCATCCGATAACTTCCCGATTCGCCTGCTGACGTGGGTGTGAGCCGCGGGACGCGTCAGGAGAGAGGACCGCGCCTTGGCCGCCCCCAGGGACCGGCGCTGCCTCTCTTCGGCCTCCCGTGCCTCTCGTCCGAAAGGCCCCCTCGAGGGGGTGCGGATTTCTCTCGCCCCTGGACGGGCTTTCTTCTCGTATGCTCTCTTGTCCGCCTTCCTCTTGTGGCAGTGGCGCTCCTCCTCCTCCTCCTCCTCCTGCTCCTCCTCCTCCTGCTCCTGCTCCTCCTGCTCCTGCTCCTCCTCCTCATCCTGCTCCTCCCCCTCCTCCTCCTCCCTCTCATCCTGCTAATCCTCCTCCTCCCTCCTCCTCCTCCTCCTCCTCCTCCTCCTCCTCCTCCTCCTCCTCTTCCTGCTCCTCCTCCTCCTTCTCCTCCTCCTTCTCCTCTTCCTCCTCGCCCCGCGCCCACTCGCACGCACAACGCACCCGACGATCACCCAGAGACAGGTTGTCGCGCCGCCGGAGTGGCGGCCGGGCTCGCCTTCCGCCGCGGCGGGGCCGCTCGACGACAGCGGCGGGCACTACAGCACGCACGTGTGATCAGAAATCTTGCTATGGTGGAGGCTTCGAAAGGGGCACCAACGCCAAAACAGGGGGGTGCGCCCACCAGGGGATGATCATAGATTTCGGTGTTGGTGGCAATATTTCGGCGGCCTAGGAAGCCAGAGTATTACTACCATCGCCGAGATCGGGATCATCTCTCCTCGGTGGAGGCACACCACCGATTTTGGTGTTGGTGTCAACCTCTGGGCCTGCCACGATGATAATGTCTCGCGGCACGTCCGTCGTCGACCCTGATCATCGCAAGGTGCCCAAAGCCTCTGCGGCCCCTTCGGTGATAAGCAATTGTCCAGCTGCCTACGGCAAGTCTCGCCACCGTACCTGTGTGGTGGGTATGACGCTTGTTGGATGTCCGTTGGGATCTCGTGGGAGGCCTCCTGGGGGCGTCTTGGAGGCAGTTTGGAGGCCTCTTGGGAGCCGTTTTGGAGCTTCTTGGGCCCTCTTTTGGACCTCTTGGGGACCTCTTGGGGCCTCTCGGGGGCCTCTTGGAGCCTCTTGGGGTCTCCTGGGAATCTCTTGGCGCGGAAGGCTCGGATATTCGGTTCGTGTTCCTTCTCGTGGACCCCTCGTGTGGCCTTCTTGAGCGCCTCTTGGGCCGTCTTGGGGCGCCCTCTTAAAGGCCTCTTGGGCCGTTTTGGGGTGGTCTTGGGGGCCTCTTGGTCGGTTCTGGAGCGTCGGAAAACCGAAAAGGCGAGAACGCCAAGATCCGTCAACAATCTATGGAAAAGCAATGAATGTTGCTTTTTGAGGTCCTCTTGGGAGGCCTCTTGGAGGCCTCTTGAGGCGTCTTCGGGCCCTCTTGGACCGTCTTCGAGCCACCTTGAGCCCTCCTAGAACCATCTCGGGCCGTTGTGGAGGCATCTTGGGTCATCTCGGCGGCCTGGGTGGGCTTCCAGGGCCGTCGTGGAAGCCTTGGAGAGCTTCAGGGAGGCGCCATGACCGCCCAGGGACACCGCGGGAGTACCGGCGATTCAGTCAGCTGGACGCATCCCGAGGAGGGAGGGTCCTTTAGAACACTACGGAAACCCTCTCAGACAGCAGTTGGCATTCTTCCACGCCTCAACGTGCTGCAGGCATGGTGGCGGATCTTGGGGCACCAGTTGGCTGGCTAATTTCTTCATTTGGCGTGCCCACTGTAATATGGATTCTTCTTCTGATCGAAGAACAGCTGCATAATCATAACCCTCCTGGGCTCCGTGCGGATCTCCTGGATCCTTGCTGGGCCCTGGGTGCGCGGAGCGCAGCAGGGGCGGCAGGGCGCTGCCAGGGGGAAGCAACGCCGCTCCAAGAAATCCGCGTGGCCCCTGGGGCCCTCACAGATTTTTCTGGCCCGAGAAATGCCACAGATCGAGGCCCCCCAGCCGCAGTCGGAGTAGATGGGGTCGGAGAATCGCGCCGCATGGCCGATGCATCGCCGATGCGGCTCGATGTGGAGTCCGATTTGCTTCACGTCGACGTTGGCGATGCAAAGCCGGTGCATCGCCGATGCATCGCCAATCCATCGTCGATGCATCGGCGATGCGGCGCGATCCCACGACCCCATCTACTCCGATCCCATCTAGGAGGCCTCTAGCAGAGCGGTTGGGCCGAGGGTTCGGGTCACGATGTTGCAATTCTTCTGCGACGTGAGGTGGCCCAGAGGGTGGCTTCTGTGGCCCTCGGAGTTGCCAGCGCCCCGCAGCTGCGTCGAAGAGTTCCCGCCCCAGGCTGTGGACCTGCGAAGGCGCGGGGCTGGCGGCCCCAGTGCCGGCGACGGCAAATGGCAGGGCCGCAGCGCGCCGCGGAGCACGGCCGCTTACGATCCGATCCGATGCGATTCGATTGGCCGGCTGGGGCCGCAACTCCGATTTGATTTGAGTCGGCTCGACTCAACAGCACGAGCCAGGGCCGGCCGGAGCAGGGCGCGGCGATCCGCTTCCGACCCGATCCGGGACGGTTCGCTGGCGCCCCGATCCGTTTCCGACCCCTCTCGCTCCCGCGAGTCGACCGTGGCCTGGCTGGGCCTGGTCTCCGTGGAGGCGCTTCTTCTGAGACGTTGGGCCCTCGCGCGCCTCAGGAGATCAACGTCAGGGGGGGGGGGATACATGGGGCTCAGGGGAGACGCGTCGTCGTCGCCGACAGGGGCCTGACAGCGCCGCCCCGCCCAGGAATGCGCGGTGGCGCCATCGGGGGCCCACCGCCGATCTATCGGCGTGTCGCCGATTTCAAGTCAAGGTTTCCCCCCTGAGTCGGTGCCCCCAGCTTGGGATAGGTCTTGGGATTCCCAAGGAAGACAACATCACCACCTGAGAGGATAATTCGGTCAGAGGGAATGGGGATCGATCAAAAGATGCTCAGGGGCAGGCCTTCTCAGAAGGCTGGAGGCTTTCCGAGCCTTCTGAGAAGGCCTGCCTCCTCTGCCTTTTCCGCTGGGCGCGCCGCTGGAGGAGGGGCCTGCGAGGCATATAGGTGTAAGCCAAGACAAAACCAAAGACGGATCGCTGCGGCCCGATGCCGTCTGCCTGTGTAGCCAGCGCATCGTGCAGCGCGCTGCCCACGCGTTCAGCCCCGTTCCCCCCTTTCGTGGTCGAAGCCCGGAGGCATGCGCTGCGTGCGTTAACTGCGCGCGCCTCTCGCGCGAGGAGCGCCTCCCGTGCTTCGCGCGCCGCGCAGGGCCTTCGTTGAAGTTGTTCTCGTGGGGCAGCACCCCTGTACAGTCAAAAACCCTGATGAGGACGCGCGACTTTGCTCAGGGTACCTTTGCGTCCTTGCTCTTCCTTGCTCTTGCGTCCTTGGGGTTCTCGTCGTCCGCCGCCCCAAAAATCCCAACTTCGGCTTCCAAGGGTCTTGCGTCCTTACCGCGCGTCCTTATTAGGGTTTTTGACTGTATGCTGCCCTCGCGCCCAGGAGCTGCTGCGCTTGGCAGTTTTCGCGTGTGTCGGCTGCCGTCGGAGCCGGAACAGCTTCAACAAGACAACGCATTCTTCCCTCACCTCGTCCTATGTGCGTCTTCTCTCCCCGGCACCCTTGCCCGAGCCCTTCGAAGTTCGAGCTTCGAGGATCGAGGTTCGACGCTTTTTGGCCTTTGGGGACCCTCCTCGTCGCCGCGGCTGGACGCAACTCGAAAACCTGGTGCGCGTGGTCCCTGGGAGGGGCCTGGGGCCCAGGCAGGCAGGGCGATCGTCTGCTGCGGTGTGAGAGCACGTGCGTGACTTCTCGAGGACAAGCGCAGACCGATCTGAAGCGACAGGCGGTGTGCCTCGCCTCGGCGGGCGGGCGGGCCCCAGGGGCTCGGGGGAGGCGGCTCCGGGGCGCCTCGGGCTCGGGCGAGGGGGGCTCGAGGCGCCAGGGGGCCCTGCGGGTCCTCTTCTCGGAGCTCTCTCCTGGACCGTCTGCGGGGCGTCGTGCTCCGTCCAGGGGCCCTCCTTGGGCCGTCTGCAGGGCCGCGCAGGGCCGTCTTGGAGGCATCTTGGGCCGTCCCTGCCTCCAAGCGCGCAGGCCCATGGCGTTTTGCAAGGGGTCGCGGCCTCGGGCTCGCGGCTCCCTCGCTTTCGTGGAGGAGCTGGGCCGTCGGGAGGCGGCGGCGCGCTGCTCGGGTGGGGGGCTTGTTAAAGTGATGCAGGAACCGCACTAGACAGTGGATTGCCAGTCCATCGCGCCGGTGCGGCGCAGGCGCGGCGGCGGACATGGGGTGCGCGCAGTGTGTCGCACCCGCGGGGTAGCTTTGGTGATCGCCAGCTTCTTGCCAGGCAGCGATCGCAACGCTCGGAAGGTTTCGGCCAGTCCTTCCAGGAGCCTTTCGGTTTGTAGTTGTACAATTTTGCATGTCTTGAAATCCGATGCGTTAAAGGTATATGGTGTAGATCTGGTGTCAATCGTCGAAGGGGAGGGGATGGAAGAAGGAGGAGGAAGAAGGAGGAGGAGGAGGAGGAGGAGGAAGATAAGGAGGAGGAAGATGGTCGCCGTGCTCTGTTCTTCTGAGGCGCCTGGGCCTCCTCTGAGCCCCGTCCCGCGCCCTGCAGGTGGATGGACGCGGGCGAGGACGCGCTGGGCGCCGCGCCGCAGGCCTCGGCCCCCCGGGCGGCGGCTGCCGCGAGGGCCCCCCGCGGGCTTTCGGGGGGTGACGACGTCGACGACGTCCGCCGAGCTCTGGCGGAAAACAACGGCGGCGAGGGCGCGCGCGAGGGGCAGTGCCAAGTTGTGGCAGGGCAGGGGTCCACCGAGTTCCGGCGGACAACGACGGTGGCGAGGGCGCGCGAGGGCCCCCCGCGGGCTTCGGGGGGCGACGACGACGACGTCGACGACGTTTGCATCGGGTGCGTTGAGACCTCTCGCTCCCCCAGGAACATCGTAGAATTCTCCCAGAATTCCCCCCCAGAATCGCCGGCAGCAGTGGCGGGGGCCTCTCGGATCTCCGGCAACGGAAATCATCGGCGACATTTCCGACGAAATCTCCAGACAACCCTGCCGAGGTTAGGAATCCCGGCCTAATCTCCGACGAAATCTCCGGGAAGCCCCCTTCAGGAAGAAATCTCCGGCGAAATCTCCGGGGCATTCCGCCCGCGCGAGAACGTCCACAAACGGAATCCCATTGTAATCTTCCGCACAAGGAATGCAATTTTAATCCTTTACATAAGGAATCCTGTTGCAACCCTCCACAAACGGAATCCGATTGTAATTCTCTATAAAAAGAACCCCATTGGAATCACCCACAAGAGGAATCCTGGTGTAAAGCCCACAGGGGATCCCATTGAAATCCTCTACACAAGGAATCCGAATGTCAGCCTCCACAAACGGAATCCTTCTGAAATCCGCCACAAAAGGAAATCTATTGTAATCCCCCACAACAGGAATCCTAGTGTAACCCTTCACAAGAGGAATCTTAGCGTATTCCCCACATATGGAATCTTATTTTCATCCAACATAAAAATCCCGTTGTAATCTTCCACGAAGGGAATCCTGCTGAAATCCGCCACGCAAGGAATCATGTTATAGTCCTCCACAGAAAGAATCCCATTACCATCGTCCATAAACGGAATCCTATTGTAATCCTCCGCGCAAGGAATCCCAATGAAACCAGACGCATAAGGCGTCCTATTGAAACCCGCCATTAAAGGAATCCTATTCTCAACCTGCCACAAAAAAAATTAATGCACGCCTCCGCAAGTGGAGTCCTATTGTTGTCCTCCACAGAAGGACCCCGCAGAAAAAAACAGTGTCAAACCCGATAATGCGGATTAGGATGTATCTGAGTTGTGTAGGACGTCTTGGGTCTTGGAATTGGCGAGAACAGGTGAGCATGGGGTATGTCAGACCAGGGTCGAATATGTGCATATTGCTTTTAATGTATTACGATTATGACTGTCGGGGCCCGCACAGTGGATTCAGCCGATGATTCTGATTGCCCGGGCCCACGCAATAGATTTCGCAACGCCATTTCTAAACACATTTTGGCGTTGGTAGCTCGTTTATTCTAGGCTCTACGCATGTTAGTGCCACGGTTCGCGGTAGTCTTGATAATTAGCTTGGCGAAGGACCCAACCATACGCAGTTGTGAATACCGCGAATATGAATATCGTTTTCGGTGGCGCTACCTCTGGGCAGGGGAGACGCATGCGAACGCCCCCACTGGGGCCTTCGGTGGAGCTCCCTATGGGGCTACGAAGCGCTGCCCTGGGTGGGGGAACCGCATGCGGGCACCCCCACTGGGGCCTTCGGTGGAGCTCCCTATGGGGCTACGAAACGCTGCCCTGGGTGGGGGAACCGCATGCGGGCACCCCCACTGAGGCCTTCGGTGGGGCTCCCTATGGGGCTACGACACGCTGCCCTGGGCTGGGGAACCACATGCGGGCACCCCCACTGTGGCCTTCGGTGGGGCTCCCTTTGGGGCTACGAAGCGCTGCCCTGGGTGGGGGAACCGCATGCTGGCACCCCCATTGGGGCCTTTTCGGTGGAGCTCCCTATGGGGCCACGAGCATGGCATCGCCCGGACATACAATCTCTGAGGAATTCTGCCCGACCCACCCTTCCCGGGACACCCCGCAACACGGAGCAGGGCATTGTATTGGTTTTATATATTCCATGTTTATATCGCCGCCTCTTGGGCCCAGAGAATGAAATTTTACATTGGTTTTGGACCATTTGGTTTTCGACTTAACATGGCCTCCGATTTTATAAGACCAATACAGGATGCATCGCGTGCGCGCACGCGCGCGCGAGCGGGTGACCCTGCGCCGCGCGGGTCACCAGCGCGCGCGCGCCTCGCATATTATATTCTTTTTTGTATACTCCACGTTTATATGGCCGCTTCTTGGGCCCAGAGAATGAAATCTTACACTGGGTTTTGACCATTGGGTTTTCCACTTAACATGGCTTCCGACTGTATTTTAAAAACAATGCAGGATGCAGCGCGCGCGCCTCGCATATGGTATTGTTTTGGTTTATTCCGCATTTTTCATGGCCGCTTCTTGGGCCCAGAGAATGAATTTTTACATTGGGTTTTGACCATTGGGTTTTCAACTTAACATGGCCTCCGAGTGTATACAAGCAATACAGGATGCATCGCGCGCGCAAGCAGGCGACCCGGCACCGCGCGGGTCACCAGCGCGCGCGCGCCTCGCATATTGCATTGTTTTTGTGTATTCCACATTTATATGGCCACCTTCGGCCCAGAGAATGAAATTTTACATTGGGTTTCGACCATTGAGTTTTCAACTTAACATGGCCTCCGATGGTATAAAACCATACAAGATGCGTCGCGTGCGCGTTCGCGCGCGCGGGCGACCCGGCCCCGCGCGGGTCGCCAGCGCGCGCGCGCGCGCCTCGCATCGTATATTGGTTTCTGTCATTGCCCGACTCATTGGATAAAGTTCGCCAGATCCAGTTTTTGTTTGGGGAGGCTCGCGGGGGTCCCTTGGAGATTTCCGCATCAAGGTTGAAATTGCCCCGGGAGGCTGCCCGAGGGATTTTCCATGGAGATTTCCAATGGGAGACAACGGGGTATTTCCTGACACATTTCCCATGGGGCCCCCGAGGGGCAAAATTTTCCGGGCGACTTCCATTGAGATTTCCGAGGGGCAAGATGTCCCGGGATATTTCCACGGAGATTTCCGAGGGGCAAGATGTCCCGGGAGATTTTCCAGGAGATTTCCAGGGCGTGTCTTCCAATTTCCATGGGGATGCCCGACGGGCGCGATTTTCCGGGAGAGTTCGACGGAGATTTCCGAGGGGCGAGATTTCCCGAGAGATTTCCATTGAGATTTCCGAGGGCACGATTTTCTGTGAGATTTCCAGTGGGATTTTCCTGGGATTGCTGGGATTGTTTTTCGGGCATGCGGGACGTGTTGGGATTTTTTACGTGATGCGCGTGAGGGGGATTTCCCGGGGAATTGCCGGTGGTTTCTGCGAGGGGCGCATCTTTTGTGTGGAAGCAAAATCAGAAACAATGACTTCCCGAGTGCATTTGCAGGGGGAGTTCCGGGGGGTAAGATTTTCCGGGAGATTCCTTCGGATATTTCCGATGGGGCAAGATTTCCCGGGAGATTCCCATTGAGATTTCCGAGGGGCAAGATTATCCGGGATATTTTCCGGGTGATTCCTTGGAGACCCCCTAGGGCGTGTTTCCGAGGGGCGCGATGCCCCGTGACATTATCTGCGGTTGCCCCGGGAATGTCCGACCGGGATCGGGCGAGGCGACGGTTCTTCAGGGAATGCCCGGGGGGGCCCCAGGCGTTCCAGGCGGGCGATATGGCGTCTGCCCAGACGCGCGCGCGAAAGCGTCGCGATGACGTTTCGCGCCGGCTTCGGCCGAGTCCCCTGGCATGCGCCCGTGCCCTCGCCAGCCTGGCGGGCGCCGCGCGGCCCTCGGGGGGGCCGCGCCTGGCGGGCGCATTCCGCGGGCGGCGCGCTCCGCGGGTGGCGCGCTCCACGGGTGGCGCGGCCCGCAAGGTCCTCGAACGTCTGGGTCGCCCGGGCTGGGGCGGCGGGGGGCACGGTGCAGGGGCGCCCGCCGCGGCCCCCCGAGATCGCTGACAAGTTTTCGCGCGGCCGCCATGCCTCCGCGATGGATGCCCGCGCAATCGCGTGCCGCGGCGCGGCGCGCAGAGGCGGGGGGGGCGCCCAATGCGTCGCCGCGCGCGGTGGGGCGCAGGCCTGGCGAGGCGCCCCCCCGCGCGCCATGGCCGCGCGCAGCTCTTGCGCGCGCGCGCGCCCGCCAGTTGCAGTAGGCGCGCGCGCCCGCGCGCGCTGAGGCGCCGATGTCGAGGCGGCCGCCCTGGGCGCGCGCCAGCGGAGCTCCCTGCCGCCGCGGCCCCGCCCGCAATTTCCGCGGCCTGGCTCGGCCGTCGCGCCGCGGGCCGCGGGCAGGAAAGACGGGCGCGGCCTCGAATGCTTCGATTTAGACGCGCTGCCCGAGAGGCGGGCGCCGCTGCCCAGCTCGCGCTTCCATGGCGGTTCTACGGGCCGAAAGCGCCGCTTGTGCCTCTCTTGCTTATTGGGGTTGCTGGGGCGCCCAGGCGTGGTGGCCGCGGTGCTTGCGCCGCCGCCCGCCCGCGGGCCCCGCGGCCGCGCGCCCGTCCGCGCCCCCGTTGTTTTTGCCCCCCAGGGGGCGGCACCGTCTCATGGTGGTCACCGAAGGGGGCCATTTCGTTGGAGTTTTTCCGGTGCCCACATAAGCGGCGGCGTTGTCGCAGATAGCGGCGCCCCATGGATGGCGAGGTCTACGCTGGCGCACGTGGGGCGCCCCCCGTTGGGCTTCCCAGGGGCCCGCGGCATTGGCGATTGTTTCCGAGCCGCTGCCCGCCAGGCGGCGATGCGTCATGGCGGCGCCCTGGGGGCGCCCTTCGTTCGACCCCCCGAGCACGCGAAAGAGGCTCCAGTTTAGCAGGTCGCAGCCCGCCGTGGGCGGCGAGGCCTCATGGTGGTCACCGTGGAACACCTTTACGCCGGACCTCCCGTGAGTTTGAGGCCGCGTCGGCCGCGACTGCCCGAACAGAGGAGTTGCCGAAGGTAAGAGTCGCGGTGAAGGATTCCAGTAAGGAGGTTACTAGTACAACTACAATAGCAAGTGCAAAGGTTACCCGGGCGGCCAGGGCGGCAAAGGAGGATGCGGAAGCCAGAAAAGTTACCGGGGAAATGCAGGAGGAGGCAAAGGCGGCAATGGAGGTTACCAAGGATGGTATACAGGAGGAGGTGAGGGAGGAGCTAAAGGAGGAGGTGAATGAGGCCAAGGGTTTGTGCCCCACAGCGAGCGATCATGCTTGAAGTGCGGCGGTAAGGGGCGCGTCGCCCTTAACTGCCCCGGAGGGGCCAGTGGGGTCGCCGCCGGCCCAGGGGGGGCAGCAGGAGCCGCCGGGGCAGCAGCGGGAGAACAACCTCAGGGACTCGCGCAGTCTTTACCAGGAGCTTTCAGCGTTGAGGTACCCGCGGATATTACCGAGGAGAAGGCAGAGGTCGTGGAGGAGTGGAGTAAGCAGCACGAGGAGAGGAGGGAGCTAAACAGGAGGGCGAAGAAGGGGCCCATGGCAACGCGCGCGCAGCCCTAACTGCAACCACCCCCAAGACAAAAACGTCACTGGACCGCTCCGGAGCCAGGGGGGGGGGGGGGGGAACTTTGTTAACGTTCGCTAGGGCTGTTACCTCCAAGAGTCGGTTCCAAAAGTAACGCGCACGCTTATGAGCATTGGGTTGTTCTCCCCCGCCCCGAGACGCCTCCGCCCAAAATGCACCGCCGAACCCAATCCGATTGGGTCATGCGCGGGCGCAGGCGATTCTCGCACGCGCGCGCCGGAATTGGTGCCCTTATTCGGTTCGCCCAGGGAATGGTGGTTGCGAGCCCCGCAACGTAGTGACCTGCAGGCCTGTGCCCGCGGTGGCCGCTAAGCGCGCCAGTGCGCCTGGTGAACTAGGGCCGTCGGTGGGCGGTGCGGCGCCGATCTCCAGGTTCGCTGCCCAGCGTCGTGGCCGAGGCAGTCGCTCGATCGAGGGGCGGGGAATGCCAATCCGCGCCGCAATGCGCACTTCTTCCAAAGGCGCGCACAGCTCCGATCAGCATTGCCCCGATGACGAAGCACTCGACCACCATGAAGTTGTGCTTTACCACCACGCCGCGCGCGGCGCGATGCTTGGCCAGCAGCTTCTGGGGGAGATTGCGTTTGAGTTTCTGGTCGCCCGAGAAGTCGTTTGAGATCTTGTTGGGGATTGACAAGAGGCGAGATTTCGTTTAAGATGTTGTTTGGGATGTGGCAGCGGCATGATGTCGTTTGAGATTTCGTTGGGGATTTTTCGGTGGCAAGATTTCGTTTGAGTTTTTGCTTGGGCCCCAAAGTGTCTCTGAAGATTTCATCGGAGATCCGTTTGGAGATTCTCTGGCGGCAAGATCTGGTTTGAGATCTGGTTTGAGATTTTCTCTCTCGGCGAGATTCGGTTTGAGTTTTTCGGGGATTTCTGGAGGTGCGAGAGGTCTTGGACGCGCCCGATCTAAGACGACGTCCGCCGAGGCTCTGGCGGACAACGACGGCGGCGAGGGCCGCGCTTTGATTCCTCTCGCTTCGCGGGGTGCACGTCCGGAGTACGTACAGTGAAGTCGGTTTGGGGGTTCTCGGGAGTTTCGTGGGGGCGTCTTGGGCCGTCTTGGGGACGGCTTTGGGGCCTCTCCCCCCTCCTTCCTTTTCATGCTCCCTCCCCGTATCCCCTTCCAGCGCCAGCACTAATCATGGGCGCCGCCGTGACCAACTTCCACCTGGCTGGCGCTGCGCCGCACTTCGCCCAGGGGGGAAAACCACAGTGCACTCCAGTCGCTGTGTGGGCTTTGGGGGGCTTCTATGGGGCCTTTTGGAAGCTTTTTGGTAACTTCTTGGAGGCCTTTTGGGGGTTCCTTGGGGCCCCGTGGGGGCGTATTGGGGGCCTCTTGGGGGCGTCCTGGGCCATCTTGGGGCGCTGTTCTGCCGTTTCGCCTCTTCGGGGGCCGTCTTGGAGGCCTCTCGCGGCCACCTTGGGGCCGTCTTGGGGTCTTCTTGGGCCGTCTTAGGGGCCTCTTGGACCGTCTCGGGGGCCTCTTTGGGCTGCTTGGGGCCCTCTTGGGCCGTCTTGGGCCCCTCTTGGGGACTTTTTTGGTTGTTTTGGGGCGATTTTTGAAGCTGTTTGGGCCGCAACGGCGAGAACGCTGAAATATAGGAACATCAATGAATGATTTCGGCATATGGAGGCGCAGTTGTGGGCGCTCTTGGGGCCCTCTTGGGACCATCTTCAGCCGTCTTGGCGCCCTCGTGGCCCCCCAAGAGGCCCAAGAGGCCGAATTTGTTGATTTCCCCCTGGGTTTTTGAATGTTGTTATGGCCCCAGAAGGGGGCGACCAGTTTGGTACGGCGCTGTGGCGCGGCTCGGACGGGGAGGCGCGCATTCTGGGCGTTGGCTCGTTTGCCCTTCTCGTCAACGCACGCGCGCGGAGGTCGTTGAGGGACCGTGCCGTCCTGCCTGCCCCGAAGCGCCGCAAGAACTTGCCGTTCGTATACAATTACGCTGGCCTCTGCGTGGTTTCTGGGGCCGTCTTGGGGCCCTTTATGGGGGCCTCGTGGAAGCTTCTTAGGGGCCTCTTTCGGGACTCCTTGGGGCCTCTGGGGTTTCTTGGGCCTTTTTGGGGGCGTCTTGGGCCGTCGTGGGACGGACGCTCTTGCGCCGTCGGACCCGTTCGGAAGCCGTTCCGCGGACCTCTCGGGGCCGCCTGGGGTCCCTCTTGAGGTCCTCTTGGGCCGTCTTGGGGGCCTCTTGGACCGTCTCTGGGGCCTCTTTGGGCTGCTTGGGGCCCTCTGGGGCCGTCTTGGGCCCCCCCTGGGGGTTTCTTGGGCCTTCTTGGGGCCATCTTGGAGGCTGCTTGGGCCGTCATGGGCTTCTGAGAGGCGGAGAAGGCGAGAACGTTAAAATTTGTTGAAAACAACATGAAAATCAATAATTTTGGCTTCTGGAGGCGCTCTTGTGGGCGCTCTTGGGACCCTTTTGGGCCGTCTTGGGGGCTTTGGGGGCCTTCTTGGGTCCATCTCGGGCCGTCTTGGGGCAGTCGCTGTGAAGCCTTTGGGGGGCTTCTTTGGAGCTTTTGGGAGGCTTCTTGAAGACATCTTGGAGGCCTCTTGGGGGCTTTTTGGGGCCCCTTGGGGGCCTCTTGGGGGCATTTTGGGGGCCTCTTGGGGCCTCTTGGGGGCGTCTTTGGCGGTTTTGGGGCGCTTTTGCGTCGTTTCGCTCCTTCGGAAACCGTCTTGGGGGCCTCTCGCGGCCGCCTTGGGGCCGTCTTGGGGTCCTCTTGGGCCGTCACAAGGGCCTCTTGGACCGTCTTGGGGGCCTCTTTTGGCAGTCTTGGGGTTCTGTTGGGCCGTCTCGGGGCCCTCTTGGGGGCTTCTTGGGTCGTGCTGGAGCGATTTGCGAAGCTGCTTGGGCCGCAAAGGCGAGAACGCCAAAATAGTGCCCAAACCATAGGGAAATCAATGATTTTGGCCTCTGGAGGCGTAGTTGTGGGCGCTCTTGGGGCCCTTTTGGGCCGTCATTTGGGCTTTTTGGGCCCTTTTGGAACCATCTCGGACCGTCTCGGGACCGTTTTGGCCCGCACAGAGCCCATCTTGAACCGTCTTGGCGCCCTCTCGGCCCCCCAAGAGGCCCAAGAGGTCGAAATCATCGATTTTCTATAAGTTTTGGTAAGTTTCTGAGCCCCAGGAGGGGGGGGGGCACTTTGGTCCGGGGGGAGACGTAACAATGTAACACAATACAACATGTGGCAAGTATGCAATCATTGGATCAATTGGATACGTTGCAGTAAGGCGTTCACCGAAAAACGCTGCCGCTCAGCACGTCACCTCCGGACGTGGATTCCTCTCGCTTCGCGGGGTGCACGTCCGGAGTACGTACAGTGAAGTCGGTTTGGGGGTTCTCGGGGGGTTCGTGGGGGCGTCTTGGGCCGTCTTGGGGACGTCTTTGGGGCCTCTCCCCCCTCCCTCCTTGTCATACTCCCTCCCCATAATCCCTTTCCAGCGCAGCACTAATCATGGGCACCGCCGTGACCAACTTCCACCTGGCTGGCGCTGCGCCGCACTTCGCCCAGGGGGGAAAACGACAGTACACTCCAGTCGCTGTGTGGGCTTTGGGGGGCTTCTATGGGGCCTTTTGGAGGCTTTTTGGAAACTTCTTGGGGGCCTTTTGGGGGCTCCCCCTTGGGGGCGTCTTGGGGGCCTCTTGGGGCCTCTTGGTGGCGTCCTGGGCCATCTTGGGGCGTTTTTCTGCCGTTTCGTCTCTTCGGAGGCCGTCTTGGGGGCCTCTCGCGGCCACCTTGGGGCCTTCTTGGGGTCCTCTTGGGCCGTCTTAGGGGCCTGTTGGACAGTCTCGGGGGCCTCTTTGGGCCGTCTTGGGGCCCTCTTGGGCCGTCTTGGGGCCCTCTTGGGGACTTTTTGGGTTGTTTTGGGGCGATTTTGGAAGCTGTTTGGGCCGCAGCGGCGAGAACGCTGAAATATAGGAAAATCAATGAATGATTTCGGCATATGGAGGCGCAGTTGTGGGCGCTCTTGGGGCCCTCTTGGGCCGTCCTTTTGGGGCCCTCTTGGGACCATCTTGAGCCGTCTTGGCGCCCTCGTGGCCCCCCAAGAGGCCCAAGAGGCCGAATTTGTTGATTTCCCCATGGGTTTTTGAATGATGTTATGGCCCCAGAAGAGGGCGACCAGTTTGGTACGGCGCTGTGGCGCGGCTCGGACGGGGAGGCGCGCATTCTGGGCGTTGGCTCGTTTGCCCTTCTCGTCAACGCACGCGCACGGAGGTCGTTGAGGGACCGTGCCGTCCTGCTTGCCCCGAAGCGCCGCAAGAACTTGCCGTTCGTATGCAATTACGCTGGCCTTTGCGTGGTTTCTGGGGCCGTCTTGGGGCCCTTGTGGAGGCCTCGTGGAAGCTTCGTAGGGGCCTCTTTCGGGACTCCTTGGGGCCTCTGGGGCTTCTTGGGCCTTCTTGGGGGCGTCTTGAGCCGTCGTGGGGCGCTCTTGCGCCGTCGGACCCGTTCGGAAGCCGTTCCGCGGACCTCTCGGGGCCGCCTTGGGTCCCTCTTGAGGGCCCCAAAAGGCCCCCAAGACGGCCCAGGAAGCCTTAAGACGCCCAAGTTGGCCTCCAAGACGGCCCTGGAGCATTCCAAGAGGGCCCAAGTCGGCCCAGAGAGGCCCCCCAAACGGCTTCCGACGGCGTCGGACGGGCCAGGGGCCCACCAAGACGGCCGAAGATGGCACTAAGAGGGCCCAAGACGGCCCAAGAGGCATTCAAGAGGGCCTCCAGGAAGGCCCGAAAAGACCCAAATCATTGATTTCCCATGAGTTTTTGAAGGATTGTGGCATTTGCTTTTTTTCGCCCTTCCGACGGCCCGAGACGGCCCAAGTGCCCCCAAAGATCGCCCAAGAGGCCCAAGACGGCCCCAAGAGGCCTCCAAGACGGCCGCAGAGGCCTCCAAGACGCTCAAGATGGCCTCCAAGACGGCCCAAGAGCCCTCCAAGACGTCAGGCCCGAAAGATTCAAAATGGCCTCCAGACAGCCAAGATGACCTTCAAGATGCCCACGTGTTCCCTGAAGGCTTTCCAAACCGATTCGGGGAACACATGGTCCGATAGCTTGGCAGGTCTGGCCTCAACGTTCGGCCACATAGACGCTTCCAAAGGGGCAGGGGGCGGCGGTGATTCGCCGTAGGCGTCTTCGATCCGCCGCCCCCTGTTAATTCATCACAAGGGTGCCTGGCGTGCTAGACCCTTCGGTTTTTGGTTTCGTTTCTTTTCTCAAAGACTTCCTCCTGGGCCTCCGGCGCGTCCCGCCGGCCACCCGGAAAGATTGCCAAGGACCTCAATCCGGAAAAGAATCTTCCAAGATGGCCTGCAAGATGGCCACGTTGGCCCAAGATGGTCGAAGATGGCCTCCAAGTCCGCCCAAGATGGTCCTTGACGGCCTCCAAGACGGCCCAAGAGACAAGGTCGCCCGAGAAGCCTCCAAGACGGCCCAAGACGGCCCAAGTGGCCTCCAAGAGGTCCTGTCCAGGAGCGCCCGAAGAGGCCGAAATCATAAATTTTCCTTAGGGTTTAGACATTTGCTTTTTTCGGCCTTCTGACGGCTCAAGATGGCGCAAGAGGCCCCCAAGATCGCCCAAAGCTCGCCCACGAGGCCTCCAAGATGGCCCCATGACGGCCCAAGAGGCCCCCAAGACGGCCCCAAGAGGGCCCCAAGACAGGCCAAGAGGCCTTCAAGACGCCCAAGATGGCCTCCAAGACGGCGCCGAAGCGCCACAAGAGGGCCCCAAGCCGGTTCAGAGAGGCTCCCAAGACGGCTCCCGACGGCGTCGGACGGGCCAGGGGCCCACCAAGACGGCCGAAGATGGCACTAAGCTGGCCCAAGGCGGCCCAAGAGGCCTCCAAGAGGGCCTCCAGGAAGGCCAGAAAAGGCAAAACAAAAAACACTGAGTTTCTTAAAAGTTTTTGAAGGATTTTGACATCTACTCCTTTTCGGCCTTCCGACGGCCCAAGACGGCCCAAGAGGCATTCAAGAGGGCCTCCAGGAAGGCCCGAAAAGACCCAAATCATTGATTTCCTATGAGTTTTTGAAGGATTGTGGCATTTGCTTTTTTTCGCCCTTCCGACGGCCCGAGACGGCCCAAGTGCCCCCAAAGATCGCCCAAGAGGCCCAAGACGGCCCCAAGAGGCCTCCAAGACGGCCGCAGAGGCCTCCAAGACGCTCAAGATGGCCTCCAAGACGGCCCAAGAGCCCTCCAAGACGTCCTCCGAGAAGGCCCGAAAGGGTCGAAATGGCCTCCAGACGGCCAGGATGACCTTCAAGATGCCCACGTGTTCCCCGAAGGCTTTCCAAACCGATTCGGGGAACACATGGTCCGATAGCTTGGCAGGTCTGGCCTCAACGTTCGGCCACATAGGCGCTTCCAAAAAGGCAGGGGTCGGTGGTGATTCGCCGTAGGCGTCTTCGATCCGCCGCCGCCTGTAGACTCATCACAGGGGTGCCTGACGTGCTGAATCCTTTCGCTTTTCATGTTGGCTCTTCTCCCAAAAGAACTCTCCCAGGGGCTTCGGCCCGTCCCGCCGGCCACCCGAAAGGGACCTCAACGACCGCAAAATATCCTCCAAGACGGCTCAAGATGGCCTCTAAGATGGTCACGTTGGCCCAAGATGGCCTCCAAGTCGCCAAAGATGGTCCAAGATGGCTTCTAAGACGGCCCGAGGGAGTCCAAGATGCCTTCAAGTTCGTCCAATAAGCCTCCAAGACGGCCCAAGATGGCTCCAAGATGGCCGAAGACTGGCCAAGAGGCCCCAAGAGGCCTCCAATACGTCCTCCAGGAAGGCCCGAAAGTGCAAAATCATTGATTTTCCTTAGGTAGTTGAAGGAAGTGTGCATTTTCTTCTTAGCAGCTCTCCGACGGCCCAAGACTGCCGAAGAGGCCCCCAACATCGTCCCAAGAGCGCCCAAGAGGCTTCCAAGATGGCCCCATGACAGCCCAAGAGGCCCCCAAGAGGGCCCCAAGAAGAGCCCAAGACGGCCCAAGATGGCCCAGAAGACGCCGAAGATGGCCTCCAAGACGGCCAAGATGGCCTCCAAGACGGCCAGGAAGGCCTCCAAGACAGCGAAGATGGCCCCAAGATGCACCCAAGACGGCCCCAGATGGCCTCAAGATGGCCTTAGACTGCCCAAAGGGCCCGCAAGAGGCCTCCAAGACGGCTCAAGAGCCCTCCAAGACGTCCTCCAGGAAGGCCCGAAAGGGTCAACATAGCCTCCAGACGGCCAAGATGACCCTCAAGATGCCTCCAAGACGGCCAAGATGGCATCCAAGATGCGTCCAAGATGGCCAAGATGGCACCAAGAGAGCCCAAGATCACTCCAATTTGGCGTCCACAACGGTCTAAACAAAAATGCCTCCACGACCTCCAAGATGGCCCAATTGAGCCCCAGAGTGCCTCAAGAGCTCCCCAAAGGACTCTTCCTCCCTTCCCATTTTTCCTCACTCTCCTCATCTTCCCCAACCTCCTCCACGTGCTCCCCGAAAGCTTTCCAAACCGATTCGGGGAACACTCGTTCCGAAAGATTGGCAAGGATCTGACCCAACCTTCGGCCAGCAGGCCCCGAGACGCCTCCAAAAGCTCACAAGAGCCTCCAAGGTGCCCCGAACACGCCCATTCCTCACTCTCCTCCTCTTCCCCGTCCTCCCCCACGTGTTCCCCGAAGGCTTTCCAAACCAATTCGGGGAACACATGGTCCGATAGCTTGGCAGGGCTCTGGCCTCAACGTTCGGCCACATAGGCGCTTCCGAAAGGGCAGGGGGCGGCGGTAACTCGCCGTGTGCGTCTTCGATCCGCCGCCCCCTGTTGATTTATCAAAGGAGTGCTTGGCGTGCTAGACGTCTTGTGCTCTTTTGGTTCTCTCTAGCTCTCCCCGGAGCTTCGGCCCAGCGCACCAGCCACTTGGATAGCTCATCCTTACCCAGCTGGCAAGAATTGTTCCGCTCCAGATGGTTCCAAGATGGCATCCAAGATGCCTCCAAGACGGCCAAATTAGCTCAACATGGCCTCCAAAACGGTCCCAGCATGCCCCCAAGACGGCCAAATGGTTTCGCGAGAGGCCCAGATGGCCCAAGAAGGACCCGAGATGGACCAAACATGACCTCAAGATGGCCAAGAGCCCGCCAAGACGTCCCAAGCGATGTCCAAGAGGCCTCCAAGAGGATCCACAAGAAGGCCCGAAGAGGCACAAATCATCGATTGTCCTTAGGTAGTTGAAGGATGGTGGCTTCTCCTCTGTTTCAGGCGTCCGACTCTCCAAGACGGCCCAAGAGGCCACTATGATCGACCCAAAAGCGCCCAAGAAGCTTCAATATGGCCCCAGGACGACCCAAGAGGCCCCCAAGACGGCCTCAAGAGGGCCGAAAGTCGGCCTCCAAGACGCCCAGGATGGCCTTTAAGACGACCCTGGAGCGCCACAACAGGGCCTCAAGACGGCCTAGAGAGGCTCCCAAGACCGCTCCCGACGGCAACAGACGGGCCAGGAACGCCGGAAGACGGCCGAAGGAACCCCCAAGAAGCCCCCGAAGGCCCCCAAGAGGCCCAGCCCAATGCGGATTTGTTTTTTTCACGCATCATCGTGATATTCGCCCTCCTCTGACCGACAGGCCGTCCTCCTCTGCCCCGCACGCAACTTCACACCCACAGCCGATCGCCTCCTCCTCCCCGGCCTCCACAGGCGGCGTCGCGCTCACCTCCTTCCACAGCGGCGCCTGCTTATAAGCCGCACTGCAGGCGAGGCAAACCAGCAGAAAGAACAGGCCCTTCGGCGATGCGTGCTTGTCCCAGATCAAGACGTTCAGGAGGACGCTGACCAACTTGCACACGACCCCCAACAACGTGTAGGCCGTGGCCGACACCTTTGACCGGCAGTTCCACCCTGACCAGCTGATGCCCAAGCCTATTATGCACGAAACGACGAGCCAGCAAGCGGACACGAGATCAATCTCCGTGCTCGTGACCCTGTCTACCTCTCCAGTAGAGATGGCAGTAGCTAGCATGGGTAGTAGCGCGAGCGCGTTCGTGTAGAAGGTCGCGCCCCAGACAGGGGACTTGAACTGCACTCCTGCGATAAGCTTTTTACCGTACGTCATTTCGAAGACGATGCCGGCAAGGTTCAAACAGACCCACTTGTATGCCGAGATCCCCATCACGCCGAACTCGCTGTCGGCACTGACGTAGCCGATGACGCCCACGACCAAGCCCAACAGGACCAGCCACGACTGCATCGAGGGCAACTCTCTGCCCAAGAGCATCCAGTCCAACACGCTCACGCACAGCGGCGACAGGGCGCGAAAGACAATCACGGTTTCGACGTTCGAGGCAGCCAGGGCCCTCCCGTTGGAATACAGCGAGAGGTTGAACGAACAGACGTACGGGATGAAAGTCTTGACGGCACTCCAGGTCACCGCGTCAACTTCAATCAGTCTGGAGGAGCGCAGGGCGACAATAAAACTCACTGTCGCAGCCAACTGCAAACAGAAAATTGAGCCTGGCAATGGAACGCGATGGATGGCCACCTTATTCGTCACGATTGCTAAACTCGAACAAGTACCGTAAGCCACAACACTGAACATAACGGATGCCCTACTCGCTGGGAAGTCGCACTGACCAGTCGTCATTGGCGACAGAAAACTCTTTGGGCGTTGCCTTGAGCCAAAATGGCTACGGCCCAGCCCAATGCGGACTCCAAGAAGCCTCCAAGAGGCCCCCAGGTCGCTGCCAAGGCCCCAAGAGTGACTCAAGAAACCCCCGAAAGGCCTGCTCATCCTTCTCCTCATCCTCGTTTTGCCTCCCACTCCTCATCCTCCTCTTCCTCCCCACGTGTTCGCCGAAGGGCTTTCACAGCGGCTGGGGGATCGCATGGTCCAGCAATGTGGCCAGGCTTTACCAACACGTTTAGCCACATAGGCGTCAGGCAGGGGGCGGCGGTGATTCGCCGTAGATGTCTTGGATCAAAGGCTATACATAAAGCCTGTGATTACAACCTTAAGCGCTGCAAATGGCGATTTAGCCAGAGTAGGCCGTATGGAGCCCGAGATCAAAATCAATCCAGCGGGACTACGACGGATTAGGCCGGTTTTCGACCACGGATATACAAGCAGGGGAGGGGCAGGGTGGACGCTCACAGGGGGGCAACGAACGAGGGGCGATCGAAGTTTGTAGGAGAGTGGTCCTAGAAAGGGCCTCCGAACTGCCACCCTGAGCCGAACAGGCGCTGGAAAGATGTTCCTTCCTGCGCCCCCCCCCCCGTTTATTTCACCCCCTATGGGATGGACCTTCCCAAATCTCTGGCGATGCGTTTGCTCCAAATATCCCTCGAAAAAGGGGCGGGACTTCTGGGGCCGCGCATTCAGTCAGCAAATCACAGTAGTCGGCTGTCTGGGTTCGGGGGGGGGAGACATTCGAATTCGAGGGGGGGCGCCAAAAGAAGGCTCCAAGTCGAAATTGTTCGGGTGTCTTCGTCGTTGCTTGCCTGCGTTCTTCAGACTCGGATGCTTTCCTGCAGCAGCGCCTCGCCGAGAGCGTTCTGGGGTTGCCAGAATCGTCCCGAACGGCTGCTGGACACATGATTTATACCCGAATACCAGACATTCTCGCTTCGTGCCAGAAGATCGCGACAGGAGGCTTTCGCCCGATCTGCATCATCGTCACAACCAGCGTCATCACGATCAACACCACCCTCGCATTCACCATCATCGTTGTCATGATCATCGTCACAATCGTTATGGCCATTGTCATCACCACTGCCGTCAACGTTGTTGACATGTTCCTCATCAGCATCATCATCGTCGCTATCGCCATCACCTTCCCCGTCACCACCACCATCATAATCACACTCGCCATCATCATCATCATCATCATCATCATCATCATCATCACCGTCGTCATCATCGTCATGATCATCACCATCACCAATCTCATAATCATCACCACTTTCATCATCATCAGCATCCTCACCGTCATTCCCAGCAGCATCATGACGATCGTCCTCGTCATCGTCCGCGTCGTCGTCGTCGTTATCACGATCACGTCGTCATCGCATATCCCATATCATTTTCCCTCATCGCTCCCTCATCCACCCCTTTTCCACCTCCTCTTCTTCTCCAAGTCACAATTCGGGGTCTTGCGTTTATAAGCGGTTCTTCGACAGAGAAGCGAAGCGAAGCGCCGGAGTCGCGCGCGCTCCACTGGGGAGCCCGCCCGTGCCCATTAGGGCATGGCGTAGAGGCCGTGACCTCGAAAATGCATGCTTTGTCCCTGCCCGCCGCTTCGGCGAGGCACGCCTGCCGAGAAACGACTCGCGCGATCTGGCCAATGATCTTCTGAAGCTCAGTAAGCTTGGCCGTCGTGTGGCTCTCGATCTCCCAGAACCATTCGGGTGGCTCCTCGTTCGTTTGCTCCCTCCCTTCCACCGTGACGTTGCTCTCCTTCTCGTCCTGCTCGTCGTTGATCTCATCGGCCACGTCGTCTCCCTCTTCCTCCACGTCCTGGGTGATGTCATCGTTGCTCGCCTCGGTCAGCGTCGCGTCGACGTCGAGTTCGACGGACAGCTGGTTTAATTGCAAATCCTCGTTTTTGATGTCGTCAATGTCTCTGGCCTTGTTCTGCTTCTCTGGTGATGGCTCACACTCGGGCTGATATGACACACCATGCTCCTGACTCTCCGGGGTGGCCTCGACCTCTTGTACCTTGTTGTGCTGACTTTGTTTTGGCGGCATTGTGTGCGGCAGGAGCTTCTCGATCATCTTGACCGGCTGATGGAAGTCGGTCGAGGGTGAGCGAAACATAATAGTCCTAAGCGGCGTAAGCGTTTCTGTACATCTGCAATCTCGCACCTCTCGCCACCTGGTGGGCCCTGCGCATCAGCTCCGTAGACTGCGTGAGTAAGAACTTCCACACGGGTAACCAACATTTGCAGCGAAGACTCCATAGCGTGAAACCGAGAGCATACATGTTCGAAATACCTTCGTGCTGCCTCATGCCGTCGCTGTTGCCTCGATGGCTTCACACTCGTGCGGTCTGGTCCATCCCGCTGCCGGAACAAGACGATAGATGACAATCAAATGTAGATGCATAAGCAGTCAACAGAACAATCTGGCAACAGAGCAGTCAACAGTCAAACGGTTCGTTAACAGAGCAATCTGGCTTCTTTGAAGGAAGTCTCAACTCAAGACGGCCTAAGGGACCCCAAGACGGTCCCAAGACGGCCCACGAGGCCCCAAAGATGGCACCGCGACGGCCTAAGAGGGCCCCAAAACGGCCCAAGAAGGCCCAAAAAAGGGCCCAGGAGGGGGAATACGAACTGACATGACGGGTTCTTCATTCCAAGATGGTCCCGAGAGGCCCCCAGGCGCCCCCAACAGGCGCCATGAGGCCTCCAAGAAGCCCCAAGGAGTCGCCCAAGAGGTCCTAAGAACCCCCCAGATGCTCCCAAGCGCCTTCCAAGAGGCTCCTGAGAGGCATCCATGGCGACCCTAATATGCGTCCAAGAAAATAGCTTCTGACGCACAGCCTGGGCACGGTGGTGGATTGTGCCGAGGGCCACTAGAGAGCTACCACGATCGTCGCAAGCTCTCTCTCATTCTGGGGGCCCGCGGAACGGCGTAAGCCACTTGAACAGTAGTGCTGCCAGCAGTGACAGGTCGACGGCCAAACGACAAATCGATCATCGATCAGCCACACAGCATACCTGAATCCAATCGGCGATAGGATGGAGGTGAAATTGAGCAGAATGAGAAATATAAAACACACTCTCGGGACTGTCGGACTATTTTCAGAATTTGTTCATCACGCCCTGGAGCCGAGCCGTCCTCGCCTCTTCCGGCGAGAATTGGAATGGGCGCGCGGCGAACGCGAAGCGTCTTGAGTAAGAATGCTGCCAACCAAATTCGGTTGCTTTCAGAGGGCCCTGTTCCTCCCCACTCCGTCCCCCCCCCTCCCGTCCCCCACGCCTCCTCGGCCATTCCAGAAAGTGCCCTGGAGCCCCCCCCCCCCCCCCCCCCGAAAGACCCCGCCGGAACCCATCGCCAAGCTCGGACGCGCTGCTCCCTTCGCGCCCGGGCCGCCCGCCAGGGGCGCCACGACGCAGCATGGGGCCAGGAGGTGAGGACCAGGGAGAATTGCCCCAAACGCGCCATCGTAAAGCCGACCAGAGATAAGTCACAGCTGCGACGCAAATGTGCATCCTTTCACATCGCCTCAGCTTGCGCACTCTGCGCTCGCTTCCCAGCTCGGGCGGCCGCGGCTCCGGCGAGGGGGAAGGAGTGGGGGCAGGACGCGGCGGAGCCCGAGTCAGGAGGGGGAAAAAACACAGACACAATTAATCGTCGATTCCCCCGAAAATATGGGAGAATATGGAAAATGGGGGGAAGACATAAACCAAGAAAATATGGGAAAATATGGGGAATCCTTTTATTTGTGTGTATTTATATATATATATATATATATATGTGTGTGTGTGTGTGTGTGTCTTTGGGCCCCTTGAGTGAGAGAGGAAGAGTGGACGCGGGAGGGGCGGAGCTGCAGCAGCAGACGATAAGGTTTCCATCGGACCCGCTGCCGGCACACCGGCTCCTCGAGCCTGGGTCACAAGTATCGGGGCTTCAAATATCACCGCTGCTACGAGCCTCGCCAACCTAGCGCGCATGAGTTTCAACGCGTGTAACTGCAGATCTTTATGTTCGGTGTGGGCGAAAAGTTTCGATGTCCTGGCCCAGTCCTGGTTCTTGTCTCACGGTTGTCCCACAACATGTGCCTGGGTGTTGATTGTGATGCGCATGCATGTGTGCACGTATCTGTACATGCGAGTATACGCGCGCACATAGCACCGTAGCCCGCGCTGGGACTCCTCAAACTTGCACACACAGCGTGCGCATGCGCACATACAGGTAAACGCACAAGCCGACATATAAATACGCACACGCACACACAATACGCACGCACGGACGCACACACACACACACACATACACGCGTATAACGCACACACACACTCTCACTCACTCACTCTCTCACACACACAAACACACATACACACACACGCACACGCACACGCACACGTAGACGCACATGAACACGCACACGTACACGCACACGCACGCACATCCATACACACATCCACGAAAGCAATCTGAACCCAGCGCTCGCCACGACGAAATACAGGGCAAGTCCAAGTCGGCCAGGGAAGGTCGGAGTAACGTAAGTTCGGAATCCAGGCTGAAACCAGTGAGCGCCGGGACGACGACGAACTGAGTCTGACCTCCAGGGGGGGGCTCCGAGCTCCCTGAGTTCAGAGTTCAGGCTAAACCCAGCGACCATAACAATGCACAGGACGAGTCCGAACTTGGGGGAGGGCTCCGAGCTTCATGAGTTGAGGGTTCAGGCCGAGCCCAGCGAGCGCCACGACGGCGCGCAAGGCGAATCCCAGCGCGGGGGGGGCATCCGACCTCCCTGAGTTGAGGGTTCAGGCTGATACCGGCGAGCGCCACGACGACGCGCAAGGCGAATCCCAGCGCGGGGGGGGGATCCGAACCCCGTGAGTTGAGGGTTCGGGCTGATACCGGCGAGCGCCAAATTGACGCGCAAGGCGAGTCCGAGCTCGGGTGGCTTCCGAATCCCCTGAGTTCAGAGTTCAGGCTTAATCTGGCGAGCGCCATGACGACACGCAAGGTGGCTCCGAGCGCGGGGGGGGTCCGAACCCTCTGAGTTCAGGGTTCGCGCTAAACTCGGCGACGCCGCGGGGGCAAGCCGGAATCCTGAATTCCGAGCTCAGGGGGTTCGCGAACTTGAGCTCCTGAGTTCAGGATTCTGGCTCGCCTCCGCGGCGTCGCTGAGTTCAGCCTGAACCCTGATCTCAGTGGGTTCGGAATCCCCCCAGCGCTCAGATTCCCCTTGCGCGACGTCGTGGCGCTCGCCAGGTTCAGCCTGAACCCTGAATTCAGGGGGTTCGAAAACCCCTTCCCGAGCTCAGAGTCGCCTTGAGCGTCGTCGTGGTGTATGCATCAGGGAGCTCGGAGCTCGGAGCCCCCCCGAGCTCGGATTCATCGTGTGCGTCGTCGTGGCGCGAATTATCACAGAGGGTGCCTTTGGCAAAGGGCGAAGCCCTTCAGATAATATACGTATGTCTATGACGAGTATGCACATGCACATAAACGTTCATGCACCTCTCAAAGGGGGCCCGGACAGGCCCGCAAGCTGGCTCGACGATGGCCGCTTGAGAGTCCCAACAAGACAGGGAAGGGGCAGGGAAAAACAAGAGAACGACAAAGATGCCTCATCCACCCTCCTCCTCCTCCTCCTCCTCCTCTTCCTCCTCCTCCTCCTCCTCCACAGATAAGTCTTCCCCCCCTGGCTCAAAACTTCAAACTGCCAGTGAAATGTTCTCACTCATCTGGGGGATCCAAAGGTTCGGCCATTTTTGCGTTAATGCCCTCCCGCCCCCCGAAATCAAATGAAACCACGAAGAACGAACAGAGACTCCATGAAACCAGCTCGCCCAAATTTCACGCCAAGCCAGAGTCGAAGCCGAATTGAACCAAACTGGCGCCCTGATGGAAAGCAGCCCGAATTGCACCAGACCGATTGCTCCGCAGCCCTCACATTCCACAACACTGCTTCGTTTTCCTCTCTCCTCGCTCCTCCCCATCCCTCCTGCTCTTCCTTTCTCCTCCTCCTCCTCCTCCTCCTCCTCCTCCGCCTCCTCTCGGCGGTTGACAGACCTCCCTTTAGTAAACCTCCCTTTAGGGAAAACGGCCTGGGACCGAACCCGACGGACCTAGACCCGCAAGACTAACGGCCGCGACGCCCTCTCGCGAACCGAACACGGCCAATTCACTAATCGACGCGTCAGGGTAGGAGGTCCATCCTCCTCCGCCTCCTCCCTCTGCAAACAGAGACCCTATGAAACCAGACCGCCCAGGCTTCTCCAGCCGGAGGGTGCGCTGCGATCGCCACACCACGCGCGCGAGCACGCCCCACCCGACGTACGATCGTCACCGCTACAGTCGGGGCGTTGACCTAAGGAACGATAAATAAGGAACGAGGCCCCTTTTTCCCATATATGAAACTCCGATGTTCCATGGAAAACCTCAGGAAAACATAGGAACACCCGAAGATCATTGCAAAGCAACTAAGGAACACGGAGCCCCTCCCTAACAAAAAGGGTTCCTTCTTCAGGGCCCCGACTGTACCTGGGGGGCGGGGGAGAAGCCTCGCTGTCGCGGGACGGCGGGCTCTGGGCAAGCGGATGCGCGCCGCCGGTGGCTGGGGGAACGGCCGCTACGCGCCAGGGGATGGAATCTGCCGACCCCTTGGGGGTCATCGGCGTATGAGATTCTTTCCCCTCCCCAAACCCCTCCCCCGGGAGCCTGGTCCGGTCGATTTGGAGGGGGGGGGGGCCCGGCCGGCTGGTCCGGGCTTCCCCGGCGCGGGCCGGGGGGGGGTCATCCGTTCCAGAAAATCAGCTGGGGGACCCAAAACGAGCCAAGAGGCTCCCAAGAAGCTCTGAAGACGGTCCAAGAGGGCCCCGAGTCGCCGAAAAATCGCTCGAAGACGGTGAAGATTACCTTCAGACGGCCCAAGATGCCGCCAAGACGCCCGAAGAGGCTTCCAAGAGGCCTCCCAAGAGGGCCCCAAGAGGCCAAAATCATTGCTTTTCATTTGTTTTTTTTCTCTAAGTTTTTGGCCTTCTCGCTTTTCTCAGCTTCCGACGCTCCAGGACGACCCAAGAGGCCCCCAAGTGAGCCCCAAGACGAGGGCTTCAAGACGGCCCAAGAGGGCCTCAAGACAGCTCAAGAGGGCCCCAAGAGGCCCCCAAGAAAGGCTCCAGACGGGGACCACGAACCTAAAATTCGAGCTTTCCGCCCCAAAAGGCACCCAGGAGGCCCCAAGGGGCCCCCAAGCGGCCCCAAGAGGCGCCCAAGAGGCCCCCTAGAAGTCCAAAAGAGGCCCCAAAAAGGCCCCAAAACAGCTCCCCAGAAGCATCCAAACTCCCTCCCGCAGGCCCCCGAGAGGATTCGCACGACGGCGCCAGTCCGTCGCCGCCCTTGTCTTCCGCGTCGTATTTTCCTGGTCTTTTTCATCCTCTTTTTCGCCCCCTCTTCCCTCCTTCCCCTTCAGCTCTCTGGGTCATCTTCCCTCCACCAGCACACCTTCCACCTTCTCCGCCTTCTGCTCCTCCCCCCGTCCTCGCACCTCCACGTCCTCCTATCCATCCCGTCCCCGGCAGTCAGATTCCTCGCAACTTCCGTGGCTTCTCGCAGTGCACCAAAAGACCGTAAAACCACCCCAAGACACAACCAAGACACATTGGAGAAGAAAGTCCCAAAAACGCCACCGAAAGAGTCCACGAGACGACCTAAGAGAGTCCGAATACAGCCCGCCCGCCCCCGAAAAGGCCCCCAAGGGGTCGGCGGTGTGGCGTAAGCCTAAGAATCCACGTCCGGAGGTGACGTGCTGAGCGGCAGCGTTTTTCGGCGAACGCCTTACTGCAACGTATCCAATTGATCCAATGATTGCATAGTTGCCACATGTTGTATCGTGTTACATTATTACGTCTCCCCCCCTAACCCCCCTTGGGAGCTGCGCCACACCGCCGGACCAAAGTGCCCCCCCCCCTCCCGGGGCTCAGAAACCTACCAAAACTTATTGAAAATCGATGATTTCGACCTCTTGGGCCTCTTGGGGGGCCGAGAGGGCGCCAAGACGGTTCAAGATGGGCTCTGTGCGGGCCAAAACGGCCCCGAGACGGTCCGAGATGGTTCCAAGAGGGCCCAAAAAAGCCCAAATGACGGCCCAAGAGGGCCCCAAGAGCGCCCACAACTGCGCCTCCAGAGGCCAAAATCATTGATTTTCCTATGGTTTGGGCACTATTTTAGCGTTCTCGCCTTTGCGGCCCAAGCAGCTTCGCAAATCGCTCCAGCACAACCCAAGAAACCCCCAAGAGGGCCCCGAGACGGCCCAACAGAACCCCAAGACGGCCCAAAGAGGCCCCCAAGACGGTCCAAGAGGCCCCTATGACGGCCGAAGGGGACCCCAAGACGGCATAACCGCCAAAGACGCCCCCAAGAGGCCCCAAGAGGCCCCCAAGAGGCCCCCAAGGGGCCCCCAAGGGGCCCCAAAAAGCCCCCAAGAGGCCTCCAAGATGTCTTCAAGAAGCCTCCCAAAGGCTCCAAAGAAGCCCCCCAAAGGCCTCACAGCGACTGCCCCAAGACGACCCGAGATGGCCCCAAGAAGGCCCCGAAAGCCCCCAAGACGGCCCAAGGGACCCCAAGAGCGCCCACAAGAGCGCCTCCAGAAGCCAAAATCATTGATTTTCCTGTTGTTTTCAACAGATTTTAGCGTTCTCGCCTTCTCCGCCTCTCAGAAGCCCATGGCGGCCCAAGCAGCCTCCAAGATGGCCCCAAGAAGGCCCAATAAACACCCAAGGGGGCCCCAAGGCGGCCCCAGAGGGCCCCAAACAGCCCAAAGAGGCCCCAGAGACGGTCCAAGAGGCCCCCAAGACCGTCTTGGGGGCCTCTTGGGCCGTTCTGGGGCCATCTTAGAGGCCTCTTGGGCGATCTTTGTGCGATCTTTGGGGGCTCTTGGGCCGTATCGGGCCGTCGGAAGGCGGAAACGGAGCACATGTCAAAGTCTTTCGAAAACCTATTGAAAAGCATATGTTAACCCTTTTCTGGCCTTCATGGATGCCCTCTTGGAGGCCTCTTGGGCCGTCTTGGGCCAGCTTCGAGCCAACTTCGGCCATCTTGGTGGGCCCCTGGCCCGTCTGACGCCGTCGGGAGCCGTCTTGGGGGCCTCTCTGAATTGGCTTGGGGCCCTCTTGGGGCGCTTCGGCGCCGTCTTGAAGGCCATCTTGGGCGTCTTGGAGGCCTCTTGGCCCGTCTTGGGGCCCTCTTGGGGCCGTCTTGGGGGCCTCTTGGGCCGTCATGGGGCCCTCTTGGAGGCCTCGTGGGCGATCTTGGGCGATCTTGGCGGCCTCTTGCCGTCTTGAGCCTTCGGAATGCCGAGAAGAGGCAAATGCCATTATCTTTCATAACCGCTGGGAAAATCAACGATTTTGGCTTCTTCGGGCCCTACTGAAGGACCTCTTGGAGACCTCTTGGGCAGTCTTGGAGGCTTCTTGGGTGGTGAATTTGGAGGTATCTTGGACCCTCTTGGGCCGTCTTGGAGGCTGTCAAGGACCATCTTGGGCGGACTTGGAGGCCATCTTGGACCATCTTGGAGGCCATCTTGGGCCAACGTTGCCATCTTGAAGACCATCTTGGACCATCTTGGAGGCTCTTTTTCCGGATTGAGGTCCTTGGCAATCTTTCTGGGTGGCCGGCGGGACGGGCCGAAGCCCAGGATGAGCTTTTTCGGAAAAAGAACCAAAATCAAAGCCGAGAGGATTCAGCACGCCAGGCACCCTTGCGATGAATCTACAGGGGGCGGCGGATCGAAGACGCCTACGGCGAATCACCGCCGCCCCCTGCCTTTTTGGAAGCGCCTATGTGGCCGAACGTTGAGGCCAGACCTGCCAAGCTATCGGACCATGTGTTCCCCGAATCGGTTTGGAAAGCCTTCAGGGAACACGTGGGCATCTTGAAGGTCATCTTGGCCGTCTGGAGGCCATTTTGAATCTTTCGGGCCTGACGTCTTGGAGGGCTCTTGGGCCGTCTTGGAGGCCATCTTGAGCGTCTTGGAGGCCTCTGCGGCCGTCTTGGGGGCCTCTTGCGGCCGTCTTGGGGGCCTCTTGGGGCCGTCTTGGGCCTCTTGGGCGATCTTTGGGGGCACTTGGGCCGTCTCGGGCCGTCGGAAGGCCGAAAAAGAGCAAATGCCACAATCCTTCAAAAACTCATGGGGAATCAATGATTTTGGCCTTTTCGGGCCTTTCTGGAGGCCCTCTTGAATGCCTCTTGGGCCGTCTTGGGCCATCTTAGTGCCATCTTCGGCCGTCTTGGTGGGCCCCTGGCCCGTCCGACGCCGTCGGAAGCCGTTTGGGGAGCCTCTCTGAGCCGACTTGGGGCCCTCTTGGAATGCACCAGGGCCGTCTTGGAGGCCAACTTGGGCGTCTTAAAAGCCTCCTGGGCCGTCTCGGGGGCCTCTTTGGGGCCGTCTTGGGGGCCTCTTGGGCAGTTCAGGGGCCATATTGGAGGCCTCGTGGGCGATCTTTGGGCGATCTTTGGGGGCTCTTGGGCCGTATCGGGCCGTCGGAAGGCGGAAACGGAGCACATGTCAAAATCCTTCGAAAACCTATGGACTCTTGGAGGCCGTCTTGGGCCGTCTTGGGCCAGATTCGAGCCAACTTCGGCCATCTTGGTGGGCTCCTGGCCTGTCTGACGCCGTCGGAAGCCGTTTGGGAAGCCTTCTTGGGCCGACTTCGGGCCCTCTTGGGGTGCTCCAGGGCCGTCTTAGAGGCCATCTTGGGCGTCTTGGAGGCCTTTTGGGTCGTCTTTGTGCCCTCTTGGGGCCGTCTTGGGGGCCTCTTGGGCAGTCCTGAGGCCATCTTAGAGGCCTCTTGGGCCCTCTTAGGGCCCTCTTGGGGGCCTCTTGGGCCGTCGTGGGGCCGCCGGAAACCCAAGAAGACACAAATGCCAAAATCTTTCAAAACCCCAACCCCAAGGAAAATTAGTGATTTTGGCCTCTTCGGGCCAACCTGGAAAACCTCTTGGAGGCCTCTCGGGCCGTCTTGGAGGCTTCTTGGGCGAACTTGGACGTATCTGGGACCCTCTTGGGCCGTCTGGGGGGCCATCATGGACCATTTTGGGCGAACTTGAGATCATCTTGGCCGTCTCGGAGGCATCTTGGAGGCCATCTTAGGCCATCAGGGCGGTTTTGAAAACCATCTTGAGCCGTCTTGGAAGAGTTTTTGGGAGAATTCCGGGCCTTTCGGGTGGCTGGCGGGACGTGCCGAAGCCCCAGGGGGAGTTCTTTCTGGAAAAAGAACCAAAACCAAACCGAAATAATCTAGCACGCCAGGCACCCTTGCGATGAATCGACAGGGGGCGGCGGATCAAAGACGCCTACGGCGAGTCACCGCCGCCCCCTGCCCCTTTGGAAGCGCCTCTGTGGCCAACAGCTGGGCCAGAGCTTGGCCAAGCTATCGGGCCAGTTGTTCCCCGAGTCGATTTGGAAAGACTGCGGGGAACGCGTGGGGGAGCAAGAAGAGGAGGAGGGGGAGGATGAGGAAAAAAGAGGAGGAGGAGGAGAAGGAGGAGGAGGAGGCCTCTTGGGCGCCTCTTGGGGCGCCTCTTGGGGCACTCTTGGGGCCTCCTGGGAGCTTCCTGTAGGCATCTTGGAGGGTTTTTGTAGGCCTTTGGGGGCTTCTTCGGGGCCTCTTTGGCCGTCTTAGGGCGTTCCTGGCTTGTCTGACGCCGTCGGACGCCGTCTTGGTGGCCTGTCTGGGTCGTCTTGGGGCCCTCTTGGGGCATATCAGGTGTTCTTAGAGGCCATCTTGGGCGTCTTGGAGGTCTCTTGGGCCGTTGGGGGGCCTCTTGGGGCCGTCTTGGGAGCCTTTTGGGCCGTCATGCGGCCATCTTGGAGGCCTCTTGGGCGATCTTGGGGGCCTCTTGCGCCGTCTTGAGCCGTCGGAATGCGGAGACGAAGCAAATTCCAAAATCTGTCAAAAACTTTTGGGAAATCAATGATTTTGGCCTCTTCGCGCCCTCTTGGAAGACCTCCTGGACGCCTTTTGGGCCGTCTTGGGCCCCTTGGGCCGTCTCGGGCCATCTTGATGCCATCTTGAGGCCATCTCAGGCCGTCTTGGGTGCATCTTGGAGACATCTTGGGGCCATCTGAGCCGTCTTAGAGGCAATTCTGGCCGTCTCGGAGGCCTCTTGGGCCCTCTTGGGGCCCTCTTGGGGGCCTCTTGGGCCGTCGTGGGGCCGTCTTGGAGGCGTCGTGGGCGATCTTGGGGCCGTCGGAACGTTTAGAAGAAGCAAATGCCAAAGACCTTCCAAAACATAAGGAACTCAACCATTTTGGCCTCTTCGGACCCACCTGGAGGACCTCTTGGAGGGCTCTTGGCCCGTCTTGAAGGCCTCTTAGGGGTCCTCTTGCGCCGTCTAGGGCCATCTTGAGGCCATCTTAGGCCGTCTTCGGTGCGTCTTAGGCCATCTTGGAGGCATTTTCAGGCAATCTGAGCCGTCTTGGAGGCTTCCTTGGCCCTCATGGGGCCATCTTGTAGGCCTCGTGGACGATCTTGGGGCGATCTTGAAGGCCTCTTGGGCCGTCTTGAGCCGTCGGAATGCCGAGAAGAAGCAAATGCCAAAATCCTTGAAAACCCTCAGGAAAACCAACTTTTTTGGCCTCTTCGGGCCCTCCTGGAGGACCTCTTGGGGGCCTCTTCGGCCGTCTTGGAGGCTTCTTGGGCGAACTTGGGCGTATCTGGGACCCTCTTGGGCCGTCTGGGAGGCCGTCTAGGACCATCTTGGGCGAGCTTGAGAACCATCTTGGCCGTCTTGGAGGCCATACTGAGCCGTCTTGGAGAATTTTGTTCTGGACGTTGAGGTCGTTTGCGGGTCTGGGGGTCCTTCCCGGCACCCTGGCGGGACAGGCCGAAGCCCCAGGGGAAGTTCTTTTGGAAGAGAACCAAAATCAAAACCGAAATCCGCCGCCCCCTGTGGATTCATCACAGGGTGCCTGGCGTGCTGGACTTCTTACGGTTTTGGTTTTGTTTTTGTTCCAAAAGAACTCCCCTTGGCGCTTCGGCCCGTCCCGCCGGGGTCCCAGGAGGGAGCTCCAGGCCCGCAAACGACCTCAACGTCCACAACAAATTCTCCAAGACGGCTCAAGGTGGCCTCCAAGATGGCCACGTTGGCCCAAGATGGTCCAAGACGACCTCCAAGACGGCCCAAGAGAGTCCAAGACGGCCCAAGACGGCCCAAGAGGCCCCCCAGATGCCTCCAAGACGGCCCAAGTAGCCTCCAAGAGGTCCTCCAGGAGGACCCGAAGAGGTCAGAATCATTAATTTTTCTTAGGTCATTTGCTTTTTCTCGGCTCTCCGACGACCCAAGACGACCCAAGACGGCCCAAGAGGCCCCAAAAATCGCCCCCACAGCGCCCAAGAGGCCTCCAAGATGGCCTCGGGACTGCCCAAGAGGCCCCCAAGACGGCCCCAAGAGGGCACAAAGACGACTCAAGAGGCCTCCAAGACGCCCAAGATGGCCTCTAAGACGGCCCTGGAGCACCCCAAGAGGGCCCGAAGTCGGCCCAGAAAGGCCTCCCAAACGGCTTCCGACGGCGTCAGACGGGCCAGGAGCCCACCAAGATGGCCGAGGTTGGCTCGAAGCTGGCCCACGACGGCCCAAGAGGCTTCCAAGAGGGCCTCCAGGAAGGCCAGAAAAGGTAACAAAAACATTATCCAGGCGAAGGACCCAACCATACGCAAGTGTGAAAACAGCAGGGCAGGTGGGACGAAGCAAGGGGAATTCCTCATGGGGCCACGAACCGTGTGAGGGGTGCACCAAACTGGCGCGGAGCCGCCATGCGAACCCTGCCACTGGGGCCTTCGGTGGAGCTCCCTATGGGGCCACGAACCGCGTGAGGGGTGCGCCAAAATGGTGCGGGGCCGCCATGCGAACCCTGCCTCTGGGGCATTCGGTGGAGCTCCCTATGGGGCCACGAACCGTGTGAGGGGTGCACCAAACTGGCGCGGGGCCGCCATGCGAACCTTGCCACTGGGGCGTTCGGTGGAACTCCCTATGGGGCCACGACCCGTGTGAGGGGTGCCCCGAAATGGCGCGGGGCCGCCATGCGAACCCTGCCACCGGGGCCTTTCGGTGGAGCTCCCTATGGGGCTAGGAACCGTGTGAGGGGTGCACCAAACTGGCGCGGGGCCGCCATGCGAACCCTGCCTCTGGGGCCTTCGGTGGAGCCCCCTATGGGGCCACAAACCGTGCGAGGGGTGCGCCAAAATGGCGCGGGGCCGCCATGCGAACCCTGGCACTGGGCCTTCGGTGGAGCTCCCTATGGGGCCACGAACCGTGTGAGGGGTGCACCAAACTGGCGCGGGGCCGCCGTGCGAACCCTGCCACTGGGGCCTTCGGTGGAGCTCCTTATGGGGCCACGAACCGTGTGAGGGGTGCGCCAAAATGGTGCGGGGCCGCCATGCGAACCCTGCCACGGGGGCCTTCGGTGGAGCTCCCTATGGGGCCACGACCCGTGTGAGGGGTGCACCAAACTGGCGCGGGGCCGCCATGCGAACCCTGCCTCTGGGGCCTTCGGTGGAGCCCCCTATGGGGCCAAGAACCGTGCGAGGGGTGCGCCAAAATGGCGCGGGGCCGCCATGCGAACCCTGCCACTGGGGCCTTCGGTGGAGCTCCCTATGGGGCCACGAACCGTGTGAGGGGTGCACCAAATTGGCGCGGGGCCGCCATGCGAACCCTGCCTCTGGGGCCTTCGGTGGAGCTCCCTATGGGGCCACGAACCGTGAGGGGTGCGCCAAAATGGCGCGGGGCCACCATGCGAACCCTGCCACTGGGGCGTTCGGTGAAACCCCCTATGGGGCCACGAAACGTGTGAGGGGTGTGCCAAAATGGTGCGGGGCCGCCATGCGAACCCTGCCACCGGGGCCTTTCGGTGGAGCTCCCTATGAGGCTACGAACCGTGTGAGGGGAGCGCCAAAACGCGGGGCCGCCATGCGAACCCTGCCACTGGGGCCTTCGGTGGGGCTCCCTATGGGGCCACGAAGCGCTGTACTGGGTGGGTGAAGCGCAGGGAGGAGGGAGGAGGGGGAGGAGGAGGGGGCAGCGGGAGGAGACGCGGGGCACCGTCTCTTCAAAACGAGGACCCAACACCACAGGATGGTTGGGAACTGAGTTCCCCTAGGTTTGCGAAGGATTTTGACATTTGCTTCGTTTCGGCCTTCCGACGGCCCGATACGGCCCAAGAGCCCCTCGCCCAAAGATCGCCCAAGAGGCTTCAAAGATGGCCCCAGAACGGCCCAAGAGGCCCCCAAGACGGCCCCAAGAGGCCCCCAAGACGGCCCAGGAGGCTTTTAAGACGCCCAAGTTGGCCTCCAAGACGGCCCTGTAGCATTCCAAGAGGGCCCCAAGTCGGCTCAGAGAGGCCCCCCAAACGGCTTCCGACGGCGTCAGACGGGCCAGGAGCCCACCAAGACGGCCGAAGATGGCACTAAGATGGCCCAAGACGGCCCAAGAGGCCTCCAGGAAGGCCCGAAAAGGCCTAAATCATTGATTTCCCATGAGTGTTTGAAGGATTGTGGCATTTGCTTTTTGTTCGGCCTTCCGGCGGCCCGAGACAACCCAAGTGCCCCCAAAGATCGCCCAAGAGGCCCAAGACGGCCCCAAGAGGCCCCCAAGACGGCCGAAGAGGCCTCCAAGACGCTCAAGATGGCCTCCAAGATGGCCCAAGAGCCCTCCAAGACGTCCTCCGAGAAGGCCCGAAATATTCAATTATCCCGGCAAAGCAACCTAACAGCGATGTGTAGGAGCATATCTGGAAGCATCCCCCTTAAGATTCAGATGAGAATCCAGTTGTAGAGTTCTGCTGTTCTCGCAGTCGTAGTCGCATTCGCGATGACAGTCGCAGTGGCCTGCATTAGCAGTCAGCCTCAGCCTCAGCCTGCCTCAGCCTCAGCCTCAGCCTCAGCTCAGCCTGCCTCAGCCTCAGCCTCAGCCTGCTTCAGCCTCAGCCTCTCAGTCTGCCTTCAGCCTCGGCCTCAGCCTCAGCCTGCCTCAGCCTCAGCCTGCATCAGCCTCAGCCTCAGCCTCAGCTGCCATCAGCCTGCCTCAGCCTCAGCCTCAGCCTGCCTCAGCCTGCCTCAGCCTCAGCCTCAGCCTGCCTCAGCCTCAGCCTCAGCCTGCTTCAGCCTCAGCCTCAGTCTGCCTTCAGCCTCGGCCTCAGCCTCAGCCTGCCTCAGCCTCAGCCTGCATCAGCCTCAGCCTCAGCCTCAGCCTGCCTCAGCCTCAGCCTCAGCCTGCCTCAGCCTCAGCCTCAGCCTGCTTCAGCCTCAGCCTCAGTCTGCCTTCAGCCTCGGCCTCAGCCTCAGCCTCAGCCTCAGCCTCAGCCTGCATCAGCCTCAGCCTCAGCCTCAGCCTGCCTCAGCATCAGCCTGCCTCAGCCTCAGCCTCAGCCTGCCTCAGCCTCAGCCTCAGCCTGCTTCAGCCTCAGCCTCAGTCTGCCTTCAGCCTCGGCCTCAGCCATCAGCCTGCTTCAGCCTCAGCCTGCATCAGCCTCAGCCTCAGCCTCAGCCTGCCTCAGCATCAGCCAGCCTGCCATCAGCCTCAGCCTCAGCCTCAGCCTGCCTCAGCCTCAGCCTCAGCCTGCTTCAGCCTCAGCCTCAGTCTGCCTTCAGCCTCGGCCTCAGCCTCAGCCTGCCTCAGCCTCGAGCCTGCATCAGCCTCAGCCTCAGCCCTCGCCTCAGCCTCTAGCCTGCCTCAGCCTCTTCGTTCGCCTCAGCTCAGGCTGCCAAACCTCGGGCCTGCATCACCTCAGCCTCAGCCTCAGCCTGCCTCAGGCTCAGCCTCAGCCTCAGCCTCAGCATGCTTCAGCCTCAGCCTCAGTCTGCCTTCAGCCTCGGCCTCAGCCTCAGCCTGCCTCAGCCTCAGCCTGCATCAGCCTCAGCCTCAGCCGCAGCCTGCCACAGCATCAGCCTGACTCAGCCTCAGCCTCAGTCTGCCTCGGCCTCAGCCGCAGCCTGCTTCAGCCTCAGGCTCAGTCTGCCTTCAGCCTCGGCCTTCGGCCTCGGCCTGCCTCAGCTCAGCCAGCATCAGCCCTCATCCTCGCCTGCTCAGCATCAGCCTGCCTCAGCCTCCAGCCTCAGCCTGCTCAAGTCCTCAGCCTCAGCCTCGCCTGCCTTCAGCCTCAGGCCTCAATCTGCCTTTCAGCCCTCGCTTTCAGTCTCACCTGCCTCACCTCAGCCTAGTCAGCTCAGCCTCACCTCAGCTGGTTCTGCTCCTCTCATCAGCCTCGACCCGCTTCAGCCTCAGCCTCAGGCCTGCATCAGCCCTCAGCGTGAGTCTGCCTTCACTTCGGCCTCAGCCTTAGCCGCCTCAGCCACCTCAGCCTCAGCATCAGCCTGCCTCAGCATTCAAGATGTGGCCAGGGAATGGAATTCTGGGAACTCGAAGAACACGAAGTGGCCTACAGTTTGCTCCGGGCATTCAAAATCATACCCAGGAATAGAATTCTGGGAAGTCCAAGAGCACGAAGTGGCCTACAGTTGGCTCCAGGCATTCAAAATGTGGCCCGGGAGTGGAGTTCTGGGAACTCGAAGAACACGAAGTGGCCTGCAGTTGGTTCCGGGCATTCAAAATGAGGCCCAGGGGAGTTCTGGGACCTCGAAGACCACGAAGTGGCCTACAGTTGGCTCCGGGCATTCAAAATGTGCCCGGGAATGGAGTTCTGGGAACTCGAAGACCACGAAGTGGCCTACAGTTGGCTCCGGGCATTCAGAATGTGGCCCGGGAATGGAGTTCTGGGAGGTCGAAGAATGGAGTTCTGGAGGTCGAAGAACACGAAGTGTGTGACTGTTTGTGAAAAGCGATCCCCCCCGGCAAACCCCAACGGCCCCCCAACGGCTCCCCAACGGCCCCCAACGGCTCCCCAACGGCTGCCCAGACCCCCTTGTGGAGTAATGTTGGAGTAATATGCTGCTCTCTTTTTAGACCACTAGAAACCTATCAGTCTTCGCTGTTAGGTAAAATGGTCTCCAGACGGCCAAGATGACCTTCAAGATGCCCACGTGTTCCCCTGAAGGCTTTCCAAACCGATTCGGGGAACACATGGTCCGATAGCTTGGCAGGTCTGGCCTCAACGTTCGGCCACATAGGCGCTTCCAAAAAGGCAGGGGGCGGCGGTGATTCGCCGTAGGAGTCTTCGATCGTCTCGCACGCCAGGCATCCCTGTTGCAAGCAACAGGGGGTGGCGGATCTAGTGGCCTTCGGCCCATCCCGCCACCATGCCTTGGACCGATCATTCGGCGACTCGAGGGCCTCTTGGACCGTCCGAGGGGCCTTTTAGAATCTTCTTGGCTCGTCCTTGGGCTTATTCAGGGTCCGGAAGAGTCCTGCGGGAACGCGCCCCCGAGGCCTCTTGAGGATCTCAGGATTTGGGGTCCGGGCCCCGTCAAAGGCCCCAAAGATTGAGGACTGGGGCTCAGGAGGCTGGGCACTCCAGCTCGTGCCTCGTAGCGCGGTGGCGGGTCGTTCTGCTGCGAAGACCTCGAGGAGGAGGAGGAGGAGGAGGAGGAGGAGGAGGAGGAGGAGGAGG
>CAUYUJ010005036.1:0-70000 GCA_963575745.1 Prorocentrum cordatum | reverse complement strand
TCCTCCTCCTGCTCCTCCTCCTCCTCTCCCTCCTCCTCTTCCTCCTCCCCCATCCTCCTCCTCCTCCTCCTCCGTAGCCATTTTGGCTCAAGATGCAATGTTCCTCGGGGGAACATGTGGATACCGCTAGTCCGCGGCGAGCAAGACCCTTGGGGTCTGGCAGTGCTTTTCTCCACACCTGCGCTCGAGTTGGTGGGTAAACGGAGGTGGTTCCCGTTCCTGCCCTCTCGAACGCTCAGAGTCATTCATGGGCGGCGACCGCAATGGTGGACTCCAGGCCGTCCGCGGCCCCAAGAGGAAGATCGAGAAGGCTCGCCGAGTTCAGGCTTACGGTGCTGCTGTCGTTGATGAAGGCGATGAGCTGGCTGCTGGCTCAGACACTCCTATCCATCCTACTACGGGTGCTTCTTCCACTGCGGCCCCTGCTGCGGGGGATGATGATGATGATGAAGACATCAACAGCGAGGACGAGTGGACAAAAGACGATTCCATCAAGCAGCTTGCAGGAGACTATGTCTCCAAAGAGATGGCCGGACACAGGGACGAGCTCATCAGAGACATCACCAAGGTTGTCTCTGCGACGGTCTCCGACCAGATCCAGGACTTTGCTGCTCAGCTTACTGAGCATTCTCGTGCTGCTGGGAAGCTTGCAGAGGGAGTACAACAACTTCCAGCGATGGCCAAGCAAGCATCCGAACAATTTTGTTCCGAGAAGCTGGATGCCTTCTACCGCAAGTTCCAGGAACAGCTGGACGGCCACTCTGTGCGTCTCCGCGCGGTGGAGAGCAGGCTGGATGGACACGACTCTGAACTTCAGACTTTTCGATAACAAATTCAAGAACTCCGTGCCGCAATCGCGATCGCCAGCGTCCAGCCCAAACCTCCTCTTGCCAGCGCTGCAGGCTTCGACAGGGATACCGACGCAACGATCATTCGCATCATGGCGTCCAAGCTGGTGGACTTGTCTGCTGTGCAGCAAATCATGCCGGACTGGATCGTCAGCTGCGGAATTAAGGCCGAGTTCTTCACGATCTCCTCCAGCGAGCAGGTCGCCAAGCAGTTCACGATCCAATTATCTGGGGCGGCCGGGCCTGCCGCACGCCGTGTCTCTCAGGTCCATGGTGCTCAGCGGCTCGCTCCTGGTCAATGGAAGCGATTCGAAGTCATGGCCATGGACAAGCAGATGGCGACCCTCCACATCGGTGCTGACAAGAACCCCCGTCAAATCAAGCTGGAGATCCAGGGCCGCAAGCTCAGGGAGGCCTTCAAGAATGTTGCCCCTGATAAGAGGTGGTTCTTCGACCGCGACAGGGGCTACCTCATGGCGGGGTGGGGCCCTGTGCTCCGCCTCTCTCCCAATCCTGGGAACACCCCCTCGGAGATCGCCTGGGCCGACAACATTGTCCAGAAGCTGGCGCTCCCGAAGGACCAGCTGGCGGAGGCTGTCAAATGCATCATCTCTCCACCTGAAGCGGCAGAGTGGTCTCTTTAGTGGACTTGCTGCAGCTATTCATGGACGATTGGCGTGTCCCCCGTCGTTTGCTTTCACATCGTGGAATGCCCGTGCCCTTCTTCAATATCATGGACATGCTGCTCGACCGAAGCTTGCTCACCTCAAGAAGTTGGACTTCACATGTGGTGTTGTTGCTATCCAGGAGGTTCACCAGGACAAGAAGCAGCTCACATACTTTCTGTCTAAAGTTGCGCCGCGCGCCAGGATCTACACCAGCTACTTCGAGGGGTCTGCTGTGCGGGGAGGTGTTGCTACGATCCTGCCTGCTGAATGCCGTGCGGAGGTCTCTCAGCGATCATTAGTCCCTGGCAGAGTGCTACGAGTAGTCCTACGTCCGGGCGGTTCCTTTGTTTTCCGCTACAATGTACACAACCACTACTTGACCATTGCCCAGATCAATGGAGTGTCGAAAGTTTTGGCTGCTGACCTCAAAGCGGCTCAACGTGATCCGCTTCGCTATGTTGTCATACTTCATGGTGATCTCAATGTTGCTCCACGCGCTCCTCTTCTCCTTCACCAGCCCCACCGTCGTCTAGCCCAGGGCAAAGGACAACGCGCCAGAGCTGCCCGCTGGAATCCGGTGCTCAAGACCATGATGGAAATCTCCTCGGACGAGCCGACACACTACGATCGCCACTCTCACTCCGTTTCTATGTTGGACAGGCTTTGGCGCAGTTGGCCCGGGTGGATTATGACCCACCTCGCGGCGGAACCTGGGGTCATTGATTGTCCTGAGCACCTCGCTGAGGCCAATGTCAGCGATCATGCGGCACACGTGGTGAAGTTCACGCAGCGATCTCTTCGGCCTGCTCAGGCCCATCGTATCCCACGGCACCTGTTCGAGAGTGATGAACTTCAAAAGCAGCTCAAGGCGGCGTGCGACGAACTCAACTATGCGGACAAAAGCCCCCTCGTCAGATCGAAAATCACAAGTGGGCCATGCGGGAGGTAGCTGCTGACCTTCGTGATCGGCTCTTTCACAAGGCGCCAGAGGCCAATGCGACGCCCCTGGTACTTGCTCGACAAATCTCGAGGGTGGTCTGGCGGAATGACCACATTCTGGCCCGCAAGTTGATGACCAACCATACGGCGGCCTACGACTTCTTAGACATGTAGTACAACATGGTCCGTCTACGCCATCACGCCTCTTTCCAACGCTGGTGTGATGAGATACAGCGCCGACATGCTGATCAGCTTCGCTCTCGACTTGAGGAGCGTCTGGCCCGACCTCGTGCTCCGCAGGCTCTGCGCCATCAGCTTGCTGCAGTGGAGCGGCGCTCGGGCTCCTGGTCTCCTCTCAACCGCCGGCTGGTACTGTGGGCGGCGAAGCACCCGTCTGACCCGACTTGCATTTCCAGCGACTCTGCGACCATGACAGACCGCCTGATCGAGCACTGGGCCCCCATCTTTAAGGCCAAGCCGATCGACCTCGGTCTGGCACAAGCTTACATCGAACAACATGTTCCGCTATTGGACTTCTCCACGGTTGAGCCGCCATCACCCGCCCTCCTGCGGCGCGTAGCTAACGAGATGCACTACTCATAGCCTGGGCTGGACTCCATCCCTTACTCGGCTTGGGCAGCTGCTGTCGCTGGGATCAATGTGCTTTCGGACGCTATGATATGGATTATGCAGGGACAACCCCTTTTCAAAAGCTCTAATGACACGCTGCAGGTCTGGCTTCCCAATGGAAGAAGATTGAAGACTCTCTGGCCACTGGGTGCACTCGCCCCCCTGGGGCGGTACGTTTGCTGGGCTTGCGGAACACGGACATCAAGGTTACCACCGCCACTGTCAACATTCAGTTCAGCAAGTTGCTTATGGGTTGGGCACCCCGATCCCAGAGGGGCTTCATCCCCAAGATGAACTTTGGTGCCAACGTCCTCGAGCTCGACGTTGCAGCCCGCGCGTGCTCTAACCCCTCAACGGCAAGCGCGGATCTTCCTGCCCTGGTCGCATTGGACTTCGGCGCGGCCTTCCCGGGTCTGGCGCAGTCAATTATGTTGATGGTCATTCAGCAAATGCAGGCCCCCTATGCGTTCATGGCTATATTGGAACAGCTTTATCAGATCCTTGACGCTATCGTTATGAAGAATGGGCTTCCTACACTTGCGTGGCGCATCCCATCTGGTATCATTCGAGGATGCTCACCCAGCGGGTCGATATACGCGGCAGTGACGGCTTGCTTTCTCTTCGACCTTCAATCGCGGATGGAGGGCCCAAGGCTTGGCCTTGCTCGGGCCTGCGTTGATGATATTGGCTGCGTCGTCAAGCAGCTGTGGGCACTTCGCATCCTTGCTGACGTGATGCAGACAGCGGAGAGGATTGCCACGCTTGTGCTCAAGCTCACCAAGTGCCTGCTGGTGCCGCCCCACGCCAAGTTCACGGAGGGATGGCTGCCTCCATGCATGTATCGATACGTGACATGGTACTATTCTTTGCCAATGTTCAGGTGGTTAGCTCTCTTACTTACTTCGGTCTCGTCCTGGGCCCTGCTGCAGATGAGAGCCCATGCTGGCTGGCGCCATCTATCAACGTTACGTTGAGATCGAGATTGGTAGGCACGAGCCCGCTTGCGGTCTCGTGGCTCGCAGCCAACTACACCACGAGAGTTACTCCCGTGCTCTCGTACGTCGCGCAGTTTCGCATGATGCCCAGCTGGCTTATCCGTGAAGAGCTGGTGGCCCTGTCCAGGACGTTCAGGATCCCTCTCGGCACCTTCAGCAGTTCTGCTTGGCTCCAACTTCGAAGCGCTGGTGGTCCATCGGTGCCTTCGTGGCTCGCCATGAGCATTGGGGCCCTGGTCAGGACCTCGCGCACTACGCCCCCTGAGTTTCAAAGACTACATGATTGGATGTATCGCCAACATCAGCAGCTAGGCGACCTTCGTGTGCTTTCTCAAGCTCTTACTGGCGGTGGGCGGCCGTATCCACACTTCTGGCAATATGAAGCCTTTGTCGAAACGCTGGCCAGAGTACGAGACTGCTCTGCCTCCAACGTCTTCCCTGACTACCCGCAGGCACACCTGGCCTCTGCCAGTGCAGAAGCTGATCGATGGCAAGCATTACCGACCACGTCGATGGGCTTGCAAAGCTGCGTCACCAAGATGATCAAGACACGCATCTGCCCCCTTCCGCTGTGGACCTTCCTGGAGGCTCGTCTCATCAACCGCTTCCCTGAGATGGGGGTGATTGGCGGCTTTCTTGATCCTGCGCAACGGCGGGTTCACATGTTCCAATATCTTCGCGGATGCTCTCTTCCATTGGGCCTTCGCTTACCTCAAGACGGTTGCCAATGGATGGGCGACCTCGCACATAATACTACAGCCACACGGGCGTCTCTCGTGCCGATTTGATTGCACGCGCGAACCTGATGCTGCCCATCACTACTTGCAGTGCCGACCACTTCGTCGCCTTATGGAGCAGGAGCTTGGTTACTCACGGCTCTCCTCGCCGCTGGGTCGTCTGGGGCTCATGGGCTCGGCTGTTGAATTGGAGAAGATCGTCCTTGACGTCGTGGTGATGTACTACACATATATTTGTGCAGCACACTCGTCAGTCGCTCACGTGTGGAGGCGGGAGGCAGCGCGCTCCTTCGTCAAGGCAGCTATTCGCACTGCGCAGCTAGGAGCTACTGCGCCATCGAGAGCACCCCTGGGGACAAGGTGTGCTGGGAGCGCGCGCTCTGGCAAGATAATCAGCTCAACAGGTCCTTCTTTCTCATCGTCTTCGTCTTCCTCGTCCTCTTCTGGATCTTCCGCACCACCATCGAGCGACATACCCCGTCCTTCACCACCAACACCGACTATCGAAGTCATTGAAGGTGCTTTTGCTCTTGCTGAGAACTCGCCTTCATCGGGCTCTTTACCGAGATCGTCCTTGTCTCCCCCCTGTTGCCTTGCATCAGCGCTGTCGTCGGCTGCCCTTACTTCGGAAGCGCACGACCTGGGGGTGACACTCGCTTGTTATCGTGACAGTATTGGCTCTGGCTTTCTGATGGGTGGGAAACAAACTGAAGAGGTGATCCCAAAGGAAGAAGCGTGGCGTCCCGTTCCCCGTTGTTCTTCATCGCCGGTTTGCTTCACGATACGCCCGCAGAGTGTCACGGCCCAAGCTGGGATCTCTATTGATTTACCGCCTATGACCGCCGTTGCCCTGGGCTGTCTCTTTCAGCCTGCGGCTGTCGCCTATGGGGCAACTGCCAGCACTTCATCTTCGACTGCGACGAGCACTCCTTCTCCTTCGGCAATATCATGGCGAGAAATGAATGTGCGCCGTGGGACTTCTACTGTACCACACAACCTCCTTGCTGGGCAAGAGTTGGAGGCTGGTTCCGACACGCCATCTACGTCTGCTCTTCCTGAGGTGGATCTTCCTGCGCTCTTTGAATCCTTCGTCCCGCCAGCAGAGGAGACTGGCCTTCCTATCGCTGCTTACAGTCAGGCGCTTGAGGACAGAATTGTTGCGTGGGCTCGCTCGTGGTTCCCCGCGCTGATGGTGAACATGTGCGGCTCTGACTTTGAGCAACGGATGCAATGGTGCCCTGGGTATGTGGAGAATGTTCTCAGGTATGATGTGTTTCAAAGCCTCTGCAGCGACTCAGCGAGCAGGCGGCAGCTGGTGAACGACTGGTGTCTCAGTGGTTGGTACCATAGTGCTATTGCTCGTGAACAACTACGACAGCTGCTCATCGCACCCTGGCCTGTGCATGATGACAAACATTTTCGTCGGCTCGGCTTGCTAGCCATGGCGCACCTGAAGAGAAGAAGGACATACATTTTTTTAAATATATATATATATATATATATATATATATATATAAAAAAACTTGGATGGCGCGCCGACCCGTCACGCATGTCAGCTGCCAACCGTAATGACTACCTCGCGCAGATCGCCGTGGCCCCCCCGCTCGCCTCTCCTGCGCTCATGCCGCACCTCTACGTCCTGCCGCACCTACTCATCGACTTGACGTTCGAGGCTCACGCTCCGGGCGAACCGCCACCTGATGAAGATAACGCCAGCATCGACCACGAGGGTGTCCCGAACCCCACCGACCTGGATCTTGTCCTCATGGTGGAGAGCGAAGGCATCGGCGATCTATCGTCAAATCGGGAGGTGGGCAACGCCATGCGTGATGATGGTCCACCACATCCAGGGTCACAACTCAGCGATGATGAATGTGAAAGAATGCTTCTTCGTGTCCTGCGTCGCTCTCGAGACGACGCCGACGAGGGCCTACCTCACGACCCTGCCGCTGGGTCCTCAGGTGATGCCCCTCGACCTATGGTTCCCCCTGTTCTCACGACGCAGAGCTCTAGCAGTGTGGCGGGTGGGCCTGCGAGTGCTGATTGCAATGCTAGTGCGGCGACTGCTTCGCACGGGCTCGGCGTTATCTATCCTGACAGCTCTGTGAGAGGCCTTCGACCTGATCGAGCCGTTCCTCCTGCCCTGGTACCTCCGCCTGGGGGCCATCCTCTCCCTGCTCATGATGCGGATCCTGAAGATCTCCCTGGCCTTCAAGAACTGGGTGCTCCACCTGTGGACCGCCTACCACCTGCCTCTCCTTCGCCAGAACACGCTCATCATGCGGATGGGGACGGCCGCGCTGAAGTCCGACCACCACGCAGTATGCGTGCTCCTGGAGCTCTTCCTGCCCTTGAGACTGACTCCCAGATGAAGAACAAGTGCGCGCATGTGGACGTGATGAGGGGAGTGACTGGCCTTTTGTCGCACACCTCGCTGGCTCTCCAACTGGCTCTCCAACTGGCTCTTGAGATGATAAGCCAAGGTATTGACCCGCGCCCGACATCCCCAGCATCCTCCGCGTCTTCACCATGCGCGGCCTCTGAGGGGGCACCTGAGTCGGCTGACGCTGTCTCGCAGCACGACAAGATCTCCAACCAGCAGATCGAATACGCGTTGAGGGCCTTGGACATTCTCTACCCTGTTCTACATGAGTCTAGCCGTGAGATGATTCGGGGGATGCTGCTTCACCCTGACCCCCTCGTCGTCGTACATGACGAACGGCCAGCTGACCCTGTTCGTGTTCCTCTTCCTGTGCCCGAGCACGCGCATCACGCTCCACCCTCTCTTGAAGATGATCAAGATGGCACTTCCGCCAGAGGTGATGGTGCCTTCCCCGACTACACGCCCTTCGACCCTGCGGCGCTGGACGCTATCGGGGTGGTCTCGTTGCCCTCCCCTCCTGCGGCCTTCCCCGACTTCGACCCGTCGGACGTGGAGGATGTCGGGTCTGGTGGTGCTGCACATGCTGATTCTGGCGCTGCTCCTGGTCACACCTCATCGGTCGTCAACACGTTCGACAACGCCTTCTCCTCCGTCGACCCCGCCGACGACGCCCTGGACTTCTACAGCGTGAGCCTGAGGGGCTCCGCGCGCTCAGCGGCCCTAGGCGGGGCTGACCTTGACCTTCTTCATGGACGCTCGCTCCTCCTCCTCCTCCTCCTCCTCCTCCTCCCTCCTCCTCCCCTCCTCCCTCTCCTCCTCCTCCTCCTCCTCCTCACCTCCTCCTCCTGCTCCTCCTCCTCCTCCTCCTCCTCCTCCTCCTCCTCCTCCTCCTCCTCCTCCTCCTCCTCCTCCTCCTCCTCCTCCTCCTCTGACTCCTACTGGCAACGCAGGAAAACGTCCGGTCCGAGGCGGGAAATTATGCATATCCACCGCCTGGAGGGTCAGTTTTCGGAGCCTCGGCTGGCGGTGGATGACGGACATTTTCGGGCCCCCGGGGGCCGAAATGTATCCATATCCACCGCCCGCTGGGGCACCAGGACGGCGGTTCCCAGGCGGTCGATATGGATAAATCCTCGCCTCGCATCTGCATCGACACCCGCCGCTCGCCCATGGATCGCCGATGGGGGTAGCCATCGGGGGCCCGCTGGCGACGCGTCGGCGGTGCGTTACCGATTCCAGGTCGATCGATGTCTCCCCCCCCTGGAGCGCAAGAGGCACGTTTCCCCGTGAAAGGACGGGCTCCCCAACCAAAGGGCTCGTTCCCCGGTGGAAGTTGAAAACTATCCCGGCAAAGCAACCTAACAGCGATGTGTATAAGCATATCTGGAAACATTCCCCTGAAGATCCAGGCGAGAATCCAGTTGTAGAATTATGCTGTTCTCGCAGTCGCAGTCGCAGTCGCAATGACAGTTACAGTGGCAACGGCCTTAGGATCCAATGGAATCCTAAGGATTCCTCGGGATTCCTAAGGCATCCTTAGGCATCCTGAGGAATCCATAGGAAACCTGAGGAAACCTTAGGAATCCTTAGGAATCCTGATTCCCAGGGATTCCTGGGGATTCCTGAGGATTCCTAGGGAATCCTGAGGATTCCTAAGGATTCCTGATGATGCTTAACTATGCCTACGGATTCCTAAGGATGCCTGCGGATTCCCATGGATTCCTACGGATGCCTCAGCCTGCTTCAGTTTCAGCCTCAGCCTCAACCTGCCTCGGCTTGCCTAAGCCTCAGCCTCAGCCTGCCTCGGCCTCAGCCTCAGCCTGCCGCAGCCTCAGCCTCAGCCTGCCTCGGCCTCAGCCTGCGTCAGCCTCAGCCTCAGCCTGCCTCAGCCTCAGCCTGCCTCAGCCTCAGCCTCAGCCTCAGCCTCAGCCTGCCTCGCCTCAGCCTCAGCCTGCCTCGGCCTCAGCCTGCCTCGGCCTCCTGCCTCAGCCTCCCCTCCTCCCCCCCCCTTCCCCCCCATTCAGCCTCACCTTGTCTCAGCTTCGGCCTGCCTCGGCCTCATCCTCAGCCTCAGCCTCAGTCTCAGCCTCAGCCTGTCTCGGCCTCAGCCTGCCTCAGCCTCAGCCCTCAGCCTCAGCCTGCCTCAGCCTCAGCCTGCCTCAGCTCAGCCTCAGCCTGCCTCAGCCTCAGCCTGCCTCGGCCTCCTCAGCCTCAGCTCAGCCTGCCTCAGCCTCAGCCTCAGCCTGCCTCAGCCTCAGCCTGCATCAGCCTCAGCCTCAGCCTGCCTCAGTCGCAGCTTGCCTCAGCCTCAGCCTCAGCCTCAGCCTCAGCCTCAGCCTCAGCCTGCCTCAGCTTCAGCCTCAGCCTCAGCCTGCCTCGGCTTGCCTCAGCGAGGCAGGCTCAGTCTCAGCCTGCCTCAGCCTCAGCCTGCCTCAGCCTCAGCCTCAGCCGGCCTTGGCCTCAGCCTGCGTCAGCCTCAGCCTCAGCCTGCCTCAGCCTCAGCCTGCCTCAGCCTCAGCGTCAGCCTGCTTCGGCGTGCCTCAGCCTCAGCCTCAGCCTGCCTCGGCCTCAGCCTGCCTCGGCCTCAGCCTGCCTCGGCCTCAGCCTGCCTCAGCTCGGGCATTCAAAATATGGCACAGGATTGGTGATCTGGGAGCACGAAGATCACGAAGTGGCCCACAGTTGGCTCCGGGCAATCAAAATATAGTACAGGAATGGTGTCCTGGGAACACGAAGATCAGGAAATGGCCCACAGTTGGCTCCAGGCATTCAAAATGTGGCCTGGGCATGGTGTTCTGGGAACACGAAGAACACGAAGTGGCCTGCAGTTGGCTCCGGGCATTCAAAATGTGGCCTGGGAATGGTGTTCTGGGAAGACGAAGAACACGAAGTGGCCTACAGTTGGCTCCGGGCATTCAAAATGTGGCCTGGGCATGGTGTTCTGGGGAGACGAAGAACACGAAGTAGCTTACAGTTGGCTCCGGGCATTCAAATGTGGCCTGGGAATGGTGTTCTGGGAACAGAATCTGTAGGAATCCATAGGAAACTATATCTGTAGGAGTCTTGGGGAGTCCCCGGAATCCCCGGATTCCCCCGGATTGCCCCGGCATCCGCCCAGACCCCCCTGGAGAGTCAAGATGCTCTCTTTCGAGCCCACTAGAAACATATCAGTCTTCGCTGTTAGGTAAAAACGCGAAGGGTTCGTTCCCCGGCAGGAGATTGTCAAGGGAGAGTTGCACGGATCAGCATTCCAGCGACATTCCAAGAGCCATGACACCTTCATGGGTTGTCTTAGCGGAAGTAATCTGCTCCTGTGTACACGTTCGAGAAAATGTTTCCGGGGAGCGAGCTCTTCAAACATGTGGAATCCGTCGTGGTCGGAATCTTCTTCCCGTTCGAATTCAATTTCGCTTCTAACCGAATCATCCATAGGATTCCTTCCAATTGGCGCTCTCGGGGGGTCCTATGGGAATACCATTGCAATCCTGTGGGCATCCAATAAAATCCCACGGGCATCCTATTGGAATCCTAATCGAATCCGATAAGGTTCTTTCCCATTGGCGCAGTTTTGGGTTCCCGTTTGATCGTATCGGGGTCCAGTAGGATTCTTTCCGATTGGGATCTTAATGGAGTCCTCTTGAAACCCTATTGGGATCCCATGCGACCCTTCACGGTTGAAGTCATTTTGTGTTCTCATTTGGCTCCAATATGGCCCCTCGTGGTCTCGTCTTAAGGATGTCAGCGAACTCTTGGGATATGCGTCGAAGCGCCCACCGTGGAGCCGACCTTGTGAGAATTTGGTTCGGAATCCAGTTGGCGCGCAGGGTTCCTCAAGCTTCTTCGGCATTCCTGAGGATTATCCTGTGTGGTACTCCTATTGTATACCTATTGCGCTCCAATTCCAAAGTTCGCAAATTGTTCCCGATTATCTTGCATCCTTAATGTTTTCCTATTGTGCATATTTCCTGACATGATGATGTAGTATCTGTAGTGTAATCCCACGATGTTCCTATTGTAAATATTCCAAGTATGTCGGGATCCGATTGCTTCGCATGCAAACACACATTCGAAACCAAACCCACTATTCTTAAGAGGTCATGCCCTTGTTGCAGCGATAGGGACTGTAATCTTATTCGCAGTGGTGGTCGTATTCGATTGGTAGTAGTCGTAGTAGTAGTAGTCGTGGTAGTAGTAGTCGTCGTCGTCGTAGTCGTAGTAGTAGCAGCAGCAGCAGTAGCAGTAGTAGTACCAGTACCAGTACCAGTACCAGTACTAGTAGTAGTAGTAGTAGTAGTAGTAGTAGTAGTAGTAGTAGTAGTAGTAGTAGTAGTAGTAGAAGTAGTAGTGAGACGCATGGTGGTAGTGATAGTGGTGGAAGTGGTGGTAGTAGAAGCAGTGCTAGAGGACGTAGTAGTAGTCGTCGTCGTAGTCGTACTCGTAGTCTTAGTAATTGCAGTAGTTGTGCTACTAGTTCTAGCAGCAGTAGTAGTAGTAGTAGTAGAAGTAGTAGTAGTAGTAGTAGTAGTAGTAGTAGTAGAAGTAGAAGTAGAAGTAGTAGTGTAGTAGTAGTAGTAGTAGTAGTAGTAGTAGTAGTAGTAGTAGTAGTAGTAGTAGTAGTAGTAGTAGTAGTAGTAGTAGTAGTAGTAGTAGTAGTAGTAGTAGTAGTAGTAGTAGTAGTAGTAGTAGTAGTAGTAGTAGTAGTAGTAGTAGTAGTAGTAGTAATAGTAGTAGTAGTAGTAGTAGTCGTAGTAGTAGTAGTAGTAGTAATAGTAGTAGTAGTAGTAGTAGTAGTAGTAGTAGTAGTAGTAGTAGTAGTAGTCATCGTAGTAGTCGTAGTTGTGGTGATAGTAGTGGTGGTCGTAGTATGAGTAACAATGTCACTGATACGGCTACAACTACTGAGTGTCGGATCTATACTGGTATTGATACTTCTGGTGCTGCAGCTGATACTTCACATAGGGTTCGTAAACGATTCCTATGTGAACCGGATACGAATCCGATGTGAGCCGTGCACGGTCCTTATGTGACTCGTATACCCTTCTATGTGAACCGTAGACGATTCCTACGTGATTAAACCTCAAGGGGGCCTAAAGAGCCATAAGGAGCCCCAGAGGTTTCGAAGGAATCCTAAGGAGCGTAAGAAGTAATCCTAATGACGTTGTTTCAGCCCCTGGAAGCTTGTTTGGGGCTCCAGGGCGCGAAACGCAGAAGCAAAACGAGAAGGCGGGGTGGACTCGGAGTCGGACTCGGACTTGCCACGGGAGGGCCGGCGGGGGCCCGGCAAGTTGGCGCCGTGACGCCGCTCTGGTTTACAGCGCAATCAACGATCAAGCAATGTGGCGACTGGATGAACGTGAAACGCGCCAGGTGGGTTTTCATTCGCAGGACAGGGAGGGAAGGAGGAGCGGCCAGAGGGGCAAAGAAGAAGGGCTGTACAATGTGCAAGGGAGACAGGGTCACGCAAGTCAGATATAAGACAATCGCCAACGTACCTTCGAAAACGTCAGACGTGGACGTCCTGTCCGAAGCCGTGTCTCTTGCATGGTATCGTCAGCCAGTCTTTTCTTCAGTCTGCCAGGGTGTCTCTCTGCCTGCCATTCGGCGTTCTTCGACGGTTTCCATGAAAGAGCTTTCTGCATCCAGGAATGATTTTCCACAGTGTCCAATCGAACACCGTTGTTTTTTCCGTCGCTTCTGGCTTGAGCCAAGACGGCTACGGAGGAGGAGGCGCCGAGGAGGACGACAGGGAAGGAGGATGCGAAGGAGTGCGGGCGGGGGTCCTCAGAAGCTCCTCGGAGGCGCCTCGGGAGGCCTCTGAGGAGCTCCTCAGGAGGCCTCTCAGGAGCCTCGCAGAGGCCTTTCAGGAGCAGGCGTGGAGCTCCTCACACCAGGGAAGTCTCCCACCGGGGAACTCTTTCCATTTTCCACCCGGGAACAAGCCCTTTCGGGGGGTGGACCCAAACGGTGTTTTGGCGATTTCGTGGGCCGTTTTCGTTTCGATGTCGTTTTGCGTTAAAGGCGGATTGAAGGCAAAACGAGGGAAAACGAAAACAATACGAAAACGAGGTTCAGCCCTGGAACAAACCATTTCACCGGGGAGCAGTCTTTTCTCCCCCTTGAGCCGGCCCCCCCTTCTTGTGGCTCTTCAGCGGAGGGCCTCGGCGGGAGAGCAGCGGCACGGTGCCCTCGGGGCCGCGGCGGGGCCCCCCCAGGCCATCTGACATTACGTTTCGATCCTGGAGGCTCCCAGGTGTTTCTGCAGCAGCCTTGGTCCGGTGATGGTCTCCTCCGGGTAGCCCTGGGGCTCGCGTGGGACCTTGTCTTCATGAGTCCGCCACCTCCTGAAGTAGTTTTCCATTGGCACGCGCTTGCGCCGCGGGCCAGGGCAAGCAGCGTGCAGTCTGTGCGTATCTTCGCTAATCGTAGGCTTGAACTGTCCCCCGATACCCCGGAGGCTCCCATGGGATCGGCTCCCAGTGGTTTCTCGCTTCGGGATGCTGTCCAGCAGCTGCGCCTCGCCGAGAGCGCTCCTGGGGTGCCTGGGTCGCCCCGAACTGCCGCCGGACCGCCGGAGGCCCAAGCTGTGGCCAGGAGGCCCATGTCTCTGACGACGTGTGCGTGCCTTGGCATCGCTCGGACGTGTGCATTTTTTCTTTGGCGACGACCACCGAGGAGCATCCTTGATCATTTGGCGAAAAAAACACGCACGAAACCGAAAAAAGCACAAGGAATGGACGTCCGAGCGATGCCCAGGTGCCTGTTTTGTCAATCCCGGCGCTTCGCATCGTTCTCGGCATCCGGCCACCGGGCAATTCATGGGCGGTGGGCCTGGGACAGAAGACTACCCCCGGAGATGGGGTCCTGATCCCATCGAGTGGGGCCACGAATTCAGCGCATCTCGCTGTCGAGTGTTCGTATTTTCCGCATCGAGAGGCAAGTTTCGGGCCTCGGGGGCGTAACAAAAACGGTTTTGGATGCAAGGCCCGCCTTTGGGGCAGGGGCTTACAGGTTCGGGGACCCACCCATCAAAAAGTTATCCCGGCGAAAGACCCAACGATATGCAGTTGTGACTTCCGCGTTGTGGTTATCGCTTTCCGTGGAGCTCTCTGTGGGACCGCGAAGCGTGTGAATGGCGTGACAAAATGGGCGGGGAACCGCATGCGAACTGCGTCGCGTCGGTGGAATTCCCTATGGAGCCACAAAACGTGTGCGGGGTGTGCCAAAATGGGTGAACCGCATGCGAATTGCGCCACGGAAGCACTCGGTGAAGCTCCTTGTGGAGCCACGGAGCGTGACAGTGGTGCGCCGCAGTGAGTGGGGAACCGCGTGCGAACTGCTCCACGAAAGCACTCGGTGACCTACCTTTGTGGCCGCGAAGCGTGTGAGGAGTGTGCCGAAATGGGTAGCGGAACCGCATGTGAACTGCTCCACAGAGGCACTCGGTCCGCAAAACGTGTGAGGGGTGTGTGCCGGAATGGGTGGCGGGACCGCATGCGATCTGCGCCTTTGGGATTTTCGGCGGAGGTCCCTTGAGAGCCACAAAACGTGTGAGGGGAGAACTGCGCCACGCAAGTACTCGGTGGAGCTTCTTCTGCGGCCACGAAGCGTGCAAGCGGTATGCTGCGATGGGTGGGGAACCGCATGGAAAATCATCTTTGGTAGCCTGGCCCTCTCTTCTGAATGGCGTCCGAAGGCCCATGGCCCTTCCGCAGATAGCCTTCGCGGAGCTTCAGGCGCGGCTCGAAGCCGGCGCCCTTGCGCCACCAAGGGGCGCGGGGAAAGCGCTGCCTGGCTGGAGCCTCCTGGACCTCGTCCCGAGACTCCCCGCCAGGTCAAGGCGCCGGCAAGAGCCGCGAGGGAGGCGTGGGGGGGGGGCAAGAAACAGGGGACACACGGAAACCGCCGCACCACATTGGGAACCTACCGAGAAGCGGGCACCCTGGGTGCGTCGCGGGAAGGCAGCGGCGGAAGCCAGAAAGGCTCGAGTCTGCCCGCGAGAAGGCAGCGACCTGGGAGAGACAAGCCCCAGAGGCTTGGTTTTGCCGCGACAAGGCAGGAACCCCTGGTGCTCGCGAGAAGGCAGGGGCCCGAGAGCGGGCCCGACAGGCTTGGGTTTGCCCGCAAGAAGGCGGGGACCCCGGGTTTGCCCGCGAGAAGGCAGTGACCCTGCGCGCGCCCTCGCAGGGGGCCTGGCAGAGTCCGCGAGAAGGCAGCGACCCGAGATTAAGAAACCCGGAGACCTGAGTACGCCCGCGAGAAGGCAGGGACTTTGGGTGTGCCCGCGAGAAGGCAGGGACCCTGGGTCTGCCCGCGATGAGGCAGCGACCCTGCACGCGGCATTTCACACGGAGCCTTGCGCAGCCCGCGAGACGGCAGCGACCCGAGAGTGAGAAACACGGAGGCCTGAGTTTGCCCGCGAGAAAGCAGGGACTTTGGGTGTGCCCGCGAGAAGGCAGGGACCTTGGGTTTGCCCGCGAGAAGGCAGTGACCCTGCGCGTGGCTTCTCACAGGGAGCCCGGCCGAACGCACGTTGCCATTGGGGGGCCCTGTGGCTGGACGGCCAGGCCCAGCAGCAGACGACCGCGGTCAAGGAGCGCGGCAAGCTTTCGCGCCGCCGCGCCACTGGCGCCGGGATCCCACGGATTCACGGACGAGCTGAGCCGAGCGGCGCGACACGCGACCTGAAGACACCGGAGCCGCGCCGAGACACACTTCCGCCGCTCCGGAACAAGCGGGCCGGCGCGCCGAGGACCGCGCGCCCGCGAAGCAGGCGCCGAGGCACGTGAGCGAAGGAGAGGGGATGAGGCGAGCGATTGCGGGCCTGATCCGCATGATTTCTTTGTGTCAGACACAAGTTTACGCTTCGTGAAAGTCATCTTTGGTAGCCTGGCCCTCTCTTCTGAATGGCAACCGAAGGCCCATGGCCCTTCCGCGGATAGCCTTCGCGGGGCTTCAGGCGCGGCTCGAAGCTAGCGCCCTTGCGCCAGCAAGGGGCGTGGCAAAGCGCTGCCTGGCTGGAGCCTCCTGGACCTCGTCTCGAGACTCCCGCGTGCGCCATGGGGGCGACGGCCAACGCAGCAGCACCTGAGAGCAAGACGTCGTGATCCGCTTTTCTCTTTTTACATCCCAACGCACGCGATGCTAAGCTCAGTCCTGTTCGCCGTCGCTAGAATCGGAGTGATCCACCAACCGCTCAGCAGCTGCGATAGCCCCCCCAGCCTTGGGCGCTGGCGTAGCTGGAAGCAGCCGGGGAAGAATAGCGGAGGAGGGTAAGGAGGAGGGGGAGGAAGGAGGAGAAGGAGGAGGAGGAGGAGGAGGAGGAGGAGGAGGGGGCTGAGGAAGAGGAAGAGGAGGGGGAGGGGGAGGGGGAGGGGTAGGGGGGTAGGGGGAGGTGGAGGAGGAAGAGGAGCAGCAGCAGGAGGAGGAGGAGGATAATGAGTTTTACCAGTGTAAACCCAAGAGTCATCAACGATGTTGGAATAAACCTTCCCTCCAAGTTCAATTTTCACACCAGGCCCCTGAAAGTGCTAATTCCCACTGAGGGAACTACCTCGTTGGAAGACAACCGTTTGAAGACCTTGAAGCATGCCAGAACAGTGTTCTCGGGATTCCAACGCCACGGATCAACCTGCGCGTTGCGTTTTGACGGTCCTGAACCGTGCCGAAACGTCATTCCTGGGACTCCGACGCCGCGAATCCACATAATTGCTGCACCCGCATCATCCTGAGTCCTTCCAAAACAACATTTCTGACACGCTGATCATTGAAATCAGTGAAACTTATTGCAAAGTGTTAAAACGAATGTGCGCGGCGCTATGGCGAGAGTCACATGTTTTAAATGAGCCGCCCTCAACCAGTGCAATACTTGCAAACGTTTAAAACGAATGCGCGCGGCGCTGAGGCGAGAGCCACAGTTTGAAAACGGCCCGCCCTCAAACCGTGAAACTTTCGCAAATGTGTACAAATGTGCGCGGCGCTGAAGCGAGAGCCACATGTTGAAAACGACCCGCCCTCAACCCGTGAAGCTCTTGCAAACGTGTATAACGAATGTGCGCGGCGTTGTAGCGAGAACCACATTTTGAAAATAACCCGCCCTCACTCCGTTAAATTCTTGCACGCGTCTCAAACGAACGTGCTCGGCGCTAAGGCGAGAGCCACATGGTGAAATTCACCCGCCCTCTATGTGTGAAACTGTTGCCACTGTTAATGCTTCAGGGCCATAAATGGTGAGGGAGTCTCAAGCGAAACGCCCGGCCCGCCCTAAATATTGGCCTCAGGGTGCGACAGGGAGAGTCACTCGTAAGGAAAAGGGTGGAGGAGGAGGAGGATGATGATGATGATGATGATGATGATGATGATGATGATGATGATGATGATGATGATGATGATGATGATGATGATGATGATGATGATGATGATGATGATGATGATGATGATGATGATGATGATGATGATGATGATGATGATGATGATGATGATGATGATGATGATGATGATGATGATGATGATGATGATGATGATGATGATGATGATGATGATGATGATGATGATGATGATGATGATGATGATGATGATGATGATGCTGATGATGATGATGATGAGATGATGATGATGAGGATGATGAGGATGATGAGGATGAGGATGAGGATGAGGATGAGGATGAGGATGAGGATGAGGATGAGGATGAGGATGAGGATGATGATGATGATGATGATGATGATGATGATGATGATGATGATGATGATGATTATGATGATGACGATGACGATGACGATGATGATGATGATGATGATGATGATGATGATGATGATGATGATGATGAGATGATGAGGATGATGATGATGAGGAGGAGGGAGGAGGAGGAGGAGGAGGAGGAGGAGGGGTAGCAGGAGGAGGAGGAGGAGGGAGAAGGAGTGAGGAGAGGAGGAGGAGGAGGAGGAGAAGGAGGAGGAGGAGGAGGAAGAGGAGGAGGAGGAAAAGGAGGAGGAGGAGGAGCAAGAGGAGGAGAAGGAGCAAGAGGAGGATGCAAAGGAGGAGGAGGAGGGTTAGTTGTTGATTTGCTTTGTGCTTTGTCTGCGCCCAGAGACATCCAGGGATGTCCCTCTGGAGGCATCCAGGGAATGACGTGAGGACGCTTCTACGGGGTTCTAGAGGGTTCTGGGCAGGGAGGGAGGGGCACGAACAGCAGAAGCAGCACAAGAGGGTGAAAGGCTGGCTCGCGGATTTGGGTTCCAGAACGGGCCCGCCTTGGTAAAACCTTCGGGCAGGGATAAGCGGACGGGGGGTGCTTGGGTCAAGACCCAAGGAGACAGCGGACCGAATGCAGCGGGGCCAAAGCCTGCAGAGGGTAAGGAATCCGCGGACCGGGTGTTGCTAGCACCTCCTTCTCCTGGCGTGTCCATATGCGGCGATCGTTTTCCAAGTGTGGCTCTTAATCATGCTGCCCTTAGCCGTGAAGCTCTACATGTTTACCACATGTCGCACGTAAGTATGGGCTCTGGTTATAACCGGCGCGCATACATTAGTTGTCTTCTTCTTCCTCTTCCTCCTCCTCCTCCTCCTCTTCCCCCCCCTTACCCTCACTCCCGCTACATCCCTGCGATTCGCTCACATTCAGATTTACACGTATTCAGACTTTCCCCTGCTCGGTCAAAGTCGGGCCGCCCATACACAGACTCACTGGCACAGACTCATTTATACTTCGTATTCGGTCGACTTAGTCATCCGAGTATCCACCCACATTTACACACAGGGTCACTCACTCCCAGACTCACTCTCGCGCGGATTCGTTCATATTCGGACGAAACCAGACGCATCGCTCACACTGAGACTCGCTCTCATACAGGGCCACATAGTTTAGGCTGTGTTGCAGGCGAGGCGCATTCCCGCGGCGGAGCAGCCAGAGGGTGAGTGACAACATTGTGGGGACATCTCAGGTCGCATTGCCGTTTTTTTTGGGGGGGGTTAAACCCTATTAGACGATTAGACGCGTCTGGCATGGAATCTGGTCATCCAAAGGGGATCGGCTGTAGCAGGCATGGAATCTGGTCATCCAAAGGGGATCGGCTGAGGGGTGACACTGGCCCGTTCGCGCCAAGATTGCGGGAGTATCTTAAGTCAAATTGCAGGTTTTTTGTTTTGGGGGGGTGGGGGTACATGTGTCTCGCCGCACGGCCATCGCGATATAGAAGGCATCACACGTGCGCAGCCTACAGGGGGAGCCTCCAGGGGATATGGCACTGGCCTGGTCGCGCGCAAATTATCAAGATTTCGGATAAAAAATTGGACGGGAACATGCTTGTTTTCATAGCTCCATGACCATCGCGACGTTGCAGGCATGGCACTTGAACATCCCAAGGGGAGCCGCCAGGGGGCATGACACTGCCCATTCGCGCCCAGATTGTTAAGATGTCTCGGGTCGAATTGCCGCTTGTTCGGCCCAGTAGACGGGTTTTCTTCCAAGAACCCGTGGCCACCGCGATGTAGCAGGCATGACCTTTGGGTATCCGAAACAGAGGTCGCCACGGGAGGCCCAGTCATACACCCACTTGCGGTTCGACCCATTCGTGTTCAGGCACTCAAGCTCGCGCATGTTCAGACACCCGTAGAAAGGAAGTTCGCCAAAAAAGAGATGCACACGCAGACCTGATGCTGTTTGGGCAAGGGGCAGTTTCGAAACCACCTGCGAAGCCTTGCGTATCCTCCTGCCGGGAGTAGGAGGCTGCCCGCCTGGACCAGGGCCTCCCCCACCACCCCGCCCAGGGCCGATCGCCGTCAAGGGGAAGGCGGGCCTGCCGGCGAAGGGCAAGGGCAGAGGCAAGCTCGGCAAGGCCCCGCTGGCGCTTCCAAAGCAGGACCGTCTCGCGCCTCGCTGTGCTGATGCATATATATATACACATATATACACCTACACGACCACCCTTCGGGTGATAAGGAGGTTCGTGGGGGAGGAACCAACGTCTCAGTCGATCGGTCTCACGATCGATCTTAGTATCGATCTCACGATCGGTCTCGCTCGATCGATCTCACTCGATCGATCTCCCAATCGATATCACTCGATCTATTTCACTCGATCGATCTCAGAACCGATATGACGATCGATCTCACAATCGATCTCACTAACGATATCACAATCTATCTCACATTCGGACTCACTATCGATATCACTATTGATATCATAGTCGATCTCACAACCGACGTCATCACCATCATCGACATCATCGTCACCAACGTCATCAACAACACCATCGTCATCACCATCATCATCATCATCCGGACACCGTCAGCATAACCTCATCACCATCATCAAAATCATCATCACTATCTTCATCGTCGTTGGGACACCATAATCGTCATCAATATCATCACCGGGACACTTTCATCGGGACACCACCATCATCACCATCATCATTGTCATCGGAACACCAACATCATCACCCTCATCCTATCGCCATCATCATAATGAACAACATCGCCAACATCATCATCGGGACACTATCATCATCAGCAACATCATCATCAACATCATCATCATCGGGACACCGTCATCATCGTTACCATCATCATCACCATCATCATCATCGGGACACCATCATCATGACCAACAACAGCATCATCATCACCTTCGGGCCACCATCATCAAAATCAGCATTTTCTCATCATCGTCCTCCTCATTATCATCATCATCACCATCGAAAACCAGCGTCGTCATTATCATCATCATCAACATCATCATCCGCATCATCATCATCAGGACACCAACATCATCATCACCATCATCATCACCAACAACATCCTCATCAGCCTCAGCATCATCATCGGGACACCAGCATCATCCTTCCCACCATCATCATGTCATCATGTCATCAGCATCAACATCACCAGGATCATCAACATCATCATCATCGGGACACTTTCATCATCAGCAACATCAGCAGCTTCAACTGCCTCATCATCGGGACACCTTCATCACCACCAACATGGCCATTATCATCATCATCATCACCATCATCATCGGGACACCATCATCGTCACCATCATCACCATCAACATCATCAACTTCGGGACACAATCATCATCATCATCATTATCATCATCATCATCGGAACACCCATCATCATCATCATCCTCTCAGGCACAACATAATCAAACTCATCATCATTGGGACACCATCATCAGCAACATCATCATCAACATCATCACCATCGGGACACCAGCATAGTCGTCACCATCATCATCATCACCATCATCATCGGGACACTTTCATCATCAACATCAGCATCATCATCACCAGTGGGCCAGCACCGTCGAAATCATCATCATCACCTCATCATCATCCTCATCGTCAACATCATCATCGGGACACAATCATCATCACCATCATTATCACCAACAGCATCTTCATCAACCTCATCATAACCATCATCGGGGCACCATCATCAACATCATCTTCATCATCCTCATCGCATCATATCATCGCCAACAACATCATAAAGCGCCCTAGTTGTCTGGATGATGGCTGAAGAGCGCAGTGAGATGGCCTCCAGACGGCCCGCGAGCGCTCGAAGACAGCTCAAGACTGCTTTTAGGGTCCTCGATCCAAGAGGCCGCCGAGAAGGCCCCCCAAGGGCAACAATCAATTAATTCCGATTGAACAACGTAGACTTCCGTGGCATTCGCTTTTTCACTCCTCACAGCGGCCACGACGGCCCCAAAGGCTCCCAAAATGGGCCCTGGACGTCCCGAGAGGCCCCCAAGAGAGCTTCAAAACAGCTTGAAGAGAGCTTCGAGCAGCACAAGGGATCTCCAAGACGACCCAAGAGAGTCCCGAGGGGGCCCGAGGGGGCCACCAGAGGATCCCTACATGGTCGGAGAGGGCCCCAAGATGGGCTCAAGTCCTTATGACGGGCCAAGAGGGACCCAGGACGGCCGAAATGGGCCCCCAAACGGGCCAAAAAAAACCCAAAAGGATTCCCTTAATACGGTCCAAGAGGCCGCCGAGAAGGCCCCCCAAGGGTAAAAATCAAACATGTCCGATGGAAAACTGTCAATGTCTGGGATATTTGCTTTTTCAATCCTACCGGCAGCAACGTCGCCCCCAAAGGCTCCCCAAATCGGCACCAGACGGCCCAAGAGGGCTGCAAGACGGCCTGAAGAGAGCTTCGAGCATCACCAGAGAGCTCCAAGACTGCCCAAGAGAGTCCCTAGGGGGCCCGAGGGGGCCACCAGCATGGTCGGAGAGGGCCCCAAGAGGTCCCCACGAGGGCCCCAAGACGGGCTCAGCTCCCCATGACGGGCCAAGAGGGGCCCGGGACGGCCGAAATGGACCCCCAGACGGGCCAAAAAAGGGCCAAAAGGATTCCCCCAAGACGGTCCAAGAGGCCGCCGAGAAGGCCCCCCCAGGGTAGAATCACGCATTTCTGAAAAACCGTAAATGTCCAGGATATTCGCTTTTTCAGTCCTAACGGCAGCAACGTCGGCCCCAGAGGGCACCAAACCGGCCTGAAGAGAGCTTCGAGAAGCACAAGAGAGCTCCAAGACGGCCCAAGAGAGTTCCCAGGGGGCCCGAGGGGGCCACCAGAGTCGGAGGGGGCCCCAAGAGGGCCTCAAGATGGGCTCAGGTCCCCATGACGGGCCAAGAGGGATCCACGCAGTCTTCATTCGCAGCGAAAGATGGGTTCGCCCTTCATTCTGTTGTAAGCTTCAACGATGGCGATTTCGATCAGATACTCGACTTTAGTCTCTTTTACTTCGTAGCGGCAGGAAGCCATGGGGGCCACCCGTGCACAGCGTACGGGAATGATGGTTTGGTCTTCTCGCGTCCACCATGGACACCTGCGTCGTGGGAGGGCAACAGACGGCCCAAGAGGCACCCAGGACCGCCCAAGAGGCCGAAGAAAGCGCCAGCAGGGGGCAGGCCCCCAGGATGCCCCAAGACGGCTCCAAGAGGATCCTCGAGAGAACCCGAAAAGGCAAAATCGCCCCGCTTCCGTGGGAAAGCGGACATGTCTATCGCAATCGTTGTTTTCATGTGCCCAGCGTCCAAGACGGGCCCAGATGCCCCGAGAAGCACCCCCAACGGCCGAAGAGGTTCCCCCAGAGGGCCCCAAGACGGCCCAAGAGGGCCCCAAGACGGCCCAAGAGGCACCCAGGACCGCCCAAGAATGCCCCCAAAGGGGCTCGTGTGACGGGGGGATGCGAACACGTATTTCGAGGCCTCGCCCCCAAGAGGACCCCGAAGATCGCCAGCAGGTCCCCAAGGACCTCCCCCCGACAGGACCCAAGAGGGTCACAACAGGCCCCGAAGAGGCACCGAAAAGCGTCCCAAGAGGCTTCGCCCTTGTTTCCAGCAGGCTGCCCAGAGGTCTCCCCAGAAACGTGAGCAGGCATTCACGAAGTCTCACACCAACGACTAAGGCTCGGTGGAAGGATGTGCAGAAGGCCACCAGGAAGGGCACACGTGGACGAGGGGCACGGATGCCCCCCCCATGTTGTGGATTCCTCCTGCTGTTCGTGTTCAAGGACTCCACGTTCTGCTCCTGCCCCTCGCCTTCGCCGCCGTCATGCTCCTGGACACTCCAAACCGCCCCCCTCGTTCTCTTCGTCGTCCTCCTGGAGTCCCCCGTGCCGAAGGGCTCTTCACTACGTGTTTCCGCAGCGCATTCGGGCTAAAGTCATATCAGCAGCCGTCGCCCAGCCCTCGGCATCTCACTGCGAGCTGGGATTCTGGATAACCTGAGCGCGCGCGAAACGCGCGCGATGGTCCTATACTATACAGATGTATAGTTGTGGATATATTCCCACTTATCTGTTTCTGTGTGAATATAGATGTGCATGTATAGATATGTATATATACACATATATGTAAATATGGTTGCGTTCGTATATATATATACATATGTACAAGGTCGAGCAAGGCTCCGAACCGCTTCAAGAACCCACCCACCCAACCCCCAACCCCGCCCCCGCGGGTCAGGGCAAGGACGGATGAAAACGAGGGGAGAGACAGTGCCGAATGCGAAGCTTGTATTACGCTACCGAGGAACCCCACATACTTATAGTATGGCTGCAGTGATGATAGCTGAAGTGAAGCATGTGAGAATGATGTTGGTGGCCGTTGCCCCGCCGATACCGTTGGTGACGCCACTCAAGAGGAGAGGTGGAAGAGGAGAAGCGCCGCGACTGCCACACTTTGCGAGCCCGAAACAGATAGCGACCGCACTCCCAAGGCACCACCTTGTGGCGTCGAGGAAGTGCCACGCCTGCCACGCTTTACGAAACCGAAACGGATATCGACCGCACCCCTGGCGCACCCCGTGTGGCATCGAGAAAGTACCGCGCCTGCCACGCGTTGCGAGCCCGAAACGGATAGCGACCGTACCCCCAGCGCACCCCCTTGTGGCGTCGAAGAAGTGTCATGCCTGCCTCGCTCTGCGAGCCCGAAGCGGATAGCGACCGCACCACCAGCGCACTCCCTTCGGCGTCGAGAAGTTGCCACGCCTGCCACGCTTTGCGAGCCCGGAGCGGATAGCGACCGCACCCCCAGCGCACCCGCTGTGGCGTCGAGAAAGTGCCACGCCTGCCAACGCTTTGCGAGGCCGAAGCGGATATCGACCGCACCCCCGGCGCACCCCCTGTGGCATCGAGAAAGTACCGCGCCTGCCACGCGTTGCGAGCCCGAAAATGAGAGCGACCATACCCCCAGCGCGCCCCCTGCGGCGTCGAGGAAGTGTCACGCTTGCCACGCTTTGCGTGGCCGAAACGCGTAAGGACTGCACCCCCAACGCACCCCCTGTGGCGTCCAGAAAGTGCCACGCCTGCCACACGTTGCGAGCCCGAAACGGAGATCGACCGCACCCCCAGCGCACCCCCTGCTGCGTCCAGAAAGTGCCACGCCTGCTAGGCTTTGCGGCAGTGTGATGGACTGAGAGACCACCCCCTGCGCACCCCTTCTGTGATGTCCAGAAAGTACCACGCCTGCTAGGCTTTGCGACAGTGTCGTGGATAGCGGCCGCGCTGAGAGACCACCCCGCGCGCACCCCCCATGGTGTCCAGAAAGTGCCACGCCTGCTAGGCTTTGCGACAGTGTCGTGGATAGCGGCCGCGCTGAGAGACCACCCCCTGCGCACCCCCTAGGGTGTCCAGAATGTGCCACGCGTGCTAGGCTTTGCGACAGTGTCGTGGATAGCGGCCGCGCTGAGAGACCACCCCCTGCGCACCCCCCATGGTGTCCAGAAAGTGCCACGCCTGCTAGGCTTTGCGACAGTGTCGTGGATAGCGGCCGCGCTGAGAGACCACCCCCTGCGCACCCCCTATGGTGTCCAGAAAGTGCTACGCCTGCTAGGTTTTGCGACAGTGTGGTGGATAGCCTCCTACTGCGCAGGGCACCCTCGCAGCAGGGCATGGGCGCAGACCCCATCCTGGCACTGGCCTCCCAATAGTGAGCAGTTCCCCCCGCACCGTACCAGAGGGTCCTGCCACGCGCAACGACACATCGGAACATGGCGGCAGCAGCAGCGGCAGCGAGCCACTCCCCGTTTCGCGAAGACGTCCCAGAGGGGAATCGAGAGGTGGTCGAGGCTGAGGGCACGATACCACCCCCCGCATCGTGGACGGACGACGATGTCCCAGTGGGGAATCGAGAGGAGGTAGCCCACAGTGACCAGTGTTCAGCTGACACCAACGATAGGGGGTTGGAAGAGGAATTTCTTGACGCCGACGCCGACGTCGACGACGTAGACGCCGACAACGACGACGCCGACCCGCTGCAGCACCACCGCTGCCGCAGCAGCTGCTGCAGCAGCAGCAGCAGCGGCAGCTTGCCTCCCCCCGCTTCGTCGACAGAAGACAACGTCCCAGAGGGGAATCGAGGTGCGGTTGAGGCAGAGGCCACCATGCCGCCCCCCCCCCCACATCGTGGTCAGACGATGGCGCCCCAGTGGGGAATCGAGAGGAGGTAGCCTGCAGTGACCAGTGTACAGCTCACACGAACGTTCCCTCCCTTCAGCTGCACCAACAGGCCGGAGGAAAGGAACGGGAAGTCACTGCGGAGACGGCGGAGGCTGCGGAAGCCGCGGAGTACCCCCCTCTGGCCAAACTGTCCGTCAGCAGTCCTCTGTACCAGACCAGAGGAAAGGAGTGGGAAGTCGCGTCGGAGTCGGCGGAGGCTGCGGAAGCCGCGGGCCCCCCCCTCAGGACAACCATTCCGTCAGCAATCTCCCGGGAGAGTCACGCATTCAGCAGGGGGGCCGCGGAGCTGCCGCCCAGACGCAGGACAACGAAGCCATGCGCTGGCTCGTCGAGAGAAGCCTCTTCGCGCCCATTCGCCCCCCGCCCCCTGTCAGTGAGCCTCTTATGGACGGCGACCCCCCAGCGCCCTCGACAGGCGTCCAGGACGCCACCAGAGAGGGAGGCAACACTGCCCCCCTGCCAGTGGTGACAGAAGGCCCTCCACAAGCCTACGAGGAAAGAGCCATCCAAGACGACTCGACCTGCCCCGCGCGAGGATGCATCGCCGATCCTCTCTCCTCCTTCAATTTACTTGATCTTGCGGCTATCGGCTGCGCCTCCCCCTCTCCTCCTCCTCCTACTGCGCAGGGCGCTCTCACAGCAGGACATGGGCACTACCCACATCTTGGCACTGGCGAAGCCGAGGCCGACGCCGAAGCCGACGACGACGCCGACGCCGACGCCGACGCCGACGACGCCGACGTAGACGACGTAGACGCCGACAACGACGCGGTTGTGCCATGTTCCCCCCGCACCGTGCAAGGAGAGCATGCCCAGGCTGAGGCTGAGGCTGAGGCAGACGACTCGGGCCACTGCGCGCGGACGCCCAGTACTGCGCAGGGCACTCGCACTGCGGGGCATGGGCACAACTCCCATCCTGGCACAGGCCTCCCAATTGCGAGCAGCCCCCCCCGCGCCGCGCCAGCCTGGCGGCCAACCTTGAGGCCTGCATTTCCCCACAAAGTCCTGCCAGGCGTGCAGCTGAAGCTGTCGCGAGCAGATCGCGAGTCCCCCAGCCAGGGCAGCGAGGCCCTTGCGGTGGAAACTTGCGGCCAGGACACACGGCCACACCAGAGGCCCGACCCGCGGCTATGGCCTGGGCCCAAAGACCACCGCACGGGGCAACAGCTGCACAAAACAGGAATCAACAGCATCCAGTAGGACCTCCCCGGGGAGACGCCTGGCGAAGCGATGCGACGACTCCAAGTCACACTAGGATCGACGTTCACTGGCACCCGGCACGCTTTCGCCAAGCGGCAGTCTGTGCCCGGCAGCAAAGGCGCGCTCGACCCGCTTCGGCACGACCCGCAAACCTGCCACCTCTTCCTGGAGTCCTTCCGCAGCCACAAGTGCGACGTACGGGTCCTCAGCGACGCGCTGGGCCTCAACGTCGACTGGGCCCGGCAGTGGCAGCTGCACCTGGGTCGGCGGCGCCCGGCTCACGTAGCACTGTCCAGAGGACAGGTGCGGGAAGTCACGGCGGAAGCGACTGGGGCTGCGGAAGCCGCGGAGCATCCCCTCTGGACTATCCGTCCGTCAGCCGCCCTCTGACTGTGCCACGCTCACAGCAGGGAGACCACGGGACAGCCATCCAGACACAGGACAACGCAGCCATTCGCCGGCCCTTACGCAGGCCCTAGCGGAGAACAGCCACTGGTGCCGCTGCTGTCCTGCACAAGTGGTACATCCTTTGGCAGGCCCCTCCTTCCCACGGCGGGCCCGGCCCACTGCTGTGAAGGTTGTTCCCCCAGCTCCTGCGACGGAGTACATCCGACGACGTGGTGGCCTTGCTCTGGCGGCGTTTCCATCCCGCCAGGCAGGCGCCTTCCCTCTGACTACATTCCGACTGCGCCATGTTGGGTCCTCGACTGCCTGCGTCGCCACCTGGCTCTCCTCCTCCTCCTCCTCCTCCTCCTCCTCCTCCTCCTCCTCCTCCTCCTTTGTATTCAACTGATTTGCGGCTATCGGCTGCGCCCCCCCCTCTTCCTTCACGACGACTGCAGTGGGGGCCCTTCGACCACCGCCTGCGGGTGGGCCCAGGTAAGGCACACTCCTGCACAAGTGGTTCATCCTTTGGCAGGCTCTGCCTTCCCACGACGGGCCCGTCCCGCTGCACGACGCCGACGACCTTCTCCCCTGACCCGCCCCGGGCAACGCTCTGTTGGGTCCTCGGCTGTCTGTGTCGCCTGGCCCACCTGTGCCTCTCCTTCCAGTATTCACCCGTGTTGCGGCCATCGGCTGCGCCTCCCTCCCCTCCTCCACGCGCGCTGTGGTGCTGATCGCGCCTGTCGGCTTCCCCCCGACAGTGCCGCGTCTTCGCGCCTGCCCCGAGGTCGTCACTCCTTCCACGCAGCAGGGTGCGCCCGATGGGGCACTGGCAGGTGGGCCGTGGAGGCTGGCTTCCTGTACAAGTGGTACATCCTTTGGCAGGGCCGTGCTTCCTCTTGGCAGGCGTTCTCCGGCTCCCGGCTATGCCAACGACATCGGCCCCTTCCTCTGGTAGGATTTGTCGCTCGCGGACGCCAACGACGCCCTGCCCTTCTGCGGTGTTCAGGTGGTGCACACCTGCCCGCAGTCCCCCCCAGGCGGGGCCTGAACGCTGGTGGGTAGTGCCGCCGTGGTCCCACGCGACGTCCCCCCCGTCCACGGACGCATGCACTCGGGACTCACGACAAGACTACCGACGCCTGGTTCAGTGACGACTTGTCTTCGAGCACATGAGGTGCTCTGTGAGTGAGGCTCCCTTTGCCCCCCTGTCCCCCTCCCGCCTTCTCTCCCCCCTTCTTCCGTACTCTCCCTCATCCCCCTCGTCGTGTTGAGCTGGCGCCGTTTCGGCGACTCCTCGCACTCTTCCCGCGCCCGTTCCCACCTGTCGACGCTAAGATGCGTCTCCTTGAATTTAGTTCATTTTGTTCTGTGCATGTGCAAGTGCGAGCACGCTTGCAGGTGCGGTCGGCTGTCGACAATGACGGCTGGATTCGCAAATTATATCGTTCTGTGCGCCCCTGTCGAGATTGACCCGCCCTCTGGAGCCGTCCTTTGGGCCGCAGATCAAAACAAAAAATATCACTACCAGTTTGTGAGTGGGCCAGCCAGCTAGCGGCGCGTCTTGTAGCAAATTAGGCTTGCCCGTTGGCCCGGACACCTTGTTCGCCGCGCGCGCTCTTCGCCCGCGGCCGCGACCGAAAAAAAAATCACCACCAGCCCATACAGAAACGATGCCCATGAGAGCTGACGGGGGGGGGGAGAGGAAGATATACGCATAGTCAACCAGCGAGGGAGCCTGGAGAGGCTCCATGGTCAGATCCAGCCGTCTTGGAACGGTTTGGGAGCCTCTTGTGGGCCATTTTTAGCCAGCTTAGGCTATCTTGAGCCATCTTGGAGGTCATCTTGGGCTCTCTGAGGCCGCTCGGGGGCCTCCTGGGTGCCTCGCGGGTGTCTTTTGGAGGCCTCTTGGGGCCTCTCGGGGCGCTTTTGGAGCCCTCTTGGGGGCCTCTTTGGGAGCCCTGGCGGGCCTCTGGGGCCCATCTTGGAGGCGGTCGGTCAAAAGAGGGGGGTCCTCGATGTAGCTCCCCCGCTCGGGGGCCACGATCTTCGTGAGGGGTGTCAAACAGTAGCCCTCCTCCCAGGAGCCGAGAAAGGACCCTCTGACAAATCGGGCCCCCTCCAAACATGATGGACCCACGAACCCGGAAAAGGGATATAGAACCGCATGCATGGAAACGTTTTCACGACACCGTATTGGGCGACGGGCTTTTCCACGAGACACCCTGCGAAACATTCCACGAGACACGGGCGACCGTTTTCAACGTTTTCTTGGAAACATTCCACGAGACACCCCGCGAAACAGTCCACGAGACACCCCACGAAACATTCCACGACGACAGGCAACCACTCAACCAAGGCGGTGTGGTCGTGCTGGGGAGTGGTCGTGCTGGGGTGTGGTCGTGCTGGGGGGTGGTCGTGCTGGGGGGTGGTCGTGCTGGGGGGATAGTCGTGCTGGCGTGCTGGGGGGCGGTCGTGCTGGGGCGTGGTCGTGCTGGGGCGTGGTCGTGCTGGGGCGTGGTCGTGCTGGGGTGTGGTCGTGCTGGGGGGTGGTCGTGCTGGGGTGTGGTCGTGCTGGGTGATGGTCTTGCTGGGGTGGGGTCGTGCTGGGGTGGGATAATGCTGGGGTGTGGTCGTGCTGGGGTGTGGTCGTGCTGGGGTGGGGTCGTGCTGGGGTGGGGTCGTGCTGGGGTGTGGTCGTGCTGGGGTTCGTGCACCTGGAGAAGGCAAATCTCTGGGGCGCCCAGATCCCTCAAGTTTTACAAAACAAGCGATTCGCTCGAGACATTCTCGGTAACTCTGCGGAGCAAGCGTTTCGCTCGAGACATCCTCAACACACGAAAGAGTGGCCCGCACCCTGTGGTTTATCGATCGGGATTTCAAAAACAAGCGTTTCGCTTGAGACATCCTTAAATTTTAATCCGCCGGCCCACATCGACCTTGATATTTATCAGGGAAAGAATCCGCCGGCCCACCTCAGTTGAGGCACCGGGGACAGGTTTACGCACTAAAAGAGAACCCTGGACCGGCGCCCCTTCCGGGAAAAAAGTAAGGGAGGGGGAGGGGGAGGGTTCCCCTCCCCGAAGGGAGAGGGGTCGTGGAAGAGGATAGGAACCTTTGTTAGACCACCTGTCGCCCAGAGGGCTGGTGGGATTTGGGGGCGAGGGAGCAAGATGAAAATTTGCGTTTGATTTCGAGGGGGATTGTAGGACGAGGACAATTCTCGACGAGCGCGTTCTGTTACTCGCAATTTGCTTGCTCTCAAGCGTCCGAACATGATCGACCCACGAACCCGGAAAGGAATATAAAACTGTAACACATGGCAGCGTTTTCAAAGACACCTGATTGGGTGACGGGCAAATGCAATGCTGAGTGTATCGATCTTGATGTACCCTGCCGATGCTGTGCTGTGCTGCGCCGTGCTGAATTGCGATGTGCCATGGCGCGATTGTGCTCTATAGCCTCGTGGATCGAGTCCTCCTTTGCATCCGAGTCCTGACCGAACTGATCTGGATTTTAAGCTCGAGCTGCCTGAACACATAGTAGCTGCCCCAGAGCTAATTGACACGAGGAACATGCCAGGAGGACGCGCCGCGAAACGTCCCAAGGGATGCGCCAGGCGACGTGCCAGGGGACGCGCCATGGGGTCGCACCGTAGGACGTGCCAAAGGGACGCGCTACGGAACGTGCCAATGGATGTGCCACGGAATGTGCCAGGGGACGCGCCACGCGACGTGCCAAATGGATGTGCCACGGAATGTGCCAGGGGACGCGCCACGCGACGTGCCAAGGAACGTGCCAAGTTGCGATGCTGAGTGTATCGATCTTGATGTACCCTGCCGAGGGCTGTGCTGTGCTGCACCGTGCTGAATTGCGATGTGCCATGCCGCGGTTGTGCTCTATAGCGTCGTGGATCGAGTCCTCCTTTGCATCCGAGTCCTGACCGAACTGATCTGGATCTTAAGCTCGAGCTGCCTGAACACATAGTAGCTGCCCCAGAGCTAATGGACAAGGGGAACATGCCAGGAGGACGCGCCGCGAAACGTCCCAAGGAATGCGCCAGGCGACGTGCCAGGGGACGTGCCATGGGGTCGCACCGCGGGACGTGCCAAGGGGACGCGCTACTGAACGTGCTGGGGACAAGCGTTTCGCTCGAGACATCCTATCAAAATCATCAGAATTCCTACGCGCGGGACGCGGCACGCGCGAGACATCCTCGGAATTCCTGCGAGCGGGACACGAAAACAAGCATTTCGCCTGAGACATCCTCTGAATTCTGGCCCCCCACGAGGCCCCCACGAGGCCCCCGCTCGAGACATCCCCCAATTTTGCAAAACCAGCGTTTCGCTTGAGACATCCTCAACAAAATCTGAACAACAAGCGTTTCGCTCGAGAAATCCTGTCAAAACCCAAAGAAATCAAAATTCCTGCGCGCGGGACGCGGCACGCGCGAGACATCCTCGGAATTCCTGCGCGAGGAGCGCTTTTCCGTGTCGCGGTCGGCTCTGCAAAACCAGCGTTTCGCTCGAGACATACTCATCAAATTCTGAAACCAAGCGTTTCGCTCGAGACATCCCCAACTCTGCAAAACCAGCGTTTCGCTCGAGACATCCTCAACAAATTCTGAAAAACAAGCATTTCGCTCGAGACATCCTCAATTACACTACACCCGCGCTCCCAGGGCCACGATCCCGTGTAAATTACGCTACGTCAGCGCTCCCAGGGCCACGATCCCACGTAAGGGCTCCTGGGCCCTCCTGGGTCTTCCTTGGACCTCTTGGGCCCTCCTGGGCTCTCCTGGAGCCTCCTGGAGCTTCTCCTGGGCCCTCCTTGGGCCCCCTGGTGCCTCTTGGAGCCTCCTGTGTCCTCCTGGGCCCTCCTGGGCTCTCCTGGGCCCTCCTGGGCTCTCCTGGGCTCTCCTGGAGCCTCCTGGGCCCTCCTGGGCGAAGTCAAGGTCCGAAACCACATGGGACTTGCCACATTTCTGAAATTCGGTGCCACCCCTCACGCAGGTCGGCGGGGTCAGGATCCGAAAACACATGGGATTTGCCACATTTCTGGAATTCCGCGCCACCCCTCACGCAGATCGGCGGGGTCAGGGTCCAAAAACACATGGGATTTGCCACATTTCTGGAATTCCGCGCCACCCCTCACGCAGATCGGCGGGGTCAGGGTCAAAAAACATATGGGATTTCTGCTATTTCCGAACTTATGCAACTTCAAGAATCCAAAACTCCGTTCCCAGCGCCGTTCCGGAGGCCGCGGTACCTCGTTATTTATCGAGCGAACGCGTTTACCTTGTTTTTTATTGTTTAAAGTCGATGTCGGAAAAAAGTGGACTTCACCTGTGAAATATCGAGGTTTCCTTAAAGGCAGTAAAATTCCAAGAGCACGATCTGCGTGAGGGGTGGCGAAAAATTGCCTTCGTCCTCACAATTGAAATCCGCCGGCCCCCTTCGACTTCGTAATTTATCGCACAAGAATTCCGCCGGCCCCCTTCAAGTAAAAACCGGGGGTTAACCTACTAAAAGAAAACCCTGGGCCTAAGCCCTTTCCGGGAAAAAGTTTGCTACGACGAAATGTATCGTAGATCCCCCGCGGCGGATCCAAACTATTTGTGAGTAGTTACCTTGCTGGTAGTGGAACGCGCTCGTCTAAAATCCGTTCCAGAGCGCTCCAGAACGCCCCCAGAGCGTTCCAGAACGCTGTGAGAAGGCCGCGGCGCCCGAGACATCTTCCAGAGCCGCCGGATCTCAGAGATTCTCGAATTCATCCTCACCCGAGTTCATCCTCGTCCTGGATTCGTCTTGCCCCTGGGAAGCCCCTCGGAGGCCCTTCAGAACATGCTGGAGGCATGTCGGAGGCACCTCGGAGGCACCTCGGCGGCCCTCGGAGGCCGCTCGAGGCAGTCGAGAGGGGCCTCGCGCGCCCCCCGTCGCCAGGGGCGAAACTGCGGCGGGTCTTCGTCCTGGTCGTCGTCGCCGCCGGCACCGTCGTCCCCGCTCTCGCTCTCTCTCTCTCCCTCTCGGGGGTGGACAGACCTCCTACCCTGACACGTCGATTCGCGAATTGGCCGTTTTCGGTTCGCGAGGGGTCGTCGCGGCCTTCATTTTTGCGGGTCCAGGTCCGTCGGTTCTGGTCCCAGGCCGTTTTCATCAAGGGGAGGTTTACTAAAGGAAGGTTTGTCCACCGCCGACCGCTCTCGCTCTCTCTCTCTCTCCCTCTGCGCCCCTCAGCTCCCAGTCCTTTCTGGCGGCCGCACGCCTAACCACCCAACCTGCGATCAGCTCCAGAAGGCCCTCAGCCATCTAGCGCACAGAGGGACGCCACGCAGGCATCCAACACACAGGTTGCTTTAGCGGCAGCTGAGGCGTCTGACGATGTAAGAGCGCATTCCAAGCTCAAGCTTGTGATTCTGGGTTTGAGTCGGGAAGTACTTTGGGGAGATTCAGGGCGGGCGTGGTGTCCAAAGCGCTAACCAATCTCCATGAGCAGCAGAATCACTGAAAGGTATACTGCATGCGTTTGCATTGCAGTTATGTGTTCTCGCTGTATTGTGTTATGCGTTGCAGCTGGTCAGCTCTGCACTATTTGCGCTACTCTTCGCGGCCCAGCTTTACCTGACAATGCCATCACATGATGCGTGTGAGTTGAGACTGGTTTGGGAAATCCAGGGAGGGCGTGGTGCCCAACGGTTCCATAACCATAAGCAGAAACATCGTACTGTTGCATCGCATGCTTTCACGTTGCATAGCGCTGCAGGGTGTTTGCGCTGCCAATGGTTTTCTTCTCCGCCCGCTGCTTCCTTGCTAGAGCTTGATATTTGCATTATTCGCTTGAAACTCGAAATCAGTGTTACTGAAGTGCTTTCTTTCTTATGGGTCGCAGTATTCCCTTACACTGCATGTCTTCGCTTGGTTCTGATAGGGAGTCATCGCCAATGCTGCTTTTGATCTGGCTGGCTGGGTCTTCCACTGGCTTGTCGAGCGGGGCCAAAAAACCGGCTGATCTGGCTATCTCCAGATGGTCTGTCCGGAATGGTTGTACTTACCTGCGCTCGCTGACCTCAGATGTGATGGGCGAACAAGAGCAAGCTGCGCCTCGCTCCCCCAGCCCAGAAAGAACAGGAGGGAAGTGGCAGGACATCTGGGCCAGAGCACGGACCGGCAAAACTGGACGGACGAGGAAGAGGAGGATGGGGGAAAGGATCATGAGGAGGAGGAGGACGACGACGACGAGGGTCTGACTGAGAGCAAGAGACAGAAGTAGGGAAAGAGAGAGAGAGAGAAAGAAAGAAAGAACGAGCGAAAACCCGACGACGGTTATGACGATCACGACCTCCCGCGGCCCGCGCCGGCGCGGCCTGCCGACGCCCGCCCGACGGCGCCGCCGCCAGCCGCTGGCGCTGCGCGGAGCCCGCCCCCCCGCGGGGGCCGCGTAGGAGGCGGACGTGGGGGAGACCGGCGACTCAGCCGAGCTGGCGCAGGCGGGGGCTTCACCTCCGGGGCCCACGGGTGTGGGGCCACGGCGCGGAAGCAGGGGGCCACCTCGTGTCGAGGAGGAGCTCTGGTCTGCGGGCCGTTCCTCAGGTCTGGGTCGTGTGACCTCTTCGTGGCCGAGGCTCGCCGTGGCAAGAAGAGCTCCTTCGTTCCTGGCTTGGCGTTCCGCGTGGTGGCACAGTCGCTGTACGCCGCCATGGCGGGTTGCTCCTTTGCCATTGAGGTCGATGGGGTTGTTGCTTCGGCGGTGGGTCGCTGGGCGTGTCGAATCTCACGAGATGATGCGGTCGACGCTTCAGCGCGACGCGCTAGCCACTTCCTGGTGCCGAGGCGTCCACGTCCCGAGCCTTCCCCAGACTCCAGCCCCCCGGAGCGGAGCGACACGCTATCCGCTCGCAAAGGATCGCGTGACGCCAGGGCCGCCGCCGCGACACGCTTTCCAACATATCCTTACCGTATACCGCCACTGCGGGTTCTTCTTCGCCATGTTAGTGCGGAGTGTGCTTGCAAACGGGCACGGGATTGAGGGACCCAACGGCGTCTTCACCATGCTCCCCTGTATTCCACTATATATTCGCTCAAGCTTTCACAGGTTCGCTCGCATGGGCCTCCCGCGTGGGCCCCTGGCAGCCGCGGCGGCGGCCGCGGTCCATGGGCTGCTGGCGTTACGGCTCTGGAGCTCGACGCCCGCGCCTGCTTGCCCGCAGCCGGTGTGCCCGGCGCCATTCTGCCCGGCGCTGGTCTGCCCCGACTGTGGGTCGGTGGCCGGCGCGCCCGACCCGGGGCCGCCGGGTGGCCCTGCGGCTCTCGGCCTGGGCGAGGTGCCCGACGAGCTGGCGGAGATCCGCTCGGCGGCGCTTCGCCTGGAGGAGCAGCTCGCCTCGGTGCAGGCGGCGCTGGAGGCCGCTTGGAACGCCTGGCCGTTGCTCTGGGTGCTCATCATTGCTCTGACCGCTCGGACGCCTGACCGATAGGTGCCGTCGGCGTCATGCTGTCGAACAGGAAGTACCAGCTGTTCTCCTCCAGCGGCCTCGTCGTGCCGGAGGAGGAGTTTATGCGTGAGATGAAGCCGGGCAAGCGGTTTGCCCTTTGGTATGAGGACGACACTTACTGGCACGAGCGGGTCGCGCTGGCGGAGGTGCGGCCAGGGGTGTGGGTCATCACCACTCCCGATGGGCATCGCTACTCTGAGAATATCAGGTGCCGCCGGGGTACCTCAGGCGCGGTGCAGGCGGTGCATCTCGTCCCTGATGCCGAGCTGCTGGAGCCGATGAAGGGGCACTTCTACCGGTTTCGCACCGCGTTCGACGCCGCGGACCTGGTGGAGCAGATCAAGCTGGCTGAGGGCGAGTCCTATGGCATCACTCGTCGTCGGCGGCCGTCGCCTGAGGCCATTGCCCTGTGGGACGGGAGTGAGGTTGAGTATCAGGCGCTGATGGACTCGGACGGGGCGCAGCTGGTGCCCTTGGCTGGGGACGACGGTGAGGCGAGGCCTGCTGTCGCGCCGGGCGCCGCGGCTCTGCCGCTGGCCGCGCCCGCTGGCCCGCCGCCGGACGTCACCTGGCTCATCGTCGACCCGCTCCACCCTGATTTCGGTCGGGAGCGCCATCCTGCTCCAGACGCCGAGATGGCAGGTGACTACGCCATGGCGTTGGACGCGAGTCGGCGGCCGGTGCCAGTGAAACGGGTGCCGATCGCCGACGTGGCCACCTTCTTGGACACGGTGCACATGACGGTGCGCAAGATCCTGGACGAGGAGGGCGCCGCCGTGAAGGCGGACAAGGGTCTGGAGGGCCGCCTGAGCGAGGCCCTGGACGGCGGCACCAAGACCCCTCCTGCGGGCGAGGACGCGAGGACCTTGTCGGTGAGCTACGACGAGCACGGGGAGCGGCACAAGGACTGGCGATCGGTCTGCGCCGAGATCTCGTTCAGCCACTTCAGCGACTGGGAGAAGCACCACGAGGGGCCGGCGACCACGCTCGCGTTGTTCAAGAACATCCAGCGCCAAGGGGGAGATCCTCGCCTGTTCTATCCCATATGGTGCCGGGACGCGGGCGTCAGCCCTCAGGAGCGCACGGGCATCGAGATGAAGCTCCTGCTGGACATCCTGTACCTGAGCGGCTGCTACGACCAGGTCAACGGGCCATCGTTGGCGAGCATCGAGGCCGTGTCGAGGAGGGTGTGCCAGATCATCGAGGCGTACTCCACTGGCACTCCTGGCCGCGCGAACTGGGAGGGCGTGAAGCACTTCATGCCTCTGGCCAACTCGGCCTCGGTGGTGCCGCCGGAGCTGCGCTCGCATGCCCACCGCCGCGCGAAGGAGGAGGTGGAGATCGAGAACATGCGCATGAGGGCGCGCGGGCTGCATCCGGGCGCCGGCGCTGAGGGCGGTCAACCTGTCCTTCCTGGCGCAGGCGGAGGCGGAGGCGGCCGCGGCGGGGAGCCCAAGGGCGACCCGAAGGGCGGAGGACGTGGTCAGCCCAAACAGGGAGCCGGCGCGGAGGCGGAGAAGGTGAAGTTGCCGGGGCAGGGGTGGTGCTCGGGGCCGGCGCCGACCGTGGTCGAGTCGACGCTGGAGGCCCAGACTCGGTGGCAGGTGACAGCCGTGTGAGGCGCGTTGCCATGCTGCCGCTCTTTCCAATTCCCCTCTCCCCGGCACCTGCCGCGCCCGGCGGACGTGGCCGACAGGCTTCTGGCCTGCGAGGCCATTTGCGGAGACTGAATGCTGATGTCAACGCAACTGTGAACGCTTTGAATTGGATGGCTGGGGACCGGCATCGCCCCGAGTACGGGCCGCCGCGTACCTCAGAGCAGGCTAGTGTGCATGCGCGCGTCAGAGACCGGATTTCCCCCCTTTTGACCTCAGGCGTCGCGATCCCTAGCCGGCGAGCGGCTTTTCTCGAGCTGCTGCACGGCCGGGCTGTGTACGATGCAGAGCCCGGTGGACACAACCTTGCCAGTTTCTCCAATGTCTCCTCTGTGAGCCTGCCTGACAGCCTCGTCGGCGCCCCTTCGGTGCAGGAGGTTGTGGGCCCAGAGGCGAGCCAATTCTTGGAGCAGAACTACGAGCGCATGCTGCGCACCTCGACGGACTTTTTGGAGCGACAGGAGTCGCTGCCCTCTATAACTCCCTATTGGGGCCCTGTGCTTTCTCGCAGCCGCCGCAAGCTTCTGCGGCTGATGCGGGCGCTTCTGCGGATTGGACTGGTCACGTTTTTGCCAGCTGGTTAGGCGCAGGAGCACGTCGGTATGTTCTCTGTGAAGAAGGCCGGTAAAAGTAAGAGTCGGCTCATCATTGATGCTCGTCGTGCGAATAGGCGTTTTGCTGATCCCCCTGGAGTCCACCTCTGTTCGTCAGAGAGCCTCGCGAGGATCGAGGTTTCTCTTCCGCCTGGTTGCTCTAGTCCTACTCCTGATCAACTTCGTAGCGCCCAGATGTGTCTGGGGCTGGCGGATGTTAAGGACGCTTTCCATCGGTTTCGTCTTCCCTTGGGCCTGGCGAGTTACTTCGGTTTGGGTGCCGCCACAGCAGGGGAACTGAAGGTCGTGGGAACCAATGTTGGCGGGAGCGTCTTGGGTGTTGATGACCAGGTCGACATATGTTGGGCTTCTCTTCCTATGGGTTTCTCTTGGTCACTCTACTTCTGCCAGCAAGCGGGTGAGCATCGTATGGCTAATGTTCCTGGTCTTCGTGATTCTGTCCTTCTTCGTGATCGTGGTCGGCCTGGGGTCTTCAGGTTTGCTGAGAAAGGCGAGGGCGAGAAGGGGGGGCTCGTCTTGGAGGGCTCCGGGATATGTCACTACATCTACGTTGACAATCTGGGTGTTCTCTCTTGTGATCCCTCTCATACCTCGTCCATCCTGTCCGACGCGGCGGCTCGTTTCGAGGGCGTTGGGCTCGTGACCCACGAGCACGAGGTGAGTGCCACTTCGTCGAAGGCCCTGGGGACCCACATAGACCTCGAGGGCCTTAGAGTTTCTCTTGCGCCCGCTCGACTGTGGAAGGTGCGCCAGGGTGTTCTGTATGCCTTGTCGTGTCGGAAGCTGTCTGGACGCGTCTGGGAAGTGTTGCTGGGCCACCTCACCTTCTGCGCGCTGATCAATCGTAGCATGATGAGTGTCTTCAGGAGTATCTATGCCTTCATAAATAAGTACTACGCTACCCCTATGCCGCTGTGGGACACCGCTAGGCAGGAGATGCTGACCGCTGCCTCCCTCCTGTTCCTGATGGATGCCTCGTGGACGCTGCCCTGGTCCCCTGGTGTCGTGGCCACGGACGCTTCGGAGGAGGGGTTCGGGGCCACCGTCTCAGAGTGGGACCCTCAGGACGTCTCGGAGGTGGGGAGGATCCTGGAGAGGGGCCGCTTTCGGAAGCTTCCTGGAGTTTCTGCCCGGTCGAGGTTTTTCGGGATTCTTGAGGAGCTTGGATCTGAGGCGGACGAGGGGGAGTTCGACAGGCCGTATGAGGTGGACTCTAGCTTCCCGGAGGTCCCCCACAAGCTGCTCACGCAAGCCCACTGGAGTACCCTTCTGGCGGGCCCCTGGAAGTACTTTGACGAGGGCATTTTCACCTTGGAGGCTAGGGCCCTGGTCCTGGGATTTCAGGCGCTGGTGAGCGAGTGCCAAGTCAGGAACGCGAGGGTGCTCTTCTTGGTTGATAACATGGGGGTGTGTCTAGCCTTCGCTCGGGGGCGCACCACGGACTTCAGGACCCTGATGTGTATGAGACGCATGGGGTCGTGGTGCTTGGCCCTCGGACTGCGAGTCTGTTTTCGCTGGATACCTTCCGAGTGGAATACTGCGGATGAGCCGTCCCGTCGGTTTTCGGTAGAACATGTTGGCTCACGTGCTGACCTCGACTCTGTTGGCTATTCCCGCACTGTTCCTGAACCACTCAGATGTGATGGAGAGGGGCCCCAGGTTGGGGCCTGCCCGCGCCGTGCCGCGGGCGAAGGCGCAATCAGGCCGCCTGCCCCGCGGGTCGACGACGATCCCCGCGGCGCCCGTGGTCTCGAGGAACCTGGTGACGTTCACGCCGGCGCCCGCGACTGGCAGGGCGACCCGGACCCGCCGTCTGGCGTCCGGGGACGCGCTGGTGGCGAAGCTGGAGCAGGCCCCGAAGGAGAAGGAGCAACGGACGCTCGACGAGTTGAGCGACGGAGAGGTGACAGACAAGGACGACGAGAGCGACGCGACCTCCGACACCGTGAAGGTTCAAGTGCGGCCGGCTCGCCGAGTGCGAGTCTTGGCGGCCCCGCGGGTCGGGCGAGCGCGCCAGCCGGTGGAGGCGAAGCGGCTGCAGGGGCTGGGTCTTCTGCCGCTGGAGTCGAGCGCGGTTCAGTGGAAGACGGAGACCGACTACTACGACGCGGTGAACGCCTGGCGGGCTCGAGCCCGCGAGCTGGGCGAGCCTCTCGGCGTGGCTGCCGAGGTGGACGCGTCGGTGGCGCGGCAGCTGCAAGAGCTTTTCGACCAAGGCGAGAACCTCAGCAAGGGCGAGAAGCTCGTGGCCGGGCTGGAGCACTTCCTGCCCGAGTTCGGGCGGCATGGAGGCCTTCATCTTTCCCGGTGCTGCCGGGCTCTGAAAGGCTGGAGACGCCGCTGCCCGCCACGATCGCGCCGCCCCCTGGCCTTCAGCATCTGGGCAGCCATCATCTGGGAGCTGTGCCGCGCGAACTTCTGGAACATGGGGGTGCACGCGCTGTTCGTGCTGGTGACCTACATGCGGCCCTCGGAGCCCCTGAAGCTGCTGAAGGAGGACCTCCTCGCCCCGGCGCATGGGCTCTCTGCCTCGTGGATCTGCTTCGCCTTCCGGCAGGGGCGGGGAGCGGCGTCCAAGACGTACGCGACGGACGAGAGCATCGACCTGAGCTGCAGGTGGGTGCCCTACCTGACGACGGTGGTTGCTGCGCTGCGAACAGGCGACCCCAAGGCCAAGGTCTTCAACTTCAAGTACAGCAGCTACACGCGCCAGTTCAAGATCGCCTGCAAGAAGCTGGGGCTGACGGCCGTGCCTTATCAGGCAAGGCACTCAGGCGCCTCCATCGACGCCGCCATGAAGTATCGCACCCGGGCCGAGATCAAGAGCAGGGGGCGGTGGAAGGCGGACAAGTCGGTGCTGAGGTACGACAGCAAGGCCAAGATTGTCGAGAGCGTCGACAAGCTGAGCGCCTCGTTGGCGTCTCACGTGCACAGGTGCGAGCTCCAGCTCGGGCCCCTTTTGTGCGGCCAGATCGACCCCTCGGCCATCGCACCGCCCGTCATCCCGAGCTCGGCCCCAAAGAAGCGACGCCGTACCTAGCCGATCTTTTTGGGGGCACAGGCGGTGTGGGCCGAGCAGCAGGCAGATGCGGTATTCGGGCTCGGCTGTGGGACAAATCTATTTCAGACTCTTTGGATCTGACACTTCTGAAGAACATCCAACTTTTGTGCTCGGAGGCCAAAAATGGTAAGTTGGTTGCAGCCATGATCGCTATCGAGTGCCGCTCTTGGGGCATCGCTCGTCACAGAACCAACGTGATCCGTTCGCGTGCTGAGCCCTGGGGTGTTACGAAACCGGCCAAACCCTTCTCGGCCAATGATCTGGAGGCCCTTCGGACCGGAAATCTCCAGGCCCGCAGGATCCTCAAGCTCATTCGGTACATCCACGCCCTGGGCATCCCGTGGGCCGTCGAGAACCCAGCGACAAGTTTACTTTGGTGGGTCCCAGGCTTCATCCAGTTCGCGAACGATCCCAAGGTGCATGTTAAGATTATCGACCAGTGTGCCTTTGGAACCCCGTGGCGAAAGCGTGCCCAACTCATGTTCGGCAATTGCGACCACTTTGATGTCAGCTTGTGCGATAAGTATATGTGCCACGGTCGGGGGACTTGCTGTTTCACTGGAAAACCTCACGTGGAGCTGGAGGGCAAACGTATGACATCCCAGGCCCAGACTTACCCACCCCGTTTTTCCCAGCTCCTGGCCAAAATACTGTGCAGTACGGCTGTATGTCAACGTGCTTACCAATACTCAATCAACTCATACGCTCACTACCTTTCGGGACGTTTTGGGAATCAGCTATTGCATAGTGCCGAGTATATACTCTTTAGCATTCTCATTCTGTCGTGGGCCAGCTCGTGATGACGGTGGCAGAGTTGATTAGACACATTGCTGAATGAAAACAGAGTGCAGGTCTCTCATGTTAGTGCGGAGTGTGCTTGCAAACGGGCACGGGATTGAGGGACCCAACGGCGTCTTCACCATGCTCCCCTGTATTCCACTATATATTCGCTCAAGCTTCCCTCCCCCCTCTCCCTCTTCTTGCGCGGTGCCGTTCCGACTCCACGTTTCAAGGGAATCAGCTAAATTTATTCTTTCCTTTTATCTTATTTTTTTATTTTATTTATTTACACTTATATTACATTTGATGATTTTATTTATTTATTTTTTATTTTATTTTTTTTTTCATGATTTATTATTTTATCCCTTTATTATTATATGAATATTTTGTTTGAACTTTTTTTTTTTACTACTATTTTTTTGTGTGTATTCCTTCTTTGTAGTATTTCTATTATCTTTTTTTTATTTTCTTTTTTATTTGCATAATGCCGAGTATATACTCCTTAGCATTCTCATTCTGTCGTGGGCCAGCTCGTGATGACGGTGGCAGAGTTGATTAGACACATTGCTTAATGAAAACAGAGTGCAGGTCTCTCATGGAGGTTCGTTGTGTTATTGCTTCGGAAGTGGCTCTAAAAGTGTGTCACGTCACGTGATGATAGCATGTCGTCTGTGCAGTGTCGTGTGGACGCGCGGTTCTACGCGCAACAAGCTACACACTAGCATTGTACATTTCGGGCTGGTATCCTAAGATCTTGGGGGGGTCCGTCGCTTGATGCACCACCACCCGGTGGCAATAGAGTGTTTAGCAGCAACTATTCTCGACGAGATGCGACTGCTACCAGCGCGCATGGCCACGTGACACGTACTTCCATGTAGCGCAGGCGCGCAGCGGCGGCCCTGTCGGGGCGGTCGTGCGCGTGATTTCTTCATCGCCCCCTAGATCGTAGACTTCGGTGGGGAGGGGGGGGGAATCTGCAACAGAGACGGTGTCCTTTGGTTCAATGATTGATCGTAACCCTTGACGGTCTTTTCCTTAAAGGCTGCCGCCTCTGCCGCCGACCCCAAACGAGGCGGGGGAATCGCGCGGATGGCAACATCCACGCGACGACGTCGTCAAGCAGAGCTCGGGGTGAGGTAGAGGAAAAGATGTTCGCCAGTCCGGACTCCAAACAGTGTGTGTTTAGCAATCTGTGTGGTGCAAAATGTGTTGTGCACATTATGTGGTGCAAATTATATGGCGCAAGCAATCGATGTGGTGCAATCGATGTGGTGCAATTAATCTTTACACATGATTTGACACATCCCATGCTCTTGCAAACATCCCACCCACCACCCCGCAACTTGGTTTGCAAAACCTCTTGAGACCGTGACAGTAGGTACCAAATGGCACTTGGCAACGACACCGACGACGACAGCGACAGCGACGTCGACGACGACGACGACGCCGACGACTACGACGACACCGACGACGTCGACGACGACGACGACGCCGACGACGCCGACGACAACGACGAAGACGACGACGACGTCGCCAACAAAGACGACGACGAGGGGAGGAGGGAGGACGACGACGGCGACAACGACGACAACGACGACAACGACGAGGATCGGATCGGATCGGATCGGGCATTGAGGCGGTCTTCGTGCCGTGATGGGGGAATGGCTCACACCCTGTGAGCCAGGGGCAATGTAACTCTTCTTCCGCACGCCATCCCCTCAGTGCGAGGAGGGGTACCCAGCCCTGAGCCGAGCTTGCCATGGGGCACCAGGCCCGCCCGGCACAGACCAGGAGCAGGGGCGGCGACGGAAAGGCGTGAGCCTCTGAAGCGAAGCAAATAACTGACTGCGAGAGGGAGGCAGAAACCAGCAGCGGAGGAGGAGAAGGGAGGAGGGAGAAGCAGGGAAGAAGTACAGCAAAGCGCATCGCCATCATGCGTGCAGGCTGGTCCGGCTCATTATCTGGCAGGTCACCACCAATGGAGGATCATCACATTGTTTGGCATAGTCGACAACCAGAACCGCCGCATTGGTGCAGACAAAATGCACCAACGATTGCTTCAGAAACCCTGCAGGGGGAACTTGCAATATCTTGTTTTGGAAATCCAGTGGTACATCAGCTCTGCCGGAGCTTTCGATGTCATGAGCAACGTCAGCCTCATTGTGAACAGTGCCCTGGAGGAGACGAATGCCGTGGAGGACACGAACGAAGACGACGACGCCGACGCCGACGACGACGAAGACGACGACGACGTCGCCAACGAAAACGACGAGGGAGGAGGGAGGACGACGACGGCGACAACGACGACAACGACGAGGGAGGAGGGAGGACGGCGACGACGCGAACGACGAAGAAGGAGGAAGGACGGCGACGCCGACGACGACAACGACGAGGGAGGAGGGAAGACGACGACGACGACGACGTCGACGACGGCGACGAAATAGGAGGGACGATGACGAGACGCCGACGACGGACGACGACGACGACGAGAGAAGAGGAGGAAGGACGACCACGGCGACAACGACGACTGAAACGACCACGACGCCAAAGAGGACGACGACGACGAACACGAGGAAAGACAGAGAACGACGTAGGCGACGACGACGATGACGACGCGGGAGGAGGGAGGACGGCGACGACGACGACGACGCAAGAGCGCGCGCGCACGCTTTTGTTGAAAATCCGTGTTGCGAAACCTAGTGTTTTTGTAGGTTTTCTGGGCACACGATTTTGAAACCCTTCCAAAACCGATGGGTCTTGAAGGATTTCGGCATACGCGCGCGTCTGCACTTCGTTTCTTTTTTTGCAGAGGATTCTCGCGTCGCCACACGCGCAGGGGCATTGGACAGATTTCGACATGCGCGCGCGCGAAGCCCGTTTGGTAGCATTTTGTCAAATTGTTGAACAACCTGTGGTTTTCTTATGATATCGCAAGAGCTCGCGCGTAAGCTTTTTTAGCGAATCAGTGTTGCGAAACCATGTGTTGTTGTATGTTTTTTGGAAACTCGATTGCGAAATCCTTCCGACACCGAAGGTTTTTGAAGGATTTCGGCATACGCGCGCGACGACGCGCGCGTGTGCACGTCGTCCCATGTTTTGAAAAGGGATTCGCGGAAAAAGTCTCGTGTTAGAACAAAAGATGTCCCCGCGTATCGTTTTTTACAAGGGAGCCTCAGGGGGACCGATACCGGTTCCCCTGGGACATTGTAAATTCATGTTTCGGATGGACATATGGTCAGAATCGTATACGATTTAGATATCCGAAAGGGCAACAGATAACGCCGGGGCAGGGGTAGAGTCTATTCTGTTTCTAGGAAGGAGAATTCACTTGCCGAGCTTGAAGTTGTCAATTCCACTGCTCGCGCAATCATCCCACCCACCCACCCGCAACTTGGTTTGCAAAACCCATGCGGGAACGATTGCGATGAGTGCTGGGTGTTGGCTGGTACTTCTTTGCGGCCGCGCGAGCCCGCGCATGCTCGCGCGCAGCGGCCAGCTAGTTTGGCGCGCCCGACGCGAACGCGGTGGCGCTGACCGCTCGGCGCATCGCACCGGGCATTTCAGTACGAGTCGGCGACTTGGGCGGGCGCGGTATCATGGCAACGCCGACAACGGTAGACACAATGATGATAGTAGCGATGCTGGCGACGATGCTGACAGCGACGACGGCGACGACGACGACGACGCCGACGTCGACGACGAAAACGACGACGCCGACGCCGACGACGACGACGAAGACGACGACAACGTCGAGGGAGGAGGGAGGACGGCGACGACGCGAACGACGAAGAAGGAGGAAGGACGGCGACGCCGACGACGACAACGACGAGGGAGGAGGGAAGACGACGGCGACAACGACGACGACGGCGACGAAATAGGAGGGACGACGACGAGACGCCGACGACGGACGACGACGACGACGAGGGAGGAGGAGGAAGGACGACCACGGCGACAACGACGACGGAAACGACCACGACGCCAAAGAGGACGACGACGACGAACACGAGGAAAGACGGAGGACGACGTAGGCGACGACGACGACGATGCGGGAGAAGGGAGGACGGCGACGATGACGACGACGACGACGCAAGAGCGCGCGCGCACGCTTTTGTTGAAAATCCGTGTTGCGAAACCGTTTGTGTTTTTGTAAGTTTTTTGGACACGATGTTGCAATCCTTCCGATGCCGATGGGTTTTGAAGGATTTCGGCGTACGCGCGCGGCGACGCGCGCGTCCGCACTTCGTCCCGTTTGTTGCAGAGGGTTCTCGCGACGGCACACGCGCAAGGGCGTTCGACACATTTCGACATGCGCGCGCGAAACCCGTTTGGTAGCATTTTGTGAAAATGTTGAACAGCCTACGGTTTTCTTATGATTTCGCAAGAGTTCGCGCGTAAGCTCCTTTAGCGAATCACTGTTGCGAAACCATGTGTTGTTGTATGTTTTTTGGAAACTCGATTGCGGAATCTTTCCGACACCGAAGGTTTTTGAAGGATTTCGGCATACGCGCGCGACTACGCGCGCGTGCGCACTTCGTCCCATTTTGTGCAAGGGATGCGTGAACAAGTGTTATGTTATAGCAAAAGATGTCCCCGCGTATCGTTTTTGCGAAAGGGAACCTGAGGGGGGTCGATACCGGCCCCCCTGGGATAGTGTAAATTCATATCTAGGATGGACGTGTGGTCAGAATCATAAATGATGTACGTGCCCGAAAGGGGTACGGATAACGCCGGGGGGGTAGAGTCTGTTCTGTTCTAGAAAGGAGAATCCATTTTGACTGTCTTGAAGCTTTCCACTCTGCTGCTCGCGCAAACATCCCACCACCCACCCGCAACTTGGTTTGCAAAATCTCCTAAGACCGTGACGGTGGGTACCACATGGCACTTGGCAACGACAGCGACGCCGACGACGACAGCGACAACGACGACGACGCCGCTACTACGACGACACCGACGACGCCTCCAACGACTTCGACGACGCCGACAACGACGTCGACGACGACGACGACGCTGACGCCGACGACGACGACGACGATGACGACGACGACGACGATGACGACGCCGACGACGACGACAACGACGACACCGACGACGACGACGACGTCAACGACGCCGACGACGACGACGACGGCGGCGACGACGACGACGCCGACGTCGACGACGACGAAGACGACGACGACGCCGACGCGATGACGACGACGAAGACGACGACGTCGCCAACGAAGACGACGACGAGGGAGGAGGGAGGACGACGACGGCGACAACGACGACAACGGCGACAACGACGAGGGAGGAGGGAGGACGGCGACGACGCGAACGACGAAGAAGGAGGAAGGACGGCGACGCGATGACGACAACGACGAGGGAGGAGGGAAGAGACGACGACGACAACGACGACGACGACGACGACGACGACGACGGCGACGAAATAGGAGGGACGACGACGAAACGCCGACGACGGACGACGACGACGACGATGAGGGAGGAGGAGGAAGGACGACCATGGCGACAACGACGACGGAAACGACCACGACGCCAAAGAGGACGACGACGACGAACACGAGGAAAGACGGAGGACCACGTAGGCGACGACGACGACGACGACGCGGGAGGAGGGAGGACGGCGACGACGACGACGACGCAAGAGCGCGCGCGCACGCTTTTGTTGAAAATCCGTGTTGCGAAACCTTCTGGGTTTTTGTAGGTTTTTTGGACACACGATGTTGAGTTCTTTCCGAAGCCGATGGGTTTTGAAGGATTTCGGCATACGCGCGCGACGACGCGCGCGTCTGCACTCGTCCCATGGCTTGCAGAGGATCCTCGCGACGGCACATTCGCAAGGGCGTTCGATAGATTTCGACATGCGCGCGCGAAGCCCGTTTGGTAGCGCTGTATGAAAATACTTCGCAAGAGCTTGCGCAAGGTTTTCTTAAGATTTCGCAAGCGCTCGTGCGTAAGCTTTTTAAGCAAATCTGCGTTGCGAAACCATGTATTTTTGTATGGTTTTCTGTTTGAGCTCGATTGCGACATGCTTCCGACACCGACGGTTTTTGGAGGATTTCGGCATGCGCGCGCGACGACGCGCGCGTGCGCACTTCGTCCCGTTTTTGGAAAGGGATTCGCGAACAAGTGCTATGCTAGAACAAAATATGTCCCCGCGTATAGTTTTTCACAAGGGAACCTCAGGGGGGTCGATGCCGCCCCCTGGGACATTGTAATTTCAAATTTAGGATGGACATGTGGTCATAATCATATTTGATTTACATACCCGAAAGGGGAATGGAAAACGCCGGGGGGGGGGTAGAGTCTATTCTCTTTTTTGAGAGGAGAATTGATTTTTAGTTATAGCTGACAAATCCCATTGTCTTGCAAGCATCCCTGCCGCCCGCCCGCGACTTGGCTTGCAAAACCCAGGCGGTGGCGATTGCGATGCATGCATGGCATTGGTTGGTGCATCTCTGCGGCCGCGCGAGCTCTAGTACGCGCGCGTGGCGACCGCTTAGTTTGGTGCCGCCGACGCGGCCGCGGTGGCGTTGACCGTGGGGCGCACCCCAGCGGGCATTTGATTGCGAATCGGAGACTTGAGTGGGCGCGGTATTATGGCAACGCCGATTGCGGTAGACGCGATGATGATAGTGACGATTTTCACACCGACGAAAGCGCGGCCAGTGCGGGCGCCGATGCTGCTCGTGCCGACGACGACGGCGTCGTCGTGTCAGCGATGAAGATGCTGGAAAGAGTTCGACATGCGCCAGAGGCTCGCGCGGCAGAAGACCATGCACGTTTTCATATAAGAGCAACCTCACGCGCGCAGTTTTTTTGGTTTGAATATTTGTGTTTACGCAATCTTGTGCACTGGAATGTATGTTGGACATTCGGTTTTGCAATCCGTCCGTAACCGAAGGTTTCTGATGATTTCGGCACGCGCGCGCGACGACGCGCACGCGCGCACTTCGCCTCACGTTTTGCAGACAGGGTTCTCGCGGCGGCACGCGTGCAAAGGCGTGCGAACGATTTTGACATGCGCGCGCGAGGCCCGTTTGGTTGGATTTTTGAAGTGTTGAACAATCGATGGGTTTCTGAAGAATTCGCTAGAGCGCGCCCGCACGCTCTTTGTTGTTGTATGTTGCTGAAAATATGCATTGCGAAGTCATGCGTCTTTATATGTTTCTTTGGACGCTCTATTTGGAGATCTTCCCCAAACCTAAGTTTTTGAAGGATTCGGGCACGCGCGCGCGACGACGCGCGCGCGTGTGTACTTCGTTTCATTTTTTTACAAGGGGCCCATGCAAAATGATGATTTTTGAGAATCGAGTGTCCGCGCAAATTTTTTCCGGAGGATGGCGGGTGGGGTCGGTGCCGGCTCTGCTGGGAGCTCCGAATTCATATGTAGGGTGGATGATGGGGCAGAATCGTGTGTAAATTTGGGTGCAATCTACGTGGTGCGATCTCTGTGGTGCAATTAATTCTTGTTCGCAGTGAGTTGTCCGCTCCACTGATCGCGCCAACATACCACCCACCCACCCGCAATTTGGTTTGCAAACCTCATGCGGCGGCGATTGCGACGAGTGCTTGGCGCTGGCTGGTGCATCTCTGCGGCCGCGCCAGCCCGCGCATGCGCGCGAGCGCAGCGGCCAGGTAGTTTGGCGCGACCGACGCGGCCGCGGTGGCGCTGACCGCTCGGCACATCCCAGCGGGCACTGGAGTGCGAGTCGGCGACTTGGGCGGGAGCGGTATCATGGCAACGTCGACCATTGTAGGCACGATGCTGATAGTGGCGATGTTGGCGACGATGCTGATAGCGACGACGGCGCCGATGCCAATGGCGTCGACGACGATGACGGCGCCTTCGCGTCGGCGATGAAAGTTTTGGAAGGATTTCGACATGCGCGCGCGGCAGACGCGCGAGAGGGGCTCGCATAGTAGTATTTGGCGCGTGTCGTGCCACCCTGGCACGCTCGCAAGGGCGTTCGAACGATTTCGACTTGCGCGCGCGAAGCCCGTTTGGTAGCGTTGTATGAAGATGTTGCAAACGCAAGGTTGTCCTAAGAATTCGCAAGAGCGCGCGCGCGCTTTCGTTGAAAATCCGCGTTGCGAAACCATGTGTTTTGGTATGTTGATCGGACTCTATTTTTACATCCCTCCGACGCCGAAGGTTTTTGAAGGATTTCGGCATGCGCGCGGGGCGACTCGCGCGCGCTTCGTTTCAGTTTTTGTTTCAGGGGATTCTCGCGACGGCACGCGCGCAGGGGCGTTCGAACGATTTCGACGTGCGCGCGCGCGAAGCACGTTTGGTAGAATTTTCGGAAAATCTTGAAAAGCCAATGGTTCCCTTAAGAATTCGCAAGAGCGCGCATGTTTTGTTGGGGGTGAGGGAGAAATCCGCGTTGCGAAGCCGCGTTTTTTATGCATTTCTGGGACACTCGATTTTGACACCCTCACGAAACCGAGAATTTTTAAAGGATTTCGGGTTGCGCTCTCGACGACGCGCGCGCACTTCGTCTCTGTTGTCGTAATGGATTCTTAAGCATTTAAGATTTTTGATGAACGAACGCGTGCTCGTATTTTTTTGTTGCAGAAGATGGCGGGGGGGCGATGCCGGCCTTGCTGGGGTAGTAGAACTCACAGGTCGGATGGACATTGGGTCAGAACCATATGTAAATTTCAAGACGAAAATGTGAATCTTGAAGTCAGGAGGAGGTGGGGGGTGGTAGAACCTGTTCCTGTTTCAGAAAGGAGAGCTTCTGTGGTGCAGTTGGTTTTTACTCATGAGTTGACACATCCCATGGTTTGCACACGTCCCACCCACCCACCCGCAACTTGGTTTGCAAAGCCCACGCGGTGGCGAGCGCGATGCATGCTCGGCATTTGGCCGGTGCATCTCTGCGGCCGCATGGTTTTATTTGACCGGGTCGAGCCCCCCGTGCAAGGGCGCGCGAATGATGCCGGCATGCGGCGCCAGAGGTCCGCGCGGCAGGGTTCCATGGAGACGTTGAAAAACGTTGGTTTTTTCAAGAATTCACGAGCGTGCAAGTTTTTGATTTTTGACGTTGCGAAGCATTGTTACCTAACAGCGAAGACTGATAGGTTTCTAGTGGTGTCAAAAGAAAACATCTTGACTCCCCAGGGGGGTCTGGGCGGGTGCTGGGGAGAATCCGCGGAAGTCGTTTTAAGCAAACAGTTACACACTTCGTGGTCTTCGAGGTCCCAGAACTCCATTCCCGGGCCACATTCTGAATGCCCGGAGCCAACTGTAGGCCACTTCGTGCTCTTCGAGTTCCCAGAACTCCATTCCCGGGCCACATTTTGAATGCCCGGAGCCAACTGTAGGCCACTTCGTGGTCTTCGAGTTCCCAGAACTCCATTCCTGGGCATGATTTTGAATGCCCGGAGCCAACTGTAGGCCACTTCGTGGTCTTCGAGTTCCCAGAACTCCATTCCTGGCATGATTTTGAAGCCCGGAGCCAACTGTAGGCCACTTCGTGTTCTCGAGTTCCCAGAACTCCATTCCGGGCCACATTTTGAATGCTGAGGCAGGCTGATGCTGAGGCTGAGGCAGGCTGAGGCTGAGGCGAGGCTGAAGGCAGACTGAGGCTGAGGCGCAGGCTGAGGCAGAAGGCTGAGACTGAGGCTGAGGCTGAAGCAGGCTGAGGCTGAGGCTGAGGCAGGGTGAGGCCGAGGCTGAAGGCAGGCTGACTGAGGCTGAGAGGCTGAAGAGGCTGAGGCAGGCTGAGGCTGCTGAGGCTGAGGCTGAGGCTGAGGCTGAGGCTGAGGCTGCAGGCTGAGGCTGAGGCAGGCTGAGGCTGAGGCCGAGGCTGAAGGCAGACTGAGGCTGAGGCTGAAAGCTGAGGCTGAGGCTGAGGCTGAGGCAGGCTGAGGCTGAGGCTGAGGCAGGCTGATGCTGAGGCAGGCTGAGGCTGAGGCTGAGGCTGATGCAGGCTGAGGCTGAGGCAGGCTGAGGCTGAGGCCGAGGCTGAAGGCAGACTGAGGCTGAGGCTGAAGCAGGCTGAGGCTGAGGCAGGCTGAGGCTGAGGCTGAGGCAGGCTGATGCTGAGGCAGGCTGAGGCTGAGGCTGAGGCTGATGCAGGCTGAGGCTGAGGCAGGCTGAGGCTGAGGCCGAGGCTGAAGGCAGACTGAGGCTGAGGCTGAAGCAGGACTGAGGCTGAGGCTGAGGCAGGCTGAGGCTGAGGCTGAGGCAGGCTGATGCTGAGGCAGGCTGAGGCTGAGGCTGAGGCTGATGCAGGCTGAGGCTGAGGCAGGCTGAGGCTGAGGCCGAGGCTGAAGGCAGACTGAGGCTGAGGCTGAAGCAGGCTGAGGCTGAGGCTGAGGCAGGCTGAGGCTGAGGCTGAGGCAGGCTGAGGCTGAGGCAGGCTGAGGCTGAGGCTGAGGCTGATGCAGGCTGAGGCTGAGGCAGGCTGAGGCTGAGGCCGAGGCTGAAGGCAGACTGAGGCTGAGGCTGAAGCAGGCTGAGGCTGAGGCTGAGGCAGGCTGAGGCTGAGGCTGAGGCAGGCTGAGGCTGAGGCAGGCTGAGGCTGAGGCTGATGCTGCTGATGCAGGCTGAGGCTGAGGCACGCTGAGGATGAAGCCGAGGCTGAAGGCAGACTGAGGCTGAGGCTGAAGCAGGCTGAGGCTGAGGCTGAGGCTGAGTTGCATAATTGGCATGAAGTCAGGGACTGCAACACGGTAGTGCGGTGGCGTGAGGCTGAGGCTGAGGCTGATGCAGGCTGAGGCTGAGGCCGGCTGAGGCTGAGGCCGAGGCTGAAGGCAGACTGAGGCTGAGGCTGAAGCAGGCTGAGGCTGAGGCAGGCTGAGGCTGAGGCTGAGGCTGAGGCAGGCTGAGGCTGAGGCAGGCTGAGGCTGAGGCTGAGGCTGATGCAGGCTGAGGCTGAGGGAGGCTGAGGCTGAGGCCGAGGCTGAAGGCAGACTGAGGCTGAGGCTGAAGCAGGCTGAGGCTGAGGCTGAGGCAGGCTGAGGCTGAGGCAGGCTGAGGCTGAGGCTGAGGCAGGCTGAGGCTGAGGCTGTGACTGCGACTGCCGTTGCCACTGCGACTGTCATCGCGAATGCGACTACGACTGCGAGAACAGCAGAATTCTGCAACTGGTTTCTCATCTGAATCTTAAGGGGAATGCTTCCAGATATGCTCCTACACATCGCTGTTAGGTTGCTTTGCCGGGGTAATGTTTTGATTTTTGTTGGGCGCCCAGTTTTGGAACCGCTGCGACGCCGAACTTTTCCGAGGGGTCCCCGCGCGCGCGCGACGGCGCGCGCGCGTGCACTTCGCCCCTTTGCTTGCGGAGGACTCGCGACGGCGCGCGCGCAAGAGGCGTTCGAACGATTCCGACATGCGCGCGCGCAAAGTTCGTTGGGTCGCATTTTCTGAGAATGTTGAAAAAAAAAAACGCACGGTTGTCTTAAGATTTGCAAGAGCGCGTTTTTTTGTGTTTGGAAAATCGCATTGCGATACCATGCGTTTTTATACGTCAGTCGGACACTCGATTTTGAAATGCTGAAGCCGAAAGTTTTTCAAGGATTTCGGCATGCGCGCGCGACGACGCGCGCGCACTTCGTTTATTTGTTTGGAAGGGGGTTTCGAGAACTGATGATTACCTAACAGCGAGGACTGATAAGTCTCTAATGGTTTCAAAAGAAAGCATCTTGACTCTTCAGGGGGGTCTGGGCAGATGCCGGACGGGTGCCGGGGAGAATCCGCGGAAATCGCTTTAAGGAAACAGTTGCACACATTTCGTGGTCTTCGAGGCCCCAGAACTCCATTCCTGGGCATGTTTTTGAATGCCCGAGGCCAACTGTAGGCCACTTCGTTGTCTTCGAATTCCCAGAACTCCATTCCTGGGCATGATTTTGAATGCCCGGAGCCAACTGTAGGCCACTTCGTGGTCTTCGAGGTCCCAGAATTCCATTCCTGGACATGATTTGAATGCCCGGAGCCAACTATAGGCCACTTTCGAATTCCCAAAATTCCATTCCTGGGCATGATTTTGAATGCTCGGAGCGAACTGTAGGCCACTTCGTGGTCTTCGAGTTCCCAGAATTGCATTCCTGGGCATGATTTTGAATGTCCGGAGCCAACCGTGGGCCACTTCGTGCTTTTCGAACTCTTAGAATTCCATTCCTGGGCATGATTTTGAATGCCCGGAGCCAACTGTCGGCGTCGTCGCCGTCGTCGCCGTTATGACGGCGTCGACGACGACGACGCACGCCCCTCCAGGGCGCCCCCCCCGCCGCGAGAAGCGGTCACGGGGGGGCGCTCTGGCCAGGGCGCGTTCTGACCACCTCTGCAAATCTCTGGGGCGCCCCCCCTCGCCGCGAGAAGCGGTCACGGGGGGGGCGCCCTGGCCAGGGCGCGTTCTGACCACCTCTTCGATCATCCTCCTTGATCCTCCTCCTCGATATTCCTCCGCGTCCTCTTCCTCCTCCAGCGCCATTCGGCTCAGGTTAAGGACGTGGCCTCAAGAAAAACCCGCCAGCTCAATCCATGGACGTCACTCACGCGTCAGGCGGAGCTGTCCGTGGCAGTGGCGGCGACCGCTTGCGAGCCGCATTGGCTGGTGGTGATGGTGGTGCTTCTCAGCCCGCCACGCAGGAACTCGTCAATGCGATTCTGCAGCTTGGCCACATGCCTACCCAATCGGGCCGCTCGAGGGCGGAGGAGAAGCGGCTTGCCGCGGGTCTCATCAGAGCTCGGAAAGCAGGGACGCTGAGCTCGCAGCAGGAGGCGCAGCTCCGCGCGCTGCCTCCTGCCACGAGGGCTCACCCCGAACACTCTGGTGCCGGCGCCGGCGCCAGCACACAGGCGCAAGCCAGCGCCAGCGCCGTCAGGGTGGACGCAGGAGGCGGTGGTGCTTCTCTGACTGCTGCGGCAGGCAGCGGTGCTTCTCAGCCTGCTGTGCCAGCGGGTGCAGGAGCTCTCGCCAAGCAGAAGGCGCAGCAGAAGGACCGACGACCTCGCGCAGCAGATGCGGGACTTCGACCCGCACCCGAAGGAGAACGCCGGGCGCGGCCCTGCAGAGCGGCAGTTGGCGCGGAAACTCCGCGACGCGCGGAAGGCGAAGCAGTTCTCGCCAGAGGAGGAGGTCGAGCTCCAGGCCCCGAAGCAGGCGAAGACGGAGACCGAGGAGCTCCTGCAGCAGAAGACCGAGGACATCTTGCAGCAGGTGCGAGACCTCGGCCGCTACCCGAAGGAGCATGCCGAGCTTAGCCTCGCAAAGCGGCAGCTGGCCGAGAAAGTCCGGAGAGCGCGAAAGGCGAAGCAATTCTCCCCAGAGCAGGAGGCCGAGCTCCAGGCCCTCCAGACGGAGACCGAGGAGCTCCTGCAGCAGAAGACCGAGGACATCCTGCAGCAGGCGCGAGACCTCGGCCGCTACCCGAGGAAGCATGCCGAGCGTAGCCTCGCAGAGCGGCGGCTGGCCGAGAAAGTCCGGAGAGCACGAAAGGCGAAGCAATTCTCCCCGGGGCAGGAGGCCGAGCTCCAGGCCCTCCAGCAGGCGGAGAGCGATGCCAGAGCAGCGGCTCGCATCGCGGCGGCGGGGGATCTTCCAAACCCCATGGAAGGGTTTGCTGAAGAGGCGCAGAACAGAATCGACCAGGACCGCCTCATGCTCGAGAGTGGCATCCGGGCCAAGGCAATCCTGCGGCGCCTTGTCGCCTACGAGGAGCTCGTGTCCTGCCTGTCTGCGCAGCACAAGGAATTCGCGCAGCGGTGCGCGGAGCGGTTGCGCAGGGCTTCGGCCGCCCCCGCGGGGAAGAGCCGCTACGTTCCCGGCAGAGAGGTGGAGGGGGGCCAGCTGCGCGTCTTTTCCGAGCGGCCCGTCATGACGGGGCCGCTCGCGCGCCAGCTCTGCGATTTCGACTGCGTTGCAGAGGAGGACGTTGCGCGGCGCAAGCAGCAGGGCCACGCGGGCGAGGCGGGGCACCGCAGGCGGGTCCTGTTCCTGATGGCGGAGGCCGGCTGCAGGCCGATGACTGCCCAGGAGAAGAGGCTCATGGTGCAGACCTTTTCCTCACTTCCAGCAGTTCTGTCACCCGGGCAGCAAGGGCAACCGCTTCCCAGAGGTCCAAATGGACAATTGATTGTCCCGACCTATAACATAACTTCCTGATTATTTTTAGTCCCGACCTATATACATAGTCCCGACATAAGATAACACATAACTAGTAGCAACAACTAGAACATCAGCGTGCGTGAAGCGCGTCGATACCAACCGTCGTCTCTCATCGGCATGGCTCCTCTTTATCGTCGCAAAACTCTAGTTCGAACACGGTTTGAGTTATCGTGTCCCCATTTGGGCTAGTGTTTCGTTGATGTTCCGTCGCCCCCATCATACTCTCGGCGTGTCGCGCCCCGTCCCCTGCCTCGACCCCAACCTTTCACTTGCTTCTCTCTTAAGCCGCTTTGGCACGACGCCTCCCAAGGGATCTAGCGCGCAGGCGCGCCCAGCGTCGACATGTTCGATCGACGCGTTGTCTGCGGCATGGGGCAAGCACGTCGACGCGCCGACGAGGCTGCGATCGAGGAGGGAACATGATGTAGTACAGAGGGCGCGGGAAGGAGGTAATAATAATGATGAGGGAGGATGGGGAATGAACAGAGGAGACGGAAAAAGGGATGGCGGGCAGGAGGCAAGGGCGAAGGATCGGGGGAGCAAACAAGGAGGGGGGAGGCATGAAGGAGGAGTAGACATGGAACGAACAGGAGCGGGGGGATGAGTGACAGGAAGGCGGGAGGAGGATGTTAATATGAGCGACGAGGGGGGTGGTTGATCGAGGAGTGGACGGAATGCTGAGAGGCTGAAGCACACGACGGATCTCAACGGTGAGATGGACAGCGACCAGTTGGTCAAGATGCGCTCCGTGATCTTGGACGCGCGCGCCGCGGTGAAAGCTGGAGGCGTTTCGCAAGCTGCGGCCAAGGATCGGGGGTGGTAAAATAAACGCATTAAGTACAGCGAGGGGGGGAATGAGGATGATGAGGATGAATGGGGGAGGGGAGTTCGGCGACGTCAGCGAATGTGGTGGTGACAGCGATGCGGGAGAAACTCACAGGGTCAACGAGTAGCGAGGATGGGCTTTGATGAGGAGCAGGTGCAAGAGGATGATGCTGCGGATAACGACGAAGATGATGATGCTGGTGATGATGATGAGAAAGAGGAGGAGGGGGAGGAGGAGGGCGACGAAAGGAGGACAAGGAGGGATGGAAACACGAAGCCGAACTTCCAATGGAGCACGACGTGAGTGAGGAATGAGCTGGCCATGCCTCCATCCCGCAGGATGTCATGCTGAGGATCGCCACGATGAACGAGGAGAAATGGAAGCTGGCCTCCAGCGCGGACGACTGGGCGTCCGACGCTGGCAAAATGGCCAGGGCGATGCTGCGCCACACGAACAAGGCCCTGTCGAGGCCAGGTGGGGCGCGGATGAGGATGGCGAGGAGATGGATGACGATGAAATGAGGAGAGGGAGAGAGGTACGAAGAGGGACGAGGATGAGGAGAGTATAAGGATGAGGAAAGTGACGATGATGATAAGGAGGCGGCGGAGGCGGTAGATAAGGAGGAGGAGAAGAGTATGTGGAGGGGAAGACGGAGGGGGGGAATGATGATGATGATGGTGATGATGACGATGATGTTGATGATGTTGCTGATGATGATAATGATGATGAGGAGGATGAGGCAGAGGAGGAGGATGATAACAATGAAGATGAAGAGGAGGATCGATGACCTCCTGAGCTCATCGATCCTCACCGTTCGGTGAGACTCGATGAGCGGGTGGGGGTTGTGCCCCCCCCAGGGGCCCCGTGCCGGAGTGGGCCAAGGGTGCGTTCGCGGGGGGCGAGGAGCAGGACAGCGGGCTGGAAACAGCCCCGTCCCTCAAAATCCGTCTCCGTCTTCCCGTCGACACCCCTCATCAGTCGCACTCTCCTCGCCATCCTCACATGATTCTCAGATGGTTCGCATTGTCCCTTCCATCATTCGTTGCCCTCCTATCCATCATAATAATGATAATCGCCCTCGCCCCCAACCACAGCAATCAAGTTGTTATGATTTGCGATGTATGTTGATGACTCCTCTTACTCAGCTCATCGAGTCTCGCCGCGAACGGTGAGGATCGAAGAGCGCATGAGTTGCGCTCTCTCCTCCTCGTCCGTGTCCGTCTCCTCCCCCGCCTCATCGTCGTCCTCCGCATCCTTCCCCTCCCCATCCTCCCCCTCCTCCTTCTCCTCCTCCGTTTGTTCCTCATCCTCCTCCTCCTCCCCTACGTATTCCTTTTCATTCTCCTCCTCATTCTCTTCCTCTACAGCCGCCTCGTGGCATTCCAGCCGCGCCTCCCGCAGGGCGACGTCGCGCGAGGTCCCAAGGAGGCCCGCGCGATGGCACCGCACCCAGCCAAGCTCCAGCCCACGGGCGAGGAGCGAGGCTTCCAGCTAGGTTGCGAGAGAGAGCTGACTGCACTACGTTTTTGACACTGCCCTCCCTGCCCCGCCCGCGCCGATGCTGCAGCTACCACCGCCACCCGCTCCCATTACTTACCTGAGTCGAACATGTGACTGTTATGTTGGAGGTGGGGATTGGGGCGCACAGGGTTGGGATCGGTTGTCAAACTTGAGTGCGCCGTTCAAGGCTGCGCGGCGCATCAAGATTGGCCAGACTGTCCCCGGGTACGGCACCACGACGGTCACGCCAGATGGCATCGTCGCGCGCTGGCCCGACGGCCAGGAATGGACGGCGCCTGGCATTGCAGCTGACGATCCCGACGTGGCAGCGGCGCCGCAGCAGAAGAAGATGAACGCGTCTCTGTGGGAGGGCCAGAAGGGCGACGCCAGGATTGTTGTGAGGATCGTGAACAACAACAAGACTGGCAAGCAGTGGGTGACGCTGCGGGGCAACAACTCCCAGCGAGTACAGATCACGGGCTACTCCGACCTGCAGGCGGCCAGCTAGTTCATGGTGCAGCAAGGTAAGCTGTACGCCAACGGTGCGTCGGACAAGGGGGCGGTGGAGGACGCCGAGAGGAAATGGCTCAAAGACAACCACAAACACAAGATGGTGCTGAAACGGCCTGCGTCAATGCGCCGACCAGCAGCAGCAGAAGCAGCAGCAGAAGATGATGATCAGGCAGAGGTCGCCGATGTCGATGACAAGGAGGTGGAGCCCGAGGAACCCGAGGAGCCAGGTCACGAGGACGAGGAAGAGGAGGACGAGGACGACGCGACCAGCAGGCCTCCTGAGTCCGATCGGGGTGCCGAAGACGATACAGAATTGCAAGCAGTTGTGGTGATAAAGAGGCCGAGTGGGAAGTCGACGCCGGGTGCTGCAACCAAGAAACCAGCTGCGGATGGCCCTGACGCTGACGCAGAGGCCAAGGAGGCCGACGATGTGAAGCCCGCGCGCCAGCAACCCAGCGTGGCGCCGCCGTCGACGACGCCGCGGCGGGTGCCAGCGTCGGCCAGAAGCCCGACGGTCATTCCTGACTCGTCGCCGATCCGCTGCTCCGTGCTTGGCGGTTCTTTCGTGATTTAAGATGCTGCGCCGTGCGCATGATTCAGTCCGTCGCTGTGCCACGCACATGTTTTAAGCTGATGTGCGGCGCCACGTGCAGTGGAACTCACACGATTGGATAATGGGAGAGGGGGATGGTGATGAAGAGAAACGTGACAATGGGAGGTGAGTACGTGATGGGATGATTGGTTCGGATGGTGTGAGTTCATTCAGTTGGATGCGTGCGCAGAGTGTGCCCGTCGCCCGACAGCTCGGACGATGGCTCGATGCCTGCTCAGCCCATCACGCGTTCAGTTCGCTGCTCGAATCTGTCGAGCTAACTTGTTTTGTTTCGCTGCCGCCGACGATCGTCCAAGAGGCATAGGCGGCAGATACGGATTGCGGCATCAAGTGTGCAGACATATGATGCCGTGTTCGAGCTGGATACAAGATGCTGCATTCGACACTTCGGATGGTAACATGTGGTTGTTCCTCATGCCTCGGACCGTGTGAGATTCCAATATCCCTTCGACCTCTAAGGGGTCTCGGGAATTGAGTTGGGCAATCCGAACGGTGCGAATGTTCAGCCGTGAACCGCTATCATACATAGCTGACCGCTCGTCGCCATCCCTGGGGGGCTGCGATCTGTGAAACTGTCGCCATTCTCGAGGCCTGCTGGGGGGCCCAACACAGTGACGCCACGGGCGGACCCAAATTAGACCTCACCATCCCTGGGGGGCTGCGATCTGTGAAATTGTCGCCACTTTCGAGGCCTGCTGGGGGGCCCAGCACAGTGACGCCACGGGCGGACCCAAATTAGACCTCGCCATCCTTGGGGCCTGCGATCTGTGAAACTGTCGCCATTTTCGAGGCCTGCTCGGGGGCCCAGCACAGTGACGCCACGCGCGGACCCAAACTAGACCTCGCCATCCCTGGGGGGCTGCGATCTGTGAAACGGTCGCCACTTTCGAGGCCTGCTGGGGGGCCCAGCACAGTGACGCCACGGGCGGACCCAAATTAGACCTCACCATCCCTGGGGGGCTGCGATCTGTGAAACTGTCGCCACTTTCGAGGCCTGCTGGGGGGCCCAGCACAGTGACGCCACGCGCGGACCCAAATTAGACCTCGCCGTCCCTGGGGGGCTGCGATCAGTGAAATTGTCGCCACTTTCGAGGCCTGCTGGGGGGCCCAGCACAGTGACGCCACGCGCGGACCCAAATTAGACCTCGCCATCCCTGGGGGGTTGCGATCTGAGATCCCCGCTTTCGACGTGGCTAGGGTTGCTCAGGGATTGCAACTAGTCAGCTTTATCTAGTCCTTGTCCTGAAGCCAGTTCCCTGCGAGTCTCCCGAATTCCGTCTGCAGACATGTAACCCTCGCTCCGTCATCGCCTCCCTTACAAAGTGTCCTAAACTATTTGCGCCCTGCGTTTGCGCAGGGGTTGGGTACGTCGCCAGGGTAATTTTTCGTTCCCGGGCGTTGGCACGGGACGAGTTGAATGATACACTTGCGTTGCAATCGATTGTAATCCATTGGATTGCAAACGTTTCGATTGCAATCCATTGGATTGCAATCGATTGGATTGCAATCGGTTGAATTGCAATCGATTGGATTGCAGGGAAGGGACAGGACGGAAGGGAGGGAGGGGAGGAGAGGGAGGGGAGGGAGGAGATGGAACGAAGGGTGTGGAGGGAGGGGAGGGAGCGGAGGAAGGTGGGGAGGGGGATTGCAGCGGAATGGAGTGCAATCGATTGCAAGCGATTCGATTGGGATTTTCGATCGTCGATCGTTGATCGTCGATCGTCCATCCTCGATCGTGGATTGTTCATTTTGGATCGTCGGCGAAAGGGAGGGCGGAGGCTCCGGGGGCTGGGCGGCCAAAGGGGGGAAGGGGGGGGGGGCTTCCAAGCCCCCCCCCCCTTTGGCACAAAGGGGGGGAGGGGGGTGGGAGCTTCCAGCAGGGCGGCTCCAAGGGAGGGGGGCGGTAGCTTAAGCACCCCCCCGGGGGTAGGGGGGGGTAGCTTCCGGGGCGGCCAAAGGGGGGTGGGGGGTGGGTAGCTTCCAAGCCCCCCTCCCCCTTTGCACGAAAGGGGGGGAGGGGGGGAGGTAGCTTCCAGCAGGGCGGCGCCAAGGGAGGGGGGGGTGGCTTAAGCACCCCCCCCCCCTTTGGAAAGGGGGGGAGGGGGGGTAGCTTCCGGTGAGGGCCCAAGGGGGGAGGGGGGGGGTAGCTGTAAGCCCCCCCCCCCTTGCAAAAAAAAGGGGGGAGGGGAGGGGGGGTAGCTTAAGCCTAGCCCCCCCTCCCCTTTGCTCGGGCCCTGCGGGCGCGCTCTCTCACAAAGATTTGAAAAACAATCGGGAAATCACTGATTTTGATCTCCTCGGGCTCTCCTGGAGGGCCTCTTGGAGGCCTCTTGGGCCGTCTTGGAGGCCTCTTGGGGGCCTCTTGGGCCGTCTTGGACCGTCTTGGAGGCTTCTTGGGCGAACTTGGAGGTATCTTGGACCCTCTTGGGCCGTATGGGAGGGCATCTTGGACCATTTTCTGCGAACTTGAGGGCCATCTTGGCCCTCTTGGAAAACGATCTTGGAGCCGTCGGGAGCAGGAAAAACCTTTGCGACCACCTCGTGTGGGCCCTTCCGGGTGGCCGGCGGGCTGGGCCAGAGCCCCAGGGGGAGTTTTTTTAGAGGGGAAAAGGAACCCAAAACCAAATCCGAAAGGATCTAGCACGCCAGGCACCCCTGTGATGAATCAACAGGGGACGGCGGATCGAATTGCCTTCGGCCCATCCCGCCACCGTGCCTGGGTTCTGGGTTAAAGGTGTTGAGTGTTCGTTTGGGATCTCGTGGTAGGCTTCTCGGGGGCCTCTTGGAAGCACTTTTGAGGCCCCTTGGGGACCGTTTTGGGGCCTCTTGGGGCCTGTCTCGGGCCGCTTGGGGGCCTCTTGGGGACTCCTTGGGCTTCTCGGAGCCTTTCGGAGGCCTCCAGGCCTCGGAAAAAATTAGCGAACACTCATGCCACATTCATCTGTGAACGCCTCCCCCTTCCCCCAATGTTCAAAGTTGGCGGTGGGCCTGATGAGTTGCACCTCGACCGCAGTCTCCCCCCCGCGTGCCAACTTTGAGTTTTGGGGGCAGGGGGGGTGTTCACTAATTGTTTCCCTCTACCGTCTCGGGGTATCCTGGAGGCCGATGGCTCGAAATTTCCGTTCGGGTCCCCCGTCTGGGCCCCCTCTTGGAGCCGTCTTGGGGGCTTCTTGGGCCGTCTTGGAGGCCTCTGGGGCCCTCTTGGGCCGTCTTGGGCCCGTCTTGGGGGCCTCCTGGGCCGTCTTGGGGCGATCTTGGGGTCTCTTGGGCCGTCTTGGAGCGTCGGGAAGCCGAAAACGCGAAAACCTTAAAGATTTTGACACAAATTATAGAAAAGCTAAAATGTTTGCCTCTTCGGGCTCTTTTTGGGAGGCCTCTTGGAGGCCTCTTGGGGCGTCTTGGAGGCATCTTGGGCCGTCCGGGGGCCATCTTGGGAGAGATCTTTCGGCGTCTTTGAGCCCTCTGGTGGCACCGTCGCGTCTCCCCGCGTGCCTCTGGACGCCTGGTCACCCGGTCACCGGGTCAACCAGTCAGCCGGTCAACCGGTCAGCCGGTCAGCCGGTCAGCCGGTCACCCGGTCACTGGGTCACCCAGTCCACCGGTCAGCCGGTCACCCGGTCACCCGGTCACCCGGTCAGCCGGTCATACGGTCAGCCACTCAACCGGTCCGCAGGTCAGCTTGTCAGCTGGTCATGTGGTCAGCGGGTCGACCGGTCAGCCGGTCACCCGGTCAGCTGGTCAACCAGTGAGCCGGTCAACCGGTCAGCCGGTCAGCCGGTCAGCTGGTCAGCCGGTCAACCGGTCAGCCGGTCAACCGGTCAGCCGGTCAGCCGGTCAGCCGGTCAGCCGGTCAACCGGTCACCGGTCAATCGGCCACCCGGTCAGCAGGTCAGCCGGTCAACCGGTCAGCTGGTCAGCGCCTTCATCAGCTTCTTCACGCGGCCAGCCGGTCAGCCGGTCAGCCGCAGCCGGTCAACCGGTCAACCGGTCAGCTGGTCAGCCGGTCGACCGGTCGACCGGTCAGCCGGTCATTTTGTCCGCAGGTCAGCTTGTCAGCTGGTCATGTGGTCAGCCGGTCGACCGGTCAGCCGGTCACCCGGTCAGCCTGTCAACCGGTCAGCCGGTCAACTGGTCAACCGGTCAGCCGGTCGCAGCCGGTCAGTTGGTCAGCCGGTCAACCGGTCAGCCGGTCAAACGGTCAGCCATGTCAGCCGGTCAGCCGGTCAGCCGGTCAACCGGTCCGGTCAGCCCGTCAACCGGTTTGCTGGTCAACCGGTCAGCCGGTCAGCCGGTCAGCCGGTCAGCTGGTCAGCCGGTCAGCCGGTCAGCCGGTCAGCCGGTCAACCAGTCAGCCGGTCAACCGGTCAGCCGGTCAGCCGGTCAGCCGGTCAGCCGGTCAGCCGGTCAGCCGGTCAGCCGGTCAACCGGTCAACCGGTCAGCCGGTCAGCCGGTCGACCGGTCGACCGGTCAGCCGGTGAGCCGGTCAAACGGTCAGCCGGTCAGCCGGTCAGCCGGTCAGCCGGTCAGCCGGTCAGCTGGTCAACCGGTCAGCCGGTCAACTTGCACAACTATTCCACCATCGCCACTGGGTGCGGGAGTGGGTGCCCAAGGTGCTGCCGCGCCAAGCGGCGAGCCGCTGAATCGGCTGCCCTCACTGCCGCGGTTGTCTCACTTTTGCCTGCGGTGCTTCTCAGCCCGCGCTGCTTTTCTGGACGCGTCGGTGCTGATGGGGCAGCACTGATTCCTTTGCAAAAAATTCAGTGGGTAGTGAGATACGGGGCGCCCCAGTCTGCATCCTGCATGCAGTTTTGCTGCTGCGCAAACGATGGTACAGACCAACGCAGGAGGGGGATAATGCAGAGCGATGAAAACACTGATACAGACACGCCTTGCAGCGCCTGCATCTTACTACTGGTGCTACTACTACTACTACTACTACTACTACTACTACTACTACTACTACAACTACTACTACTACTACTACTACTACTACTACTACTACTACTACTACTTACTATTACTACTACTACTACTACTACTACGCTACTACTACTACTACTACTACTACTACTACTACTACTACTACTACTACTACTACTACTACTACTACTACTTATACTACTACTATACTACTACTACTACTACTACTACTACTACTACTACTACTACTACTACTACTACTACTACTACTACTGCTACTGCTACTGCTACGCTACTACTACTGCTACTACTCTACTACTACTACTACTACTACTACTACTACTACTACTACTACTACTACTACTACTACTACTACTACTACTACTACTACTACTACTACTACTACTACTACTACTACTACTACTACTACTACTACTACTACTACTACTACTACTACTACTACTACTACTACTACTACTACTACTACTACTTACTACTACTTACTACTACTTACTACTACTTACTACTACTTACTACTACTTACTACTACTACTACTACTACTACTACTACTACTACTACTACTACTACTACTACTACTACTACTACTACTACTACTACCACTACTAGGCAGAGGCTGCGGCTGAGGCATGCTGAGGCTGAGGCTGAGGCAGGCTGAGGCTGAGGCAGGCTGAGGCTGAGGCTGCGACTGCGACTGCCGTTGCCGCTGCAACTGCCATTGCGATTGCGACTGCGACTGCGATTACACCAGAATTCTACAACAGGACTCCTACAATAATCTCAAGGGCAATGCTTCCATATATGCTTCTAAACATCGCTGTCAGGTTGCTTTGCCGAGATAGTTTTTGATAAACGAGTTCGGGCGCGCAGCATGTTTCCAGGGGATGGCAGGCGGGGTCGACGCCGGCTCGGCTGGGATGGGCTGAGTTCATGTTTGGGATACACGATGGGTCAGAATCATATGTAACTTGCAATGCGAAAAGGTGGAGCGAGAAAGCCAGGTAATTGTTTGAAGGACAGAGAACTTGTGTGGCGCAAGTAAACTGTACTCAACTTGAAGTTGCCCACGCCACTGCTCGTGCAAACATCCTGTCCACCCACCCGAAACTTGGCGTGCAAACCCCATGCGGCGGCGATTGCGATGATTGCATGGCGCTAGCTGGTTCATCTATGCGGCCGCGCCAGCCTGCGCACGCGCGCGCGCTTTGGCGCGACCGACGCAGCCGCGGTGGCCTGGCCACCGGTTGCATCTCAGCGGGCGCTGCAGTGCGAGTTGGCGACTTCGGCGGGCGCGCTATCATGGCAACGTCTACAACGGTAGACGCGGCGATGATAGTAGCGATGCTGGCGGCGACGCTGACAGCGACGACTGCGGCCAGTGACGGCGCGGATTCTGATCGCGCCGACGACGATGACGGCGCTCTCGCGTCGGCGATGAAGGCCTTGGAAGGAGTTCGACTTGCGGGCGCGGCCGACGCGCGAGAGTGGCCCGGGTGCTATTGTTTTTGTTTCACCTCGCTCGCGCCCCCCCAGCCCCGGCGCACGGGCGCGCGAACGATGTCGGCATGCGGCGCGAGAAACCCTTTTGGCAGGATTCCAGGACAATGTTGAACAATTATTTTGACTTTCGCTTTAGAATTTGCAAGAGTCCGCGCTTTTTTGTTTTAGAACGCGGGTTGCGAGACCATGTGTTCTTCGATGTGTTTGGGACATTTTGTTTTGCAATCGTCACGTAACTGGAGGTTTTAGAGACTTCGGCATGCGCGCGCGACGCAGCGCGCGCGTGCATTGCGACCCCTTTTGCACGCAGGAGTCCCGCGACGGCACGTGCGCAAAGGCGCCGCCGACGCGGCCGCGGCGGCGCTGACCGCCGGGCGCACCCCCAGCGGGCACTTCACTGCGAGTCGGCGACTTGGGCGGGCGCGGTAGCGCTAAGCGCGCAAGCGCTTAGCGTGTGTGCGATTTTTCTGGACGCACATGCTAACCGCAGCCTCCCCGTCGTAGGAATCCGGAGATCTTCGGCGCGGTCGCCGCTGTGAAACGGAGCTGGTTAACGCTATCGTCGGGCGTGATACTGGGCCTGTGTCCTCGGGCCTAGTCAATTTGCCAGGTAGCGCCGAGGAATGCAGCGGCTTTGTCCCGGCATCAGCTCGCACGCACGCGGCTCTCGTCGAGGTGACCACCCAGGACTTCCGCAACGATGCTCGAGGAGAGCCAGGGTAGGGCGCGGGTCGGTTCTGGGCGCGCAACTGCGGTGTGGGGGCCCCATGAACAGAGTTTCCGCGGGTTGGGGGTGCCGAGGCCAGGGGGGGGCGGGGGGGGCGCGAGTCGGTTTTGGCTTCCGTGGGCTGGGAGTGCCGAGGCCAGGGGGGAAGCCGGGAGAGGTGCGCGAGTCGGTCCTGGACGCGAAGTGGCGAGGTTGGATAGGATGCTCCAAGAACAAAGCTCCCGTGGGTTTGGGGTGCCGAGGCCAGGAGGCGAGCCAGGAGGGGTGCGCGGGTCGGCTCTGGGCGCGAAAATGCGGCGTGGGGGCTCACAAGAACAACGCCCCCGTGCGTTGGGGGTGCCGAGGCCAGGGGGGGGGGGGGGGGGGCGGGCAAGGAGGGGCGCGCGGCTCGGTTCTGGGTGCGAACTTGCGGCGTGGGAGGTCCCAAGAACAGAGCTTCCGTGGGTTTGGGTTGCCGAGGCCAGGGGGGGGGCGCGAGGGGGGCGCGGGTCGGTGCCGGGCGCGAAATTGCGGCGCGGTGGGCCCAAGAACAGAGCTTCCGTGGATTGCGGGGTGCCGGGGCCAGGGCGGGGGCCGGCAGGGGGGCGCGGGTCGGTTCAGGGCGCGAGGTTGCGGGGCGGAGGGGTTCCAAGAACAGAGCTTCCGCGTGTTGGAAAATGCAGATGCCAGGAAGGGGGCCGGGAAGTGGGCGCGGGTCAATTCTGGGCGCACAATTGTGGCGTGGGAGGTCCCAAGAACAGAGCTTCCGTTGTTTCGGGATGCCGAGGCCAGGGTGCCGAGGGCAGGGGTGGGGCCAGGAGGGGGCGCGGGTCGGTTTTGGGCGCGAGGTTGCGCGGTGGGGGGCCCCAAGAGCACGGTGCCGAAGCCAGCAGGGGGGCCGGGAAGGGGGCGCGGGTCAGTTCTGGGCGCGAAATTGCAAAGTGTCGGCGGGCCCCAAGAACCTAGCATCTGCGGGGCGCCGATGCCAAGGGGGGAAGGGGGGGGGAGGGGGTGGGGGCAGGAGGGGGGCGCTGGTCGGCTCTGGGCGCGAGATTGCGCGGTGGGGGGGCCCAAGAACAGGGCGTCCGCGAGTTGGGGGGTCCGAGGCCAGGCGGAGGGCTAGGGGGGGCGCGGGGTGGTTCTGGGCCCCGGGCTGCGGCGCGGGAGACCCAATAACATAATTTTTGTGGGTTGGGGGTGCCGAGGCCAGGAGGGGGGCCAGGGGGGGGCGCGGGCCGGTTCTGGGCGCGAAATGGCGGGGTGGAGCTTTCGTTGGTTGGGGGTGCAGATGCCAGGGGCGTGCCAGGAGGGCGCGCGGGTCGGCTCTGGGCGCGAACTTGGGGGGCGGGGGGGCCCACGGACAGAGCTCCCGCGAGTTGGTGGTGTCGAGGCCAGGAAGGAGGGCAAGGAGGGGGGCGCAGGTTGGCGTCGGGCGCGAAATTGCAGGGACGGGGGGGGGGGCAGAGCTTCCGTGGGTTGGGGGCGCCGAGGCCAGGAGGAGGGCCCGGAGGAGGAGGTCGGATCTGGGCGCGACCTTGCAGTGTGGGGGGGGGGGCCAGAACAGAGCTTCCGCGGGTTGGGGGTGCACGGGCAAGGAGGGGTGCGAGGGCGGGGGCGCGGGTCGGGTCTGGGCGCGAGATTGCGGGGCGTGAGGGTTCAAGAAGAGAGTCTCCGCGTGTTGGGGGCGCCGAGGCCAGGAGGGGTGCCGGGAGGGGACGCGGGTCGGTTCTGGGCGCGAAACCACCAGATGGGGGGCCCCCAGAACAGAGGTTCCGTGGCTTGGACGTGCCGAGGCCAGGGGGAGGGCCAGGAGGGGGGCGGGGGTAGGTTCTGGGCGCGAGATTGCGGGGCAGGGCGCCCCAAGAACAAAGTTTCCGTGGGTTGGGGGGCGCCGAGGCCAGGGGGGGCGCCAGGGGGGGAGGCGCGGGCCGGTTCTGGGCACGAACTTGCTGCGCGGAGGGTTCACAAGAACAAAGCTTCTGTGGGTTGGGGGTGCCGAGGCCAGGATGGGGGGCCAGGAAGGTAGCGCGGGTCTGTTCAGGGCGCGAACTTGCCGAGCGGGGGGGGTCCAAGAACAGAGGTTCCATGGTTTGGGTGAGGGGTGCCAGGAGGGGTCGGTGGATGGCGCGAGATATGCGGCGCGGGGGGGCCAAGAACAGAGCATCCGTGGGTTGGGGGTTCCGAGGGCAAGAGGGGTGCCAAGAGGGGGGCGCGGGTCGGTTCTGGGCGCGATATTGCGCGGCAGGGGCCCCAGGAACAGGGCGCCCGTGGGTCGGGGGTGCCGAGGCCGGGGGGGGGGGCCAGGAAGGGGGCGCGGGTCGGTCCTGGTCGCGAAATTGCGGCGTGGGGGGGGCAGGCAAGAACAGCGTTTCCGTGATCTTGGGGTGCCGAGGCCAAGGGGGGGGGCCAGAGGTGGCGGGCGCGGGTCGGTCCTGGGTGCCAGAACTGCGGCGCGGGGGGCCCCAAGAACAGAGCTTCCGTGGGTTGGGGGGCGCCGAGGCCAGGAGGGGCGCCAGGGGGGCGCCGGTTGGCTCTGGGTGCGAAATTGCGGAGTGGCGGCCCCGAGAGCGGGGTTTCCATGGGTCGGCGGGGGCGCCGGCCAGGAGAGAGGCGGAGGCGGGCGCGGGTCGGTTCTGGGCACGGAATTGCAACGCGCGCGGCCCCAAGAACAGAGCTTCCGTGGGTTGGGGGTGCCGAGGGCAGGAGTGGGGCCAGGAGGGGGGCGCGGCTCGGTTCTGGGCGCGAGATTGCGCGGTGTGTGGGTGGGTGGGTGTAGGTGGTGGTGGGGGAGAAGGTAAGAACGCATGCTACTAGACCTAGTACTACTACTACTACTACTACTACTACTACTACTACTACTACTACTACTACTACTACTACTACTACTACTACTACTACTACGACTACTACGACTACTACTACTACTACTAC
>CAUYUJ010005035.1:32560-64643 GCA_963575745.1 Prorocentrum cordatum | reverse complement strand
GTGTTTTTTTTTTTTTTTTTTTTTTTTTTTTTTTTTTTTTTTTTTTTTTTTTTTACATCTTTGATGTCGTCCCTCATGGCACTCATGCCGCCGTTCATCCCTTCTAGAACTTGGAGCAGCTGAGCATTGGATACCTCAGCAGCGGCCATTGCACTGCTAGGAAACGAGACAGGAGTCTGGATACACAAACTGGGTGGCAAAATGCCTCTGCGCGCGAAAAAGGGTCAACCCCTGACCCCGGTGTCGCGGGCCGAGTCGGGAGCAGCCCTGCTCTGACCTGGTCAGCTGCCTTGAGCCAAAATGGCCACGGAGGAGGAGGGGGAGAAGGAGGAGGAGGAGGAGGAGGGGAAAAGAGGGGAAGACATCCGCGGTCACGGACGGCGGCCAAACACAAAAGCGCAGTCGAGTCTTAGGGCCAAATATCTAGCATTGGTCAATCGCAAACCTCCCGGTTCCCCAGCCATGGCCGGGGGAGGAAGAACGGCGCGAAACAGAAGAGGGAGGGAGAGGAGGCGAACCGGCAGAGGGGAGGACGAAGAGGCACGAGTCAACTAGTCCACACAGCACTTACTATATTCGCCAATCCAGCGTGTGCCGCACAAGACTCGCGCGCGCACTGCGCCAAAGCCTCCTGCGCGTCGGCGGTCTGCCCGTGGCGCGCGGTGGTCTCCGCAGCGTGCACCGCGCATGTCGCAAGGGCACCTCGGGCCAGCTCGCTGGCCGTATCTTCGCGGAGCGGAGGGGTCAACATAGGAAAAGCAGACAAACGCTCCCGAGGAGGAGCGGGGATGAAGCCCAGACGCCTCCGGCTAAAGTCCGCGACCCTCGGGCATAAAAACATAATGTCGAAGGCTGTCCTCGGCAGCTCCGCAGCCGAACGCGCGCCCCATGCGACGCTGCATGCGGTGGCTGGTGTTCCAGCCATTGCAGAACGCCCGGAAGCTGGCCGCCCAAACGCGAGGAGGCACCGCATGCGCCAGCCCGCGGAGGGCGCAGGTGGCTCGCGCCAGGCGGCGACCTGGAAGCAATGGGATACATAGGCGAGCAAGGTAACGACTAAAATGGCGCGCCCCGCCCGTCGGGGACGGCCCCTGCAAGGGAACGCGGCAACGTTTCTGTCAGTGCTCCCGCGGGATGGGCTCAGCGGCGCCCCCCTGCATCAGCTCTGCAATCGACATCCTTGCGCTCGTCGCTGTCTGCTGGAGTTGCCGGCGGGCCTGGTGGAGGTTGGCGAAGAAGTCGCTGTCGCACCAGTCATTCCAGACTGCTTGCCGCATCACGTAGCCGGAACTCGCCCGAACATCCTACAACGCCCAGGCGCGGCGCCGACGTCGACCCGCCGCGCGCGAAGTTCCCCCGCTGGTAGACGTTTAGAAGGGGCAACCTCCTCGCCCAAAAGATCTTGCCATGCAAGTGCGACTCGACGATGTCACTCCGGATTCCCCATAACGTCGCCTGGCAGCGGCGCGCCCTCGAACGAGGAGTGCCAGGGCAGAGTTGGACGAAAACTTACAGCTCGGTGTCTAGATAAGCCGGGCGTCCATGCCAGCGCCGCGCGCGCGTCAGCTTCCGGTCGACGCCCTCCTCGACGCTCTGATTGCAGTAGGACCTGTCGAAGCGGGAGCGGGAAGTGGGGGAAACGCAAGTCATTTCAGGCTGGCGAAGTTCATGCAGACCGTGTGGACACTCAGCAAGACGACGCCATCTAGCCTCCCCACTGCGGTCCCGCGCGCCCGTCGCAGCTCCAGAATTGACGCGAAGACGGTCCTCTGGCGCGGTCGCGCAATTGAAGTCGCCCCCGAGGAAGGTGAGGACCCGTTCCTGCGGCAAAACGTTCTGAGCGATACGCCGCCGCAGCGCGCCCCGGAGCTCCGCGAAGGTGGGGGCCCGGCCAAGGTTGGAAAGGCCAGCCGCGTCGACGTCCACCTGGGATGGGGTCGCCCCGGTGTGAACGCAAGCAACCATGATGTCAAGCGGACCCTCTTGACCGCGCAGGCGGACCACTGCAGCGCGGCCGGGCGCGAGAATCTGCCATCTAGGACGCCCTCGGAAATTCGCCAGGAAGCTGTTCTTAATTGGCACGCCCACTCCAGCACTGCCGGGGGTGGGGCGAGGAACCCGCCAGGAAGTGCAGTCTGATGGATTGCGCCACACTGCGTTCCCGCCAGCGGTGCCGCGCGTCTCTGTCCAGAGACCGATGTCGTGGGCGGCCATGAGCTTGCGGGCGCAATGCGACTTCGTGCGACGACGACCGGCATCCGCAGCAAATAAAGCTCGACAGTTCCACGTGACCGCATAGAACTCACCTGGGCACGGGCTGGCCCCCAGAGGAGGCCGAGGTCGCGCGCTCGCGGGGGGGCGCTGGTAGGAAAGCGCAGAGGACGCCGAAGGTGCCAATTGCACGCCATATCCGAAGGAACGGCGGATCTTGTTCCGCAGCTGGATCTGGCACGGCACATCCTCGTGCGAGTCGGGCGGCGTGCAATCGAGAATCGCTGGTGAAGTAGCGGATCAAGTGGGAAGGCAGGTAGACGAGGTAATAGCCGGTCAGACGAAGTACAAGCCATGAGCGAAGACGAGTGCAACGAAGTGGTCGACTCCAGATTGCCCGGGCGGCTGCGGCACGGAGAGCACGGCCCCTGGGAACCCAGGCGGAACTCAGAGGCGACGTTCACAAGACAGTAAGTTGAGCCCACGCGAGTAAAAATCTGAATTCCCAAAGCATTCGTGGAGCTAGTCGCTACGCGGGGGCGGGGGGGGCCGCGCCCTGCCCCCCCGCCGCCTGTTTCCCGAAAGCTGCTCGGAGTCGCGGAGGTCGTCGGCCACGGCGATGGACAGATAGCCGAAGCCCACGTGAAGGACCTGCCCATTCAGTGCGTTGAAAGCCTTCCGAGCCTCGCCGGGGGGAAAAAGATGCAACCGAGCGCGGCCGGGAGGCGCAGCAACATCCCGAGAAGCGAGGTGCACCCATTGCCCTGGTTGCGGAGCCTGCTCTGGATCCGCAGGCTGGAGGTCCAGACCTGAGACCGAGCACGCATGAGTGATCAACTGCTTGATCACAGTCCCGTCGGTGTCCCCGAACTACCCGTTCACGCGGACCTCCGTGACGTAGTTCATCAACACTGAAGCCGTCTGGGGTCGGCCCCGCCGCCGGCGGGAGGCGCCGAGCGCCGCCGAGGTGGCCGCGGGGGTCGCCCACGGATGGCCTCCAAAGCGTCTAACCTTATGCTTGATCATCGTGATCGCGTGGTCTGGATCCTCCTGGAGCGTCCTATCGAGCATCTCAACCCACGTCGCGGCGGAAGCCGCAGTGTAGATGAGCACCTTGTCCGAGGAGAGGTAGAACGCTTGAGAGCATAGAGGCCAGGCGCGTCGCAAGGCGAGCGGACTGTGGCACTCCATGATATTGGGGTCGGGGGGGGTGCAGAGGTCCCTGTGGCCCACGTGCATCTGTGAGGTCAGCACCTGACGCCGCAGAAACCGAATGACCAGCTCAGTGGAGACCTCGGATAGGATGCTGGGAAGAAGGATTTCCACCAGCAAGCGACGCACCTCCGGCGTGCTCCCCAAACTCCTCCGGGGCTGCCGGCAAAACAACGGCACGGGGGTGGAGCGAACTTCCGGGCCAGCCATCTTGCGCATGAATGTGGACAAAAGCTCGGCGGGGACGTCAACCCACAAGGAGTTCACCGCGGAGATCTGCACGAGCGGCCGTAGTGGGGATAGGATCGTAGGGGCCGCGCGTGGGCCCTCCGGCGAGATCGTAAAGCACGCCAAGCCTTGACGAACGTGTCGGAGAACGGAACGGCCAGGGAGGATGTACTCCACCGGCTGCAAGATGAGGTCCACGTTGCGAACAAGAGCGGCGAATTCTGGCTTTTGCCCAAGAAGAGAGTGCCACCAGAGATCAAATAACTCCCCGGGAGAGCTCACACCAGGAAAGTGAGGAAGAGGTACCAAAAGCGTGAGGCTCAGCGGACGTAGCTGTGGATCTGGCTGTCGCAAGAAAGCGGCCATGAGCCTTTGGAGCGCATTCGAATCGGAAGGCGCCCAAGCCAGTACTCGCTGACCTCCCATCTTGCCCAGCGCGGGCGTGCCACCTCTCCCCATCATGTCCGCAAGCTGCCGATGCTGATCGACCGTCGCCGAGTGGTCCTGGGAGGAGGCGTTCAGAAGCTGTGACCACTGGGTGGCTCCCATAGCCTGGGTGCAGGCGGGAATCGAACGAACAGCCATCAGAGCGGTCTCACCAAGCTCCTTACACCTTGGGAGTTTGGAAGGACGAAGCCGGCGGCGTTCACGGAGCAACTCGGATAGCTGTTCCTCGCACCGGCGGCTGGCCTCAGAGAAGGTAGCGGCGGCCGCCGACGCGCTGTCTTTATCCACCTGCGGCCAAGTAGACTCCGAAGCTAGCGAACATAAAATAGTCGCGGTGCGCGTGCGGGTGACGATGCACTGCTCCGTCGGCTCCGGGCCGTCTAGGGGACCGAAGCCGAATATATTCCATGGGTTGGAGGCGGAGGAGTTGAAGGCGAGCTTGGTGAGAATCGTCTGGAAATCGTCCCAACAGTTCGGGATCTGGATGGCAAGACTATGTATGTCTATTGGCTGCGTCATGGTGCTGGCCTGGACCAACGAGAAATGGCGGAGCACCTCATCGTCCGCAAGGTCCTGGAGCCATTCGTCCGGGATAAAAAACGCCCCAGTGGCAGCCTGGGCGCCGGGGGGGGGCGTTTATCTGCAACGCTGCCATGACCTGCGTGGCGCCGGAGTTCTCGTTCTCTGTGTCCATGCCATCAAGGCTGTCGACGCCAGGACCTTGAGCGCCTTGAACAGGATGTGCAAGTCGAGGGTCTCCCGCATGTACGATGCCAGGTGGCGACGATGGCGACGAATCAGCCGTTGCCGAGCCGGGGGAGCCACCATGTGCGGCGCAGACAGCCAAGCCCAGCAGCGCCTCGCCCTGCACCCCATGGCGGAGGCAAACCTGGCACGGCGCCATGGCACAGGGAAGGTCGGGAGTGCAACGGAGGAAGTGCAGAAGAGCCAGAATGCTTGAGCCCTTGAGCCTTGAGCCAATTTATAGGAACATACGTAAACCACATAGGATTGGAGCCACAGGAAAAGGACAATACATAGGAACGTACGTACAGCACTAACGAGTCGTGCCCCACGAGAGGCCTGATCTATAGGAACATATATGAAACCGCTCCAGACATCCTCGCAATCTGGGCTCCCTGGGGTGCGAAAGCCAGCGCCTCGCATGCGACATCATCCAAATCTGTTCCGAAAGTGAAGGATGTTGGGTCAGGAAACACGCATACCGCTCGAGATATCCCCGCAATCTGGACACGAACGGAGACCGTGCCACACCCCTGGCGCCCCCCCATGTAGGTGTGCTAAAACCGGCGAGCCGCTCAAGACATCCTCAGAATCTGCTCTGAACCCAGACGAGCCCGGCCACCAAAACCAGCAAACCGCTCGAGACGCCCTCGTAATCTGAGCCACCTGGGGTGCGATAGCCAGCGCCTCGCACGAAACATCCTCATAATTAATCTGTTCCGAAAGCGGAGGATGTTCGCGACCAAAACAAGCAAACCGCCAGAGACATCTCCGCAATCTGAGCGCGAATGGAGGCCGTGAGATACCCCTGGCGGCCCCCCTTCAGGAGGCGCCTCGCCTGAGACATCCTCAGAATCTGTTCCGACAGCGAAAAAAATCGCGACCAAAACAAGCAAACCGCCTGATACATCCCCGCCAGTTGGGCGCGAACGGAGGCCGTGAGTGCTAAAACCAGCCAGCCGCTCGAAACGTCCTCATCATCTACGCATCGTCATCATCATCATCATCATCATCATCATCACCATCACCATCATCACCAACACTACCCATCAGCATCATCACCATCATCCTCATCATCATCACCATACTCATCCATCATTCACCATCACTCAACATAACCAACAAGGGAAGGAATGGATGATGAAGGGTCCGGCGCGGTCAGTGAACAACATGACAAAACCTCATCTTTTGGATATGGGAAATAACAAGAACCCCATTCCTTTGATATGAACAACACACACGAGCTTATATGTTTTCACATGGCGTGAAAACTCGCTGTTCCACCTCGAGACCTCAATGTCAGAGACCGGGTTAAAATTATGCAAAAAACACCCGCCGCAGGTTACACATTCGATGTGGACGTATTGGCTTTGCCCGGTTGTTGTGCGCCCCCGCGCTGGGGGCGCCCAAGCGACCAAATGTTAGATGCCCTCCTTTTTCGGGGACACGCGCACGTGAAAAACACTTGGTTCCACCTCGAGGCAACCATGTTAAATGCCCCTTCTGGGTGGCCTGGACACGGGATAACACGTGGTTCCAGCTCGGCGCCATCATGCTAGATGCCCTCCTGGATGGCCTGGGGACGTGTAAACATGTTCATCGTCGGCGGCGAAGCAGAACTGCTGCACCAGCGGTCGGGCTAAACAGGGCTACTGGAAAGCGAATTGTTGCCAAGCAGACCCCCCCCAAAGGAGCCGCGACGATATCAAAATGGGAAAATGTCCGACATGTTGCTTTCCTCAAGCTGGACCGCGGGGAATCATCATGGAACGCCCGCGCGCCATCGAATGGCCGCGCGCCGCCTGTCCATGCCACCGAATCGCGCCAGGCGCGCCGCGGAGGCGCGATCAACGCGGCCCCCGAGCCAGGCCGCCACGTGACCGTTATGGAACTCATCACTGCGATGACGTTTCATTCCGCGGTCGTTGGGCATAGCGTCCACGCGAATTTGGACGCGCGCAGCCGTCGAAGCGCAGACGGAATCGGCGCGAGCGCGCAGCCGTCGAAACGCCAAGTGCTGCCCCGGTCGCGCGGCCGATAGCTTGCGGAGAAACACCTCACAAACTGATGTGTGATGGAACGCGCCGGAGCGGGACCGACGGATCACGAGAAAGGGCCACTTTGGAGGCCCCGCATCAAGAAGAAACGCTGGAGCGCGAGCGCCGCGCGGGGAATGGGCGGGACGCCGGGAGCGGTTGGATGTCATGCCCTCGCAAGTCAAGCAAACTCTGCTTCTGGGGAGTGGCGCTCGCGGGGCCCACCGCGGGCGCGGGGGCCGCTGGCGCAGACTCTGCCGCAACCGCGGCGAGGCCCCAACGCTCTCCCCCTGGGGCCACGGCGCGCGGCTGCGCTGGTGGCGGAGAAGAGGGGCCTGACGGCAAACGTCGGCTTCGAAGCCTCAACGGCCGGCCGCGGGCGCGGCGGCGCAATCGCGAACCCGCCGCGCGAGGCAGCGCAGCCCGCCGCGAGAGCATCCTCTCCAACCGAGCGGGGATCCCCGGGGAGCCCCTGGCCCCCTCCCCGACCCCCCCGCCGCCTTTCCGCGGCGCCCTGCTCCCCCCCCTGTTTGGCCGCGAGTTGGGGCACTTTGTTGGTTCCGATGTTGCCCATTGTTTTTGCCTCCCGTCCGCGCAACACACCTTTTTGACCACGATTTTTCTTACAATTAAATCAATAAGGGAAAATCGTGTTCAAAATCGCGGGTGGTTTCGTGGGGCCTTGCAAGGGGGCGCGGAATCGTGGCCCAAAATCGCGGGCAAAATCGTGTCCGAAATCGTGGGCAAAATGGTGTCCGAAATCGCGTCGCCGAAATCGCGGGCGAAATCGTGGGCGCAGAATCGCGGACCTGCCCGGTGCGCGGGCATACCAAGCAGGCGTGCCCGCGCAACGTCAGCGACGGTAAAGAAAAAGAAAAAGGGACCGGCAGCAGCAGAAGGAGGGCCAGCAGCAGCAGCAGACGCGGGAAGAGGAAATAATGGAAGCAGCAGCAGGAGAGGAGGAGAGGAGTCGTCGAAATTGGCGCGCCTTTCCGTCGCGCGCCCCACAGCACACTGGACATGCTTGTCGGGGGACTCTCGCTGGCCCAACGGGCCAGGGGCATGCGAAGATCTCCGGCGACTGCCTCGCAGCATTTCTACTTCGCGCGCGCGCCCTTCAGGCGCCCCGAAGCGATCCAAAAGGGCCCCAAAAGGCGCCCGAGACGGTCCAAGAGGGCTCCGGGTCGTCGAACGGTCGGTCCGCAACGCCCACGGTGGCTTCCAGACGGCCCGCGACGCGCACGAGACCCCGAAAAGGCCACCGCGAGCTGGAACGATACCCGAAAACGCGATTCTGAACTTCGAAGAAAAACTTGAACAAAGAGACGAGACGGAAACAGACTGGGGGCGACACCGCTCGAATGACGCGTCGAACCGAAGGCGCGCGCAAACCGCACGCCGAATCCCCAACATCGGAGCGGGTCGGCGACGCAACAACTTCTGAACAAAGACAAACATAAACTCAAACACAAACACAAACTCGTTGCACCAATCCGCATGGGGGACGCAGCTTCATGAGAATTGCCCGGCGCGCAGAAGAGGAGACTGAGACAGGCGGGGCGGCCGCGGAGGACGAATGGGGGCACTCAGCGGCGGAAGACGTTCGACCTGAGTACGCTGGCGCGGCCAGCTTCGGCAGCGGGGACCGCGGCAGCTGACGGGCCGCGGCGCCGGGGCATCCACGGGCGATGACGAAGTCCACTACGCGGATTCAAAGGGTACGGCAAGTCGGGGAAAGCGCAGCGAAGCCGCCCAGGTGGGTCGACGAGGTACGGTAAGTAAACGAGCAATCTAGGTTTCAGACTGCCACCAGAAAAATGCTGAGCCTGTAGGGCGAAGTGCAGAGCGGCAACACCAGGCCCAGGGGCACCTCCACCCCGGGGGTAGCTGCCACCCGTGGCTGCAACGTCGGCGCCATGGCGGCGCGTGGAGAGAGGGAAAAGGCGCAGGGAGGAAGGAGGGGGGGGCAGAGAGGAGCGCCCCGCCTGCAGGGAGGTCCCCGCAGGCGGGGCGTCAGTCCAGGCGACTTGGCGCCAGCGGGAGCTGCCGGGTGGGCGGCCCATGCTGTGGCTACGCTGCGGCCAAACACGCCGCGTCGCGCCAGCGACCACACTGCGGCCACGGCCAGAGCGGCGCGGACATCAAGCGGCCCGCCGACGAAGGCGGCCGTCTGGGAGAACAGCCTGCACCAACACTGTGGTTGAAGCCGTGGGGCCACGCGCTGTCTGGGTGGACAGTACGTGGCCGGTCTGGGAGCACCTGACTGGCGCAGTAACATGTTCGAAAAGATTACGACGGAAGCCGCGGAGTGTCACGCGCTGTCTGGGTGGACAGTACTTGGCCGGTCTGGGAGTACCTAACCGGCGCAGCAACATGCTCGAAAGGATTACGGCGGAAGCCGTGGAATGCCACGCGCTGTCTGGGTGGACAGTACGTGGACGGTCTAAGGTCATCTAAACGGTGCGGCATCCTGCGTGAAGGGCCGCAGCCGAAGGAACGAGTGCCACGCGCCGCGCCCTCTGACAGAGCGTAGCGCTAGGCCACAGGCCACGCGCTTGATCTGGGGAGAGAGGCCAGAGCTGAGCTGGGGTGCCAGCGAAGTCGACCACCGCGTTGGTGACCCTGGTTGTCGGGGAGGGCTGCGCAGAGATGCCTGCTGCTCGGCGCGCGGCGCTGGCTGCTGCCCGGCGCACCCGCGATACCAAGGGCCTTAGAGGCCGGGTAGGCCTGACGGGTCGGGACGGCGCGGCCTCGATTGATCGTTGTTGGGCCCGGTGGGGCCGGCGTGTCTCCGACCTTTCCCAAACGGGTCGCGGCTTCTCCTTCATGCCAGCCTTTATCGCGCCGTTGCTCGTGCGCCGGAGCTGGCGTTCCCAGACTGCCCCCCGGTCCATCTGGACTCCCCGCGATCTGCAGACCTGGGGGATGTCGTAGTAGGCGTGGCAGAGGTCGTCCACAAACTCCCTGCAGAAGTCGTCGCAACCCTCGGGGTTGTAGGTACCCCTCGCTGGTCCTCGGTTGTCTCGGGCGACGACGAAAACGTTCCTTCTACAAAGAACGCGCCACATTCCCACTTTAGCCTGTTGGCGACTCCTGGCCAAGTTTCCCCGGTGTGGGTTTTGTAGTTCCACGCCCGCTGCCGGGCAATCATCCGTCGGCGACGAATGTATAGCGCGTCGTCGTGATCGTCGCCGCGGGCATAGCCTGGATCGGCCCGCGGAGCCCCGTGCCACCCAGGAAAGGTGTTTGGGCACGATGTATGACTCAAAGCGTAAACATCGCGTTCATTCGCGGCGTACAAATCCGAAAGATGGTGTTTGGACACGGTTCAGGGCGGTCAGGACGCAAAAGTAAAGTTGATTCGCGGCGTTGACGTCCCAGGGTTTGTGTTCCCTTACGGTTCGGGATATCAACCAGTTGTCTTCCAACGGGGCCCTTCCTGCCTCAGTTAGAAGAAATCCGTGTAGTGACCTATGAAAATGGAACTTGGAGGCAGAGTTGATTGCAACATCCTTGATGAGCCTTGGGTTTACACTGGTCCCATCGCCTACTCACCTGAGGGACAAGGATACAAAAGGGGGGACCGGCTCAGGGGGGGGCATCGACTTGGAATCGGCAATACATCACCGATAGGTCGGCCTCTGGTAGCAACCTCGCACGCTCCTGCGCCGGGTTGGGGATATCTGGCCCGCACCTGCAATCAACGGGCGATTGCGGGTCGATACGTCCCCCACTGAACTTATCACCCCCTAACATTGCCCCGTGGTTTTCGGGTCATAACTCGGCTCCCTGGCGGCGATTCGGGCACACCCGGAACGCTCTCGGCCAAGCGCAGCTGCTGGAAGGCACCCTGAGACTTGAAAACTGTCGATAACCCTGAGCCTACCCCCTCCCCGCGCCCAGCGTTGCCCCCGAAACTCGCTCAAAAAAAGACGCCGGCTCGCTCGTCGAGCGGATCGTCCGAGACATGCCGGAAAACGCGGCCCTGTCAGCCTGCAGGGCCGCCGCGGCGCCGCAAGCCCGCGCCGCTGCAGGCGCGGCCTCGGGGGTTCGCGCGAGGCGAGGATATGTCCAGATCCAGCACCTGTGGAGCCGACGTCCTGGGATCCCAACGTGCGGTGGATGTGGATCGGAGGTTGGGGGGTGTGAACGGAAGTGACCCCAACCGGGAAATCGATTTCGGTTTCGGTTCGTGTCGCGCGTGCGGGCGAGGCAATGCTGCGCGAGTTCCTGCAGTTGTAGAAACCACATGGAGCCCAAAAGGTCGCCAGCCCCCCCCCCCGCCCCCCCCAGCCGGGCGCGGCCCCCGATGGTTGCCCCGATGGTTGCCCCGATGGTTGTCTCGATGGGTGTCCCGCGGGTTGCCCCGATGGTTGTCCCGATGATTGTCCCGATGGTTGTCCCGATGGTTGTCCCGATGGTTGTCCCGATGGTTGAAGAAACCACCAAAGAACCCAGAGCCATTGCAAATCGACCGCATCCCCCTTCCTCCCCCCAACCTCCTTATCACCCGTAGGGTGGTCCTATCGGCATATCTGGACCCCGAGGGGGCCCGAAGATGTACCGAAAATCGATCCTCCAGGAGATGTTTGTGTATAAATCCTCGCCGCTGCAGGCGCGGCCTCAGGACGCATTCGGGGCTCCTCCGAGGGGCCAGGCGCCCTAAGAACGGCGACACAGCCGCCTGCTGCAGGCGCGCGACGGGCTGCGCGCACCCAGCGCCGCGCACGCTGCGGCTCGCTGCGCGGGGCGTACTGCCACCAGGGTCACCCTTCTAAATGTCAGAGAGAGCGTGATCCACCGCCGCTTTACTGTGGAACATTGCCGCCCTTTTCCTCCTGAACCCGGGGGTCCCCCCCCCCCCCTCCCCAAAATCCCGCCCCCCCCTGCTGGACCCACCCCCCCCCACCCCCCCCTTCCCCCGGCAAAACCCCCCCCCTCCCCTACCCCCCCCCCCCTCGAACTCGGAAACCGGGGGGGGGGTCACTACCGGTTCGAACCCCCCCCCCTCGAAAACCGGAGGGGGGGTCACTACCGGTTCGAACCACTGAGCTGTCCCCTGTTCCCACCACTGTCCCCACTGTCCCCACCACTGTCCCCACTGTACCTCTGTCCCATTGTCCCACCGCCGTCCTCGCCACCGCCTTCACCACTGTCCCCACCACCACTGTACCCTCCACTGTCCTACTGTTTCCACCACATTCCACTGTCCCTTCACCACTGTCCCCACCACCACTGTACCCTCCACTGTCCTACTGTTTCCACCACATTCCACTGTCCCCACACCACTGTCCCCCCACCACCATCGTCCCCACCACTGTCCCACTGTCCCCACTGTTCCCACCATTGTCCTCACCATTGTCCCCACCACTACCGTCCCCACCACTGTCCCACTGTCCCCACCTCTGTCCCGCTGTCCCCTCACCACTGTCCCCACCACCACGGTCCCCACCACTGTCCGCACCCTCCCTCGGTTTTCGAGGGGGGGGGGGTTCGAACCGGTAGTGACCCCCCCGGTAGTGACCCCCCCCCTGGTTTTCGAGTTCGAGGGGGGGGGGGGGTTCGAACCGGTGGTGACCCCCCCCCTTTTCATGATGAACTGGGGGGGGGGAAGGGGTTCGAACCGGTAGTGACCCCCCCGGTGTTCCGGAGGGGGGGGGGGAGGGGTTCGAACCGGTAGTGACCCCCCTCGGTTTTCCGCCAGCAGCGGTAGAACACGCTCGGAGGGAGGGAGGGAAAGTCACCCCTCCGTGGCAACTCAAGGGATGTCATCATGCTGGCTCTTGCGAATCGACGCTAGACGACGCTAGTCGACGCTACCTAGCACTAATCGACGCTAGATCGACGTTGCTCGACGCTGAATCGGAATCGACTACCAGACGCTGGCGCACGCGAATACACTCCGAAGACACAATTTCGAGGACACACAAGGCTCATATGAGTTACTACCGAATCGCCCCAACTCGCTCGTCGCGATTCGCCCTGCGGGGAACGGAGTGGAGAGGGCGCGAATGTTCGCCGGCAAGGTATATCCAGATCATCCAAATCCACCGCGTTGGGGGCGTGGCTGGGCATCTCGGGGAGTTGTGGATATGCGCATCTGCCCGCCCCGCAAGGCGGGATCATACCCACATCCGCCACTCCTCGGGGTCCCAAGGCATGACTCCACAGCGGTGGCTGTGGACATATCTTGACGGTGGAGCATGCGCGCGTCCTCCTCGCGCTCTCGCGCCGCCCCCCTCTGCGGCCCAGGCCGCAGAGCTGGAAGGCGCGATCACCCGCGCGCCCCGGAGGGGTGACCCTGGGAGAAGCCGCCCGAGCATGCACGGGACCCTTGCCGAGCGAGGGAGGCCGTCAGCTGGTCGGGCCGTTCCTGAGCTCCTTGACCGCTGCTTCTCTGCGGCCACTCGGCGCCGCCGCCGCGCACGACCGCGGCTGCTGTTGCGGTTGCTGCTGCGCGGCCTTAGGCCCGCGCATCCTCACGCGGCCGGCGCTGCCGCCGCCAGCGCACCGCAAGAGTGGCCAACGCTGGGGGGGCGCTCCCTCATGATGGCCCCAGAGACAGCCCGAGCCGACAGCGGCTCCGGACCGCCCAAGCGGCTCTCCTCTCCCTCTCCCTCTCCTTCTACTTCCCCACCACTTCTTCCCCCCCGTCCTCCTCACCCCCTCCTCCTCCTCCTCCTCCTCCTCCTCCTCCTCCTCCTCCTCCTCCTCTTCCTCCTCCTCCTCCTCCGCCTCCGCCTCCTCGTCCTCCTCCTCCTCTTCCCCAACTCCCCCATCTACTCCCACTCGACATTGCCCTCGTTATCCTCATCTCCAGCCCTGTCCCTTCATTACCCGCTTCCTCCTCCTCCTCCTCATCCTCCTCCTCCTCCTCCGTTCGACGCTGCTCAGACTTTGGCTACGTGGCTGGGGCGAGCTTGCTGGAAAATGTTCAGAGCAATCGATGTCCGACTTGGTACAGAAGACACCTGGCGGGCGCCGCAGACAAAAAAAAAGAGATGTGCGGCCGAGCGGGGCACCTGGAGTAGGCGCCCGCCAGGTCGTAAAAGTGGCAGCAGTTGTCCCTGGATTGATGTCCCCCCGACATAGTACCTAAACTGCAAGACTTGACCCCCTCCCAATGTTAAGGTATGTGCTGGCAGTCGTGCAAGGGTAAACTGAAACTGAAAACGGGTAACTGCGTGCACCGACGAGCTGGAGGCAGGGTAGCGAGTTGCTGTGTGAGGAAGTCTGCACGCGTTCAAAAACTGATTGAGCTGTGCCTGGCTGGCGCGTGCGAAGCGGATGGCCAAAGGAAGTAATGGTCCCTGCAGTGGCCTAAGAGGCTGGCATGTATGGTATAGGGCAAGCACCGTGGGCGCGGCTGCTCCATTGTAACACGGATGGCTGGCCGAGATTGCAATCCTGGGGCTGAGAGCGGCGCGTAAGATTGCAGCGCAACATGAAAAAAAAGGGTAAGTGCGTGCACCGACGAGCTGGAGGTAGGGTAGGTGCGATGCTGAGTGAGGACATCTGCGTCCTCTCGAGATCCGGCTGTGCTGTGCCTGGCTGGCACGTAATAAAACGGCTGGCCAAAGTGGAGCCATGGTCCTTGACGTGGCCTGGACGGCTGGCCTCTAGGTATGGGGCAGGCACCGAGTTTGCAGGCTTCGTTGAAAGTGGGGGCAAGAATGGAGAGCAAATGGAAGACGAGGACGACAGCAGGAGTACTGGAGACGTGTAGCAGCTCCTCCTCCACACTTACACTATATGAATACTACTCACCTCTCTCCCCATGACGACGTCCGGAAAATACTCGCCCCCCCCCCCTGCGCGTACTGCTTTTTTACACACAGAATTCCCGGGAGCTGGGCTGTCGCTGGGGTTGTTTCCCAAAGTGCTTCTCCCGCTGATGCGCTGGCCTCATGTCTGCGCTTCCGCTCGTTCCGAATCGTGTTCCCGCTGCAGTGTTGGTGCCGTTGCTTTCCAATGCCATGCCACGGCATGCGATGCAATGCTATGTGGTGTTCCGCTGTGCGATGCCAAACCTTCCGATGCAGCGCTAAGATATACAGTGTTTCGCTACGCAATGCCACACATGTTATGCCACACATGTTATGCCATTCAACGCCATGTTATGTCATGTTATGCTCTGTGCCGCTGCACGATGTCATTATTTGCGTTGCAACGTTTTGTGATGCAAATCTTCACTACGCAACGCCACGCCGTGCTATGACATACTACGCTCTGCCGTACTCTTCTACGCCCTGCTATACCGTGCTCGACGATGCATCGCGCACCCTCTCGGGATCATCACCCTGCTCGACATCCGATTTTGCGAATAGAGAGGTGATCTTCGCCATGGTCAGGGATGGGAGGCAGGGATAGGACGTCAGATATGATGCGAGCGCACCTGGCCTGTCCTCCTCCCCCTCCTCCTCCCCCGTAGCCATTTTGGCGAAGGGGACCTTTTCTCCAAATCTTCCCAACTTCGCTTGATCCTGGCAGGCAGCGCGGCCAGCTTTTGCAAGCACGCCACTTAGACAGCCAGGCGGCGTGCGGCGGCCGCCACCACCTGCCTCGCCCTCTCGCGGAGCCTCGGCGCTGCGCTCAGGTCATGGCTCCTCCAAATAGCTATCGTCCATCTGTCTGCTGCACTCCCCAGGGGTGCAAGGGGTGGTCATGTCAACAAGTTCTGCTCGCAGCGTGGAACGACCTTCCTGAAGTCAGGTTCCCAGGGCCAAGAGCACGGCGGGGAATCCAAAGGAGAAACAGGCTATCGTCGCGGGAATTGCTGATCCAGGTTTGAGGAGCGCGGTCAGGAGGAGTACCCCGCGCAGCCATGCCCTCCCAGAATCGCCAATGAATCAGTCTCTGTCTACCAGGATGTGGTCGTTTGTTGGAAGCTTCGCGAGGGCACGGGGGGGATACTTATGTCATTGTTTTGAGCTCAGCGCCCGCGCAGCCACAAAAAAATCAGCAGAGACGGCTGGGAAATCACTGCCGTCTCCTCCGACAGCCCCTTGGGATTGGAGGAACTGGGCCACTCGACGGGCGAAAGCCCCGTGGCGAAGATTGATTAGTCAGACCCCGACTCCGAGCCATTGCCTCCATTGCTCTCTCTGCCCGCGCGGGCGGCCTCGAGGAGGCGGAGAGACTTGGGGACGACTCTGAGCTCGCGAGCCTGGCGGACCTCCCCCTCCGAGGCGGCGGGGGGGGGCTCAACCGAAGACGAAACGGGGCCTCCTCCTCCGAAATACCCTCGTCCTGGGCCAAAACGGCCCCGCTGTCCAAAGAATTACCTGCGGGGGGGCCTGGGGGACAACCACACAATTCACAACTTCTGTGAGTATTGACGATCACATCACGCTTCCTGGGGTTAGGATGCATGCCGCGGCAGCCAGTTTGCTCCTGCGCGCACGCACTCCAGGCTCAGGCTCCTCGTCAGACCTGCGACCTCGCAGGAAGAGTCGACAGCGCCAAAGACCAGACCAGGGGGGCCAGTCATGGCCCGTCTTGCCGAAGGAGACCCTGGGAGGACGGACGGTGGAGATATGCTCCACGTCAGACAGGTCGAGACGGGTCCACCCCAACAGCACGTCGGCCGCTAACCTACAGACAGCTTTAGCAATAGCTGGTGTCAGACGGATGAAACGACAAAGCAGCTTCGGCAGCGGCAACTGCATCGATGATGCACTTGCGGCAGAAACGGCCCGCGGACATCGGCGCTTCTTCATCGACGTTTTTGCGAGCGGCAACCTCGATAACATCACTGACGAAGGAGCCCTCTCGAGCATTGGCTTCCAACAGAAGACCACTGTGCACCAGCTTAACAGAGAGCCTGTCTGCAAGCGGAAAGTTAGAATGTTTCACGACATTCAGACAATACGAGAAGAGCCTATATGCATACCTGACCAGATTACCAGCCATGCCTCTCACAAGATATGCACCAGCCTGCGGGGATTGAGGGCGCTGGGTCCACACAGGCCCCATACTTCCCCTTAGAAGAGACACCTTTATCACCGTGCATCGCGATAGCCCACGACGCATGGCTCAACTCTCGAATAATGTGCCGCTGGCAGGACCCGTCGAGAAACATCGAACTTCAGACGGAGCCCTCCTGGGGAGCCTCGAGACCTTCAGGGCCCTCCAACGCACCGCAATGCCAGCGGAATACCACGCTGCCTTCCAAACAGGGCCGAGGCAAGGAGTTGGCGGGATGGGCGAGAGCCCCGAAGCAGAAAAGCAGGTCAGAGTTCTCGTCAGCCTCGGCGTGCAAAGCGGCGGCTACGATCCAATCCTTAGCAAGCTCAGCTCGCTGATCAGCCACATGAAGGCAAACCCACAACCGATGATGCAAAGAGCCGACCGCGCCACAATGCGCGCATTTGGGATCGACTTGATACCCGCAGACGGTGCGCGATCAAGGGTCCAGATCGCATTGCAGGCCAGGGCCCTGACCATCCCGTGCTCGCTAGGTGAGGGGGCTTTGGGGGACAGGGCAGCAGCGGGATGTCATGGCACAGCCTGCCCCCTTTTACTCCACTTAATGCCAAGATCACGCTCGAGCGATCTGATCATACCGCCCCTACAACATATGGCGAGCCGAGCGGGGGGGCGTGACGCCGAAGGAAATAAGGTGTCCACGATCATCCGCGATGGTCATATAACTATCCATCTGCCACCCCAGCCTGACCAGGCAAAGCCTAAGAGCGGAGATAGGACCACTAACGAAACCCCAAGTGAACTTGGCTTGGCCCTAGACAGCAGCCCACCGGTCGCGCAGCTTTCTGCGGGACAGGGAATGTTCGGAAACCCTCGTCTGCGCCAGCCAGACGGATTTCCCACCAGAGGTCAGGCGCGCACGTCGCCCTCCGGGTGGGACCGCCCGATAAAATGCAGCAGGCGGTCAGGCTGCGAGACTGGGCGAAAGGCCGAACCGTCGAGAAAGCTTGCCCCCTCATCAAGAGTAAATCGTGATCCGACACGCCAACAATCTCGGCGCCGCAGGAGCCGCCAGCAAGAGGGCCCGCCGAAAACACCAGATAAAATATCCGACCCAAGTCCCCCGAAGGCCTCTTCAGCCTCTTGGCCCTCCCTCCCATGGCAGCCATTCTCGACTTTGGCTTACTGGCCCTACCAGACGCGCGAATGGAATTACCAGCAGAGCAATCCACCCCAAGCTTGACAATGGAATCTTCCACTTTGCCAGCAAGGGAACCGAGCTGCTTGCCAACCTCCAGGGCAAGCGCTCGGCTGGGAGAGTCCGTCCACACCGTGGACAAAGCGAGGCTGCATCAAGCAGATCCGCGACGGCCGCGCGCAAGGCCTGCGAGCTGGAGACAATCGCTGCAATCGCACGATGACGATGGCCAAAGGCAGGGACACCCGAATCATCAATGTACATGTCCAGGCCGCACCTAGGCAGCACAGGGATGAACTCGAAAGCATCCAGGGCACACGCCCCGATGAAGGTGGCGGCGAAGATGCAGCCTGCCACCACCACCACTTCCACCAAACACGGCCCCATAAGGGTGCTTCCCAAGGACAGGAACCTGCCGCGCAGGAAGGCAATGATGCAAGGGCGCGCAGTGGGCAACGGGAATCCACGTCGTCGGCACTTGGCCATGAGCATATCGAGGCCAATACTTTCATAATACTTGAGCATACACTAGAAAACGCTGCATGAAACATTTTCGAGGGCCGCGCCGTGCCCCGCTCGAACAGACTGTCTCCGCACGACATCGGCCGGGAATCGGCCGCCCCTCGATTCCCACCAGCAGCCCAGTACCGACGAGGGAGTTCTTGATCCCATGCCAGGGCACGGGGTCGGCGAAGCCTCCTCCACACCCTGCACCAGGAGCAGAACGCCCCTATCGGTCTGTAGCCGCCAGTGGGTTTCGAGAAGAGAGCAGGAATCACGGCGGAAATCTGCTCGGGCAATTCCCCAAGCGCCTCCGTCACCTCAAAAATTACAGCTAGGGCACCGAAAACATCGTCACACAGGCACTGGTTGCGACGACACTTGAAGCCGTCATCGGCAACCGCCTACCCTCTCTTGCACTTGTCCGAGACCGACCTGCTATCTTCGGCAGTCACGCGAGGGAGAGGGGTCCCCGACGACGGCGAGCCTCTGGAGGCCCCCACAACTTGGCCCCGAAAGGCCGAGAATTTGAAACCTTCGGCCGCCAACAAGGCCGACGGATCCGACGCGAGAGCTCCGTCCGCCGAGAGCGTGGCGGTGGCCTTCCACGGGGAGGGGCCCCTGGTACACGCGTGGACTCTGCCTGGCCCCCTCGCCCAACCCTTCACGAACCCAGGCATGCCAGCTCTGACGAGAAAGCTTGCTGGCTCCTCTGTGCGCGGCGCTAATCGCATCATCCAACTGGGCCCGCAAGTCCTCGTCACCGCACAAGTCGCCAATAAAGTCGAGTCGGGGATTGGCAGCAACGCAAGCAACCTCGTCAAAGAGAGGATGGAGGGCAGCAGAAACCTGAGTGTGGGCCGGCGGTGCCGGCAGCAATTTCGCCAGCGCCCCGGCCTGAGCACCGTCGCCTTGGCTCGAATCCCAGAGCCAAACTAAGGCGCGATATCGGACGCTGAGCCACGGCGCGGCACGGTGCTCGGAGTCTCGAATGGCACGGTCACGCCCCGCGAGCTTCTTCCAGACAACCCGAAGCCCTTGGGCCTCGAACCAAGGACGGGGACAGGCTGACCCAAAATAAAAATAAGCTCCAGCCCAGCCTCGTCAACCCAAGCGGCATAACAAGGCGTGGGCAGCGAAGATGCACCCCTGGCGTCACCAGAGGCAATGCATTGGGAGGCCTGGCCAGCAAGCTCTCGCACGTGAGACCAGTCTGGGGGGCGCGGGCGAGGGCCAAGCATGGCCGCGGCGGGAAGAGGGGGAAGCGCCCTGAAACTGAGGCTGTTCAACTTCCCGAAAGACGCATGCAACGCCGCCTGGGCGGGCCTGCGAGGGCTGAGGGCGGCGCCTTGCACAACTTCGCAGCTTTTCACCCCCCCCCGGGCCATCCGAAAAAATTAGCCTGGCGAAGGACCCAACCATATGCAGTTGTGAGTAATGCTGGTTTGAGTACCGTCTTCGGTGGATCTCCCTATGGGGCCACGAACCGTTTGAGGGGTGTGCCGAAATGGGTGTGGGGGCGGCATGCGAACGTTGCCACTGGGGCCTTCGGTGGAGCTCCTTATGGGGCCACGAAACGTGTGAGGGGTGCACCGAAGTTGGTGTGGGGGCGGCATGCGAACGCAGCCACTGGGGCCTTCGGTGGAGCTCCCTGTGGGGCCACGAAACGTGTGAGGGGTGTGCCGAAATTGGTGTGGGGGCGGCATGCGAACGCAGCCACTGGGGCCTTCGGTGGAGCTCCCTATGGTGCCACGAAACGTGTGAGGGGTGTGCCGAAATGGGTGTGGGGGCGCATGCGAACCCAGTCACTGGGGCCTTCAGTGGAAATCCCCATGGGGCCACGAAACGTGTGAGGGGTGTGCCGAAATGGGTGTGGGGAGGCATGCGGACCAGCCACTGGGGCCTTCGGTGGAGCTCCCTATGGGGCCACGAAACGTGTGAGGGGTGTGCCGAAATGGGTGGTGGGGAGGCATGCGGACCAGCCACTGGGGCCTTCGGTGGAGCTCCCTATGGGGCCACGAAACGTGTGAGGGGTGTGCCGAAATGGGTGGTGGGGAGGCATGCGAACGCAGCCACTGGGGCCTTCGGTGGAGCTCCCTGTGGGGCCACGAAACGTGTGAGGGGTGTGCCGAAATGGGTGGTGGGGAGCCACTGGGGCCTTCGGTGGAGCTCCCTATGGGGCCACGAAACGTATGAGGGGTGTGCCGAAATGGGTGGTGGGGACGCATGCGAACGCAACCACTGGGGCTCCCTTCGGTGGAGCTCCCTATGGGGCCACGAAACGTGTGAGGGGTGGGCCGAAATGGGCGAGGGGCGGCATGCCAACTCTGCCACTGGGGCCTTCGGTGGAGCTCATTATGGGGCCACGAAACGTGTCAAGGGTGTGTCGACATGGGTGGCGCGGACGCATGCGAACCCTGCCACTGGGGCCGTCGGTGGAACTCCCAATGAGGCCACGAAGCGTGTGAGGTGTGAGGGGTGTGCAAAAGTGGGTGGGGGCGGCATGCGAACCCTGCCACGGGGGCCTTCGGTAGAGCACCCTATGGGGCCACGAAATGCGTGAGGGGTGTGCCAAAGTGGGGTGGGGGCGGCATGCGAACCCTGCCACTGGGGCCGTCGGTGGAGCTCCCTATGGGGCCACGAAACGTGTGAGGGGTGTGCCAAAGTGAGATGGGGGCGGCATGCGAACCCTGCCACTGGGGCCTTCGGTGGAGCTACCTATGGGGCCACGAAACGTGTGAGGGGTGTGCCAAAGTGGGGTGGGGGCGGCATGCGAACCCTGCCACTGGGGCCTTCGGTGGAGCTCCCTATGGGGCCACGAAATGCGTGAGGGGTGTGCCAAAGTGGGGTGGGGGCGGCATGCGAACCCTGCCACTGGGGCCGTCGGTGGAGCTCCCTGTGGGGCCGCGAAACGTGTGAGGGGTGTGCCAAAGTGAGGTGGGGGCGGCATGCGAACCCTGCCACTGGGGCCTTCGGTGGAGCTACCTATGGGGCCACGAAACGTGTGAGGGGTGTGCCAAAGTGGGGTGGGTGCGGCATGCGAACCCTGCCACTGGGGCCTTCGGTGGAGCTCCCTATGGGGCCACGAAACGTGTGAGGGGTGTGCCAAAGTGGGGTGGGGGCGGCATGCGAACCCTGCCACTGGGGCCTTCGGTGGAGCTCCCTATGGGGCCACGAAACGTGTGAGGGGTGTGCGGAAAGGGGAACTAATGGCGATGGCGATGATGATGATGATGATGATGATGATGATGATGATGATGATGATGATGATGATGATGATGATGATGATGATGATGATGCTGACGATGATGATGCTGGTGGTGATGACGATGATGATGCTGGTGGTGATGATGACAGGATGGTTGGGAACTAATGGCGATGGCGATGATGATGACTATGATGATGCTGGTGGTGATGATGACGAGGATGATGATGATGATGATGATGATGATGATGAAGATGAGGATGATGATGATGACGATGAGTATGATGACGGCGATGGGAGGAGGGAGGAGGGGGGAGAGGAGGAGGAGAGGAGAGGAGAGGAGAGGAGGGAGGAGGGGGGAGAGGAGGAGGAGAGGAGAGGAGAGGAGAGGAGACGCGGGGCGCTGTCTCTTCAAAACGAGGACCCAACACCACAGGATGGTTGGGAAAAAGCGACGACATCCGTTCTCCAATCTTGACCACGAGATCGACATTGCGATCGGGCAAACCTTCAGCATGATCGAAGTGGACAGAGCACACCACGAAGCGATCACCTCGAGGAAAGTGAACAATGCCAGCCGTCGAGAAAGTCTCTGACAAGGGTGCAAGTGCCAGCCGAAGTGGAGCCCGCGGCAGTACCTTGGGCCTCGGTAAAGATGCTTGTCCACCTATGGCGAGCATACCAGGCCGACGCTCGCGCCAGCTCTTCCTCGTCCCGCATCCTGCCTTCTTGACGCGAGATGGCATGAGCAGGAGTCTTCGCCATGAGCTCTTTCATGGCCGACCAACGGTTGCAATTGACCAAATGATGCAGTGCCCCAGAGCCTCCAAGGGGACCGAGCAGGGGCCTCCAGAGGCCGAAGGGGCACCCGAGGAAGCAAAACTCACCGGAGGGCCCGAAGGGCCGCTGATGTACTCGACTGGGCTGCACGGCTGCAAGTCGACGAGCACTGGGCAAGCATCGCACGGGTTGGCGAAACCGAAGAACATGGCCTCATACGAGGCAGCGCAGCGCACCAACATGGAGAAAGTGGCGACCCCCGAAGATAGAAGCCGCTTGAGAGACACGCGGAGGGGCCCAGCGGGCACGCCGACCGGCAAAGGGGCGACGCTGCAATCGGACTTCCCTGGAAGCCCCAAGAGCAAGAACGGCTGTCCGTGCGGCCCCCAAAAAAACCAAGATGCCCAAAACAGCGGGCCTGGCAACCTGAATCCTCGAAGCACGAGGCGCCGAAATGAACAGAACAGAACGAGCAACAAAAACAATTAGCCTGGCGAAGGACCCAACCATATGCAGTTGTGAGTAATGCTGGTGTGAGTACCGTCTTCGGTGGAGCTACCTATGGGGCCACGAACCGTTTGAGGGGTGTGCCGAAATGGGTGTGGGGGCGGCATGCGAACGTTGCCACTGGGGCCTTCGGTGGAGCTCCTGATGGGGCCACGAAACGTGTGAGGGGTGCACCGAAGTTGGTGTGGGGGCGGCATGCGAACGCAGCCACTGGGGCCTTCGGTGGAGCTCCCTGTGGGGCCACGAAACGTGTGAGGGGTGTGCCGAAATTGGTGTGGGGGCGGCATGTAAACGCAGCCACTGGGGCCTTCGGTGGAGCTCCCTATGGTGCCACGAAGCGTGTGAGGGGTGTGCCGAAATGGGCGTGGGGGCGCATGCGAACCCAGTCACTGGGGCCTTCAGTGGAAATCCCCATGGGGCCACGAAACGTGTCAGGAATGTGCCGAAATGGGTGTTGGGGAGGCATACGAACCAGGCCACTGGGGCCTTCGGTGGAGCTGCCTATGGGGCCACGAAACGTGTGAGGGGTGTGCCGAAATGGGTGGTGGGGGGGCATGCGATCCCTGCCACTGGGGCCTTCGGTGGAGCTCCGTATGGGGCCACGAAACGTGTGAGGGGTGTGCCGAAATGGGTGGTGGGGAGGCATGCGAACCCTGCCACTGGAGCCCTTGGTGGAATCCCCTATGGGGGGGGGCCACGAAAACGTGTGGGGGGTGGTGCCGAAATTGGGTGGTGGGGAGGCATGCGAACCCGAGCTCCGTATGGGGCCACGAAACGTGTGAAGGTGTTCCGAAATGGGTGGTGGGGAAGCATGCGATCCCTGCCATTGGGGCCGTTCGGTGGAAGTCTCCGTATGGGGCCACGAAAAACCGGTGTGAGGGGTGGTGCCGACAATGGGTGGTGGGGAGGCATGCGAAAACCTAGCCACTGGGGGCCTTCGGGGGTGGAGCTTCCCTATGGGGCCAGCGAAGCGTTGCGGGGGGGGAGGTGGGGTTCGGGTGGTGGAGTGTTTCCGTACATGGGTGGTGGGGAGGCATGCGAACCCTGGGCCCTGCAACGTGGGCCTTCGGTGGCTTTCTTAGTGGGGCCACGAACACGTGTGGAACAAGGGGTTTGTCCGAATAAAAAAAAAAAATTGGTGGTGGGGAGGCATATATGCGAACCCTGCCAACCTGGTGCCTTATCGGGGGTGGTACTGAAGGAAAGAGCTCCCTATGGGGGGGCCAAAAGACAACTCGGGGTAAGAAGGCGGCGGGTTCGGGTAATTGTCGGTGTGGGGAGGGGGGAAAAAAAAAAAAGGAAACAAAGATGTGAAAAAGCGAAGATGAGAATGCAGCACGATGCAAGTCGGAAAAAAAGTGAAAGAAAAAAAAAAAAAAAAAAAAAAAAAAAAAAAAAAAGATGTGGAGGAAAAAAAAAAAAAGAAAAATAAAAAAAAAAAAGAAATAAAAAAAAAGGAAAGAAAAGAAAAAAATAAAAAAAAAAAAAAAAAAAAAAAAAAAAAAAAAAAAAAAAAAAAAAAGGGGTGGTTTGTTCCGAAGAAAAATCCGGGGGTGGTGAAAAAAGATGGAAGGAAAATGAAATGAAATGGATGCTGGATGATGATGATGATGATGATGATGATGGAAGGAGGGAGGGGGGGGGGAGGAGAGGAGGTGAGGAACGCGGGGCGCCGTCTCTTCAAAACGAGGACCCAACACCACAGGATGGTTGGGAAAAAATCCGCCATCTGCTTGCTGAGGGTCAGGATCAAAGAGGTCGCCTCCAGCGCCCGCACGAGGAGCGGGCTCTGCATGCCAGCGAATGCCACTCGTTTCCGCGCCAAGGTGCACGGCCGTAGCCCAGAGCAGAGCAGTCCCCTGCCGATTGGGAACGGAAGGAGCATAGGCATCACTGGGCAAACGAGCTTGCCGCTGAAATGATCATCGCGTAGAGGAAGACCCCCCTGCCCGAACGCGCGCACCAGCAGGGGGAGGCACTTGCGCATGCGGCTGCTGCTGGATGATCTCGGCAGCACGAGCGCACAAGAAAGCCGACTCAGCAGCCTCCGTATCAGGGCCAGCAGGTGCCACTCGGCCTCCACTGTCTGCTCCAAAGGCCTTGGCCTCAGAAGCTGCTGCAGGGGCCGCATCATCCTCGCCGCTCCCTGCGCTGCCAGCGTCGTCGACCCTGCGCTTCTTCGAGAGGCGTCCAAGATGCGCCATGTGCGCCTGATTGATCTGGTTAGCCCTCTCAGCGGCCTGAGCGAACAGGGTCGCGGCCAGCTCCTGTATGCCGTCGCGCAGCTGTTTGCTGCGCTTCTCCATCACCTCCTGGCCGGTCGACGACCGCTCGCATTCCTCGGTGTCCCCCAGGAGCTCAGACGGGTCGATGGACAGCTGCTCAGAGGAGGGACCGTCCATGATCGATGCCAGCGCGCACTTAGCTGCAGCGCGCTCGTCAGCCTCCACGCTCTCCTCGGAAGGGCGTGCAGTCTGAGCGTGAAGTGCCGACACCAGACGACGATGCTCTGCGTCAGCCTGATCGACCTCCTCCGCGAGCTCGGTGACCAGGGCGCGCCGCTCCAGCATCTGGGCATTCTACTCCTCGTAGCGCTGGACCGCACCATGCAACTTGCGCTCCACGCCTCGCAACCTGCTGTGGGCCATCGACACCTTGTGCTCCATGGTAGGCCCCTTGGCAACGGGGGGAGGCTCGGCCAGCTCGCGGTGCTCGGCAGCCCCCAGAGCGCCCCCAGGACTTGGCCGGCAGCTCCGCGAGAGAGGCATGCTCTTCACGACTGAGCTGGGAGGCCCCATCGGGGGCTTTGTCAGCAGGCCCATTGCTTCCTTTGCCACCACCGCCACCAGCGACAAGGGAGAATTGCCCAGGAGGCATGCTGCACGCGAAGGGGGAACCCTGCCAGACGTCTCCACCGACGCCACCACCATGGCTCCAGACGCCACCAGGCGCGCCGAAAGAAGACGATGCGCAGGCCTGGAAAAGAATGCGCGAGCTGCCACAATGCTTGCACCTCGCCCAGCGCACCTCGTTCTTCTTGCAACCGCATGCGGAAAGAGGTCCAGGTCTGCTTGGCTGAAGGCCTGAAACCCGCGCTGCCCAAGGAGGAGGAGCGCCAGTTCCCGCAGCAGCAAGCGCGAGCTCCCTCTCGAGGTCAGCGGCCGATGGGAAAGCCTTGCCCCTCTTGCGCCCTTGCCACCAGAACCAATGTTTCCGCCTGTTGCGCCGCCACCATTGCCGCCTGACAACATGGCGGCAACTGAATCGCAATGAAAGTTTGAGGGGTGATGGCCCTCAGCCAACACTGACTCGCAAGCACAATATGCCGCTTTGAATCGCTGCATCTGCAGCGCTCGACGGCTCGAGCGCAAAACGGCCCGAGCCAAAATGGCAACGGAGACAAAATTATGCCAGAGCCGCGCTCTCTCGCAAGCGGGCAAAAACCCCTGCCCTCCAAAGCAAGCCACTGGAGCAACTGCGCCAGTCTCTTCGCGATCAAGCGCCCACAGTTCAATGCGAGATCCAGACGGGCACGGATCGAGGCGAGCGTCGAGGAGAACAGCGCCCTCGCCGACAAGGTCGCCTCCCTCCAGGCGGACAAGGTACCCGCCGTCACGCAGCTCGAGCAACTGGAGGGCCAGCTGGCGGCCACAAATCGCGCGGTGGCGGAGCGACCCAGCCAGCCCCCAGCCGACTCGGCCCCGCTCGCCCCGCAAATATCCAGGTTCATGGGCCAGCTCAAGAAAGGAACCGTTGCAAGGGTCCCGCAGCGCATTCGGTCTCAGATCAACGACCTGGATCAGCTCCTCGAGGCGGCCTACAACCAGCCTGATGGCTAGATATATGGCTCGCTGCTCTCTTTCAGTGTGCAGCCAAGTGCCGTTGGGGCGGGGGGCTCTGCTGCTGGGTAGGCGTTGCTTGCCGCTCTTCCAGTATGCATGGCATAGGCTCGGTGCATGCTGCAATCCGCGTGGAAGGCTGAATCGCGGTCGCAGGTGGGTTGCGGCCGGCGCTCTGGACCAGGCACCGCGCCATCGCAGCGCGTGGCCTTGGGTCGGCGTGTTGCTCAAGGTTGGCCCCCAAATTCCGCGGCCGCGGCCGCCGACGAGCCGCCGCCCCCCGCCCCCCGCCCCCCGCCCCCCCCCCCCCCCACCTCAGCAGCCACGGCAGTCTCTAGTAGAGCAGCCTCCACACCTTGCAGCCTCAGCCGCAAAGTCAGCAGACACGGATGAGACAGCAAGGAACAAGCGAGGACAAACAGCCACAGCAGAAGCTCTTGAGCGAGGTGGCAAACTCGTCGAAGCAGCAGGGGAGTCTGGGGACCAAGCCGCCAAGAAGCTCAAGCAAGCTGCAGGTTCGAACCAACCAGATGGGTCGGGTCTTGACCACGAGCAGCAGCAAGCAGATCGCAACCCTGAATGGCGACGGTTTGGACGCTGCCAAAAGTTCCGTCGCTTCGTCATTACCCGAGAATGTAATTGTTAAATGCTGTCAGGGGTCGCGCGTCTCTGGGGATCGCATCGCACGCCAAACAGTGGTGCCAAAAAGCGCGGGGCGGCACATTGTTTTCTCACCTTGTCTCACCAGCGAAGCGAACCGGCCATTGGCAGGCGCGGCCATTCTCGTTCGAACAGGTTCTGACGTGGGCACGCGCCCAGCAGTTCTCCCCGCCTCAGCCTATCCCAGCATGGTTTTAGCGGTGAGACTTGAAACCAGGGGTCACTCTCCCTTCGTCTTGCCTCCCCCCCCCCCTATACCTCGAGGACTCAGCGGGCCTCTGTCAGACCAACCCCGACTTGCTGGCAACGATTGGGCGGATGCAGAGCCAGCGCCGCATGCCAGTCTCTGCGGCAGCAGATTCTAATCATCAGCACTCAAAAAAGTTATCTGCTGGATCGAAAAGGCCCCACGCTGGCTTGCCCGCCGCCCCCCCCCCCCTTTTCCCACGCAGAGAAGCAGGTCCAAGTTGGACCAACTCATCGCCAGCAGCGCCTTGGGGGAGTCGGTCCATAGCATCGAGGTCCCAACTATGTACCCGCTCCTGACGAACGGGCCCGTCGTCGCCCAGTTCGAGATGGGCTGCAATAATCTACTGCCCAGGCTCGCAGAGCCTGGGGAGCTCCCTACCGGGCGCCCACTTGGCCCCTCCAAGGGTCTGTCGACTGGAACCGAACAGCGACCGCAATTCAGCAGCTCCAGCAGCGCATCCAGAGACCAGAGGTTTCAAGGCAGCAGCGCCTTCTGGCCCTGGATGCAGCTTTAGGCGTCGCCATTCGAGATCTAGAAGCCTCGATAGCCCAGCAGACAGATACATCTCTCAGATGTCGTGGCCAGCGTCGAATTCAGCCAGAGCGGAAGAACCTGAACATCGAGCAAGATGACAGTCATATCCCATGCCATTGCCACGGCTGGACAACAGAGTCATAGACGCGCAGAGAGCCTTACGCATCCGTTTGACGGCGAGCCTTCGAGATGTACAATCTGCTTTGCAGGACGCGCATCAGGAGTTTCCGTCGGCCGAAGAACTACAAGCCCTTGTCAGCAAGCTCAGCCGCCTCCTTGACGCCATACTGTTGGACGTCCAGAGGGACAAGCTCGAGACGCTTCGGCAACGCGAGAGGCAAATATCTGACGGGTTTCAAATGGAAGCGGCCAACTTCCACGACCAGGAGCGTTCTCGGGACAAGTCCCAAGCCACGACCTCCTTGGAACAGCCCCTCGGTAAACAAATGGCCAGATGGGTCGGACGGACCCACACATGGCCCAAAGACAACACCACCCGGCAACCCCGGGAGGTCAAGGCCAGAGACGGCAAGTGGTCGGGCACACCCACCAAATTGCTCCAGAAAGAATCGGATCGCCTCTCGGATCTCTGGGAAGTCCAGGACGGAATCCCTGGCAACCCAAGTCAGCGGGCACAGCTGCCCCCATCATGCCTCTCGCTCTCAGGAAGGCCATCGGGACTTTCAGTCATCAGACTTCCTGGGCGCGGGGCGGGGTGCACCCCGAGAACTTCGAGCTTGTCACTGGCGCGCAGCTCCTGCGGACTTGCTCGCGCGCGTCGAACACCTCGGCACCATGCACTCCCAGATTCTGGCCATCATCACAAACCCCATCCTCAAGTTGAAGGTCACTGGCGGGCCAGCCCACCGCGGCATCGGGCTCCTCCCTGGGGGAAGAGAAAGAGAGAGGGAGAAAGAGAGCGAGAGAGAACAAAAGAGCAAACAACTGCACCTGTTTGGCGCACAAAGCAACCGCACTACTCTAGACACCGATGTTCAACAATCCCTTCTAGTTGAGCAGGGGCGCCTATCAGAAGACCCGGTACATGGGGCATGGGACATATCTAACTACTACGAGCATATCAGCGAGCCAGCAGCAGTGGGCTCAACGGTGCAGTCCTAGCGGCGAGTCTCAATCAGCGCTAGTCAAGCAGACTCCTGATCTGCAGCCAGCAACTCCAATATTGCAGATTCCCACACAGGAGGTCTACCAGCAGGCTTGGGTTCCGCAACATATCTCGTCCAGGTATGTTGCAAGCGTCCTCTGCAGGCGTGAGTTCAGGCGCGCCTGGGCGCCCAGCTCAGACGTTTCACTGACGAGACTTTGCTGCAGGCGTCTCACAAGAGCAAGAAGCAGCTCACGAAGCTGCTGCTCGACGAGCGCTTCCAGCTTCTAGCAGTCATCAAGCATGACCTTCAGTGCCAGCTTGCCGACAAAAAGTCTGTAGTTCTCGCCCCCATCCAGGGACATACAGGAGACTTTCGAAATTGAGCTAGGTATGTACGCGGGACCCCCATCAAGCAGTTCCCAGTAGCCCCCATCCCTGGAGTAGACGACCGATCTGGAGGAGCCCGACGTCTTGGGATCAGCAAGTCCACCCTCAGAGCCAGGCACAAGAAACTACAGGCCAGAACCCGACGTCTCGCAAGCCTCAAGAACCCAAGGAGATACCCGCAATATCCACAACTCTGGCTTAGGTCAGACGAATTTCTACGGGTCCGAGGTTGCAGGTCTAGACAACGTCGAGCTTCGCACGTCGCAGTCGCTCCACCTCGAGATCGCGGGCCCAGAGACCTCCACGCGATCCAGAAGTATCTCGCTCTGCATCTTAGGTGACCCCTGCTGGCGACCTGCAGTGGGACCAGTTCTTCTTCAGTGGGACCAGTTCTTCTTTGGAGTCAGCTGGCGTTGCGCGCAGCCACGGGCACAGCCATCCAGGGCTTCAATATTCCGAGTTTGCGCAGGATGGCGGACGCCGTGCCGAAGCGAGCGCCCAAAACATGGAGCAGCTGCAACGGTCCGCTAGGTGCAGCCTGCCTCAGTCTCCAGAGGATCCACTTGTCTTTCGTCTCCCCCTTCGAGATCCAGGACAGCCAAGGACACCAGCACATTATCACCAGCACTTCCTCCGGCCCACCTCCTCAAGCAGTCTTTGGAATATAGGTTACTCCGTGCAGCCGCCACTAAGAAGTCGATCAGGAATGCCCCAGATCCCACAGTCTCAACACCGTCGAAAGGACCACTCTGCTCGCCTACCTGTGCCATGCAGCATGGACGCTCAGCGGCTCGAAGGCCTCAGGCTACGAGGAGACCTCTGGAGAATGCACCTGTGGCGTGGCATCTGACGACCTTCCCCATCTACTGAGTTGCCCCCTAACTGAGCCTTACAGGCCGAACAGTTGCACAGCTGATGAAATAGATGATGTAAGTCAACGTGACAGTGTTCCTCTCGCTGCTGGTTTTCAGATCGAGCCAGACCTTTTGTAGGAACCCCAGAAGGGTTCGGCTTTAGCTCCATGAAATGTTGGTCCGCGGACCCCCAGACCGCCCCACAGACGGCCCTTGTGGGCAAGATTTCCGCGGATTGGTCGGTCCTGAAACCAGGGCGCAAAAACCTTTGAAACGGCAAGCTGGGCAATCGTCAAGACGAACGACGCTGGCGAAGTTGTAGCAGCTTTAACCGGCCAGGTCGGCGCACTCCTCCCGCAGTCCTCCCCAGCTGCTGAGCACTGTGCTGTGTGTGTGCTGTCGTTTGCTCTTCCAGCAACACCGTAACTTCAATCGATTACCAGGGCATCCTGATGCATCAAAGGCTTATCCCGCCGCAACAGATAGGCTGGGATCGGTCTCCTTGCGACGGCTGCCATAGGTTTGCACCCGCAGCGCAGACCCTAGAAGGTCGAAGCCCACCAGAGCCTCGAGTTGGGCGCGCGCGACCGTGGGCGACCATGGCGCGGATCATTTTGCTGGAATCGCCAGGCGAGCTTTCAACGACTTTCGGATGCTGAAGTAAAAACCCTTTCAGCTCAGATGAAGTTGCTAAATCAGGCCGTACTCTATGTTGTGCGTGCTCTGCAGGAATGGCCCCCGATTGGACCCAGCACGTCCAAGAAGGCGTCCGCCAAACCTGTCAAGTCAATGTCTCCCCCGGTCGGCGCTGCTTCAATACAGAAAGTCTGGAGCCCGCCCCAACTACCTCCTCCCCCGCCTCCTCCCACGGCGTCCCGCAACCTCGGCAGTCGGGCACACGAGTGGGAGGCTTCGGGGAAGAGATTGCTGTGCATAGACTGCCGCGAACGAGCGGCCACCATGAAACCAGGATCGTGCCCTGGATATACTTCGCGGCATGACCAGCTCTGCAGCAAACCTCAGGCCATATACTTTTCATCTCAGAGCAGCGTCGAGGTGGATCGTTCTAGCCTGTTGCAGGTGCGGCAAGTTTTCATAATCCAATGCCAGAGCCCTCAGCACTGCGTGCGCATACCGTGTTGCCAGGTGAGGAGATCGGACCCAATGGAATTGCTTGATCAGCGGCAGGCACCCGACAGAGACCAGGAATTCGCCCAATAGACTTCGAGCGGCCGGTGCCGCTCCACCAGAAACTCCAGCGTCAGGCCAAAGACATGGCGGAGCTGCAAGAAGACGCAGCCACCGCCCAAGGCCACCCGGGCGGGGGGAGGGAAGGCAGCAGCAGCAGTAGCAGCCATAGCAGTCGAACAGTCGAACCACTTTCAATCTGCGTGATGTTCCTCCACCGCCTCCTGCTCCTGCTCCTGCTCCTGCTCCTGCTCCTGCTCCTGCTCC
>CAUYUJ010005035.1:5000-32460 GCA_963575745.1 Prorocentrum cordatum | reverse complement strand
CTCCTCCACCTCCTCCACCTTCTCATCCTCTCCTCATCCTCATCATCATCCTCATCCTCATCTTCATCATCATCATCATCATCATCATCATCATCATCATCATCATCATCATCATCATCATCATCATCATCTCATCCTCATCCTCATCCTCATCCTCATCCTCATCCTCATCCTCATCCTCATCCTCATCCTCATCCTCATCCTCATCCTCCTCATCATCATCATCAGCATCATCATCATAATCATAATCATCATCATCATCATCATCATCATCGTCATCATCATCATCATCATCATCAACATCTCCGTATCCATGTTGGCTCAAGCCGTTTTGTCGGTCTGAGCCGGAGAGTCAGCCTGCAGGCCCGCCTTTTCTCATGTTTGCGCGACTCGTCGCTTTCATATTCCACATTGCATTCTTTCTGCAGCCCTGCCTCCGCGGGAAGCTCCTCCCAGGCCCGGATGACGTCACATGGCAGAGATTGGGCTCAGGAGGGCTGGCAGCAGCACACCGACGGATCCTGGAGCAAGGGCACCCGGCATTGGCACCCGCAGTAGTCGTCTCGAACGTGGGAGTGCAAGGTCTGCCATTCCACCAACTGGTGCCCCAAGACCAAGTGCTCAGTGTGCGGCGTGACGACGTCGTTCGTCCCTGCATCGGCTTCCACGGGAACGCCACCGTCAAGCTCTCCAGCAGCTGGGGTGGCAGCACAGCTCTCGGAGGTTGCTTCGATGCTCAAGCAGGCCTCCCCGCAGGGCGAGACGGAGGTCCCTTCGTCTTCATCGGTCCAGAGCCCCTCGAACGAGGCCCCCGACATGACCAGGAGCCAGCGCCAGACCGCCATCAAGCAGTTGGAAGCAGCGTTGGCCACCCTCCACGGCGCCGAGCATGCGGCCCTGAGGGATTCGATCAACCAGAAGATTGCCAGCCACAAGCAGGCGATCATCTCGGACAAGCCCCTGGGCCAGCGCAGGGACCACTGCAAGGCCGCGCTCGAGAGGGCCAAGAAGCGCTCCCAGCAAGCCCGAGAGGCCCTACGCCCGACGCCGAGGCCCGCAGTCGGGACCTTTTTCTGCGCTTCGAGGCTTCCCTGGCCCAGCATGCGGCCAAGGAGTCGGGCGGCATGAACGTGCCGCGGCGCCACTCGGCGAAGAGCCCCCCAGTGCCAGGGGAGGACACGAGCGCCCCCGGGGTCGCGCTCACCCACCGCCACGTGGGCAAGCAACCCCTACAGCCGCAGGAGAAGAAGAAGAAGCAGCAGACCCTCACCAATTACTTAAACCTCTCCAGCGGGATCCCGGACCCCGCAAAGATGGCCCCTCCGCGCCCGCGGAGCCAGGGCCCCGAGCAGAGGTACTCGCCATATCCCGAAACGCCACCATCGTCAGCAGCGCGGAGATCAGCATCAGCCCGCCCACAGGTGTCTTTTGCCGACGTGGTTGCGAAAAGCGACGGGTGAACTTCGCCATGGAGGCGAACCAGTACCACTACATTCCCGACCTCGGGCTTCACCATCAAGATCTCCAAGTTCACAACAGTGCTCCTTCGAGGTGGCAGAGACATTGTGACAAGAGAGCTCGCAACGGAGCTCAGCTCATTCTTGCCACCTTCAATGTCCAGACACTGGATGCGAAGGAGCGCCGGCAGCTACGCCGCATCGGCGAGAGCGTCACCGCTCGCACGCACTACGTTGAGGACTTCTTCAACAAGCATCACATTCAGTTGGCAGGCATCCAGGAGTCACGTCTTCCCGATTCTGGTTGTCAAGATCTGGACCATTACTTCGCCTTCTCCGCCCCCTTCACTGACGACGGGTTGGGGGGAGTGCAGATCTGGCTTCATAAGGCTCTCAAGGTCTTGGCCAGCACGGCGGCCGCGAATGCAGTCAGCCCCCGTCTGCTACGCACAGAGTTCTCTGCAGCAGGCCTCGCGGAAGAGAAGCGAGCCTTCTGGGCATCCCTCCACAAAGAATTGGCCGCTGCACTGCACAAGCGCGCCCTGGTCGTCTTCATCGATGGCAACGACGACGACGAGGCGGCCAGCGTCAACTCCAACTACCAGTTCGCCTTCGAGCGCCGCCTGGCGCACGACCTCCAGGACGCCGCCGGGTTAAGCGGCACCATGGAACCCACCTGGTTCGGGATCCCGGGCGAGGAGAAGCGCATCGACCATGTCTGGCTCGGCCCCCGCGGGCACCGCAAGCTGCGCGCCACGAGCGTCCTGCAGGATTCGCTGTGCTTCTCCGAACGGGAGGACCACCGGGTAGTTAAGGCCACGGTCGCCTTGGACCAGTCGCTGGGTCCGAGGCCTGCTCCCAGCCTCAAGATGTCATCGGAAAAGCTGCACGACCCCAAAATACGCCGGGCCTTCGAAACGGACATGTTCGCCCTCGCGGACGAGCTCCAGCACAACGTCACTCAGGGCCCCGACGTCTACCACGCTCAGATGATCGAGCACGTCCAGGACATCCAACGTGAGCACTTCTTCGCGCCGGCGTCACAAGTTCCCAAGAAACCCTGGATCTCTTCGACGAGCTGGGCTCTCATCAAGAACACCCCGGGCATCAGGAACTTGGCAGTCTGGAGCTGGCAGCAGGCGCAGCGCCTCCTATTCCAACGAGGGTTTCGAGCATGGGCGGGTCATCTGCGCAGTCCTGCTTCGCCCGAGTATGCCGCTCTACGTGGGTCCATCGCGGCCGCCCGCAGGGGGGCGGCTCAGTCCTCTGCCTCCCTGTCGGCGCACCGCGCTGCCACGAGGGCGCTAAGTCGGGCCGATCGGCAAACCTGGGCAGAGGGCCTGGCAAGGCAGGCGGACGTCGCAGACCGAGATGGCAACACCAAGGCTCTCTTCGGCATCGCCCGTCAGATTGGGACGCCCCGGGGTTTCCGGAAACGCGCGAAGGTCAACGACGAGCAGGGGCGCTCGCTGTACGATCCTGGTCAGATCTCCTCAAGGTGGAAGCGCCACTGGACGTCCTTGCTCGCCGGCCAGATTCCCCCTATGAGCGAGGTCGCTGCCCACGTGCAACAATGCCCGCGTCCAACACTCCACCGACCTTCTGAACCACCTGATCGCAGTTCCGTATGGCGGCAGTTTTCGTGGGTTCATCCTAAAAAGGGAGTTGGGCCAGATGGTATTGGCGCTGAGGTGTGGCGAGCTGGGAGAGAGGGCACGCTTGACGTAGTCATGCCCCTGTTCAGCTTGGCCACCTCGGCGGCGACGGCTCCGGCGGCCATGGAGGGCGGCAAGCTTTTCGACATCTGGAAGCAGAAAGGCGACCCCGCAAACTGCGACTCTAGCCGCGGGATCCTCGTTTCAGATCATCTCTCGAAATGGTACTGCGTATCAATCGCCGGGCCCGTCTTCCAACATGTACACGACTTTATTGGCCCTGCGCAGTGCGGCTCTGTACCAGGAAGAGATGCTACTCTCCTCACTCCTGCGCTGAAAACGTTGGCGGAGAGAAACCTTACCACGCGCGCGTCATGGGCATTACTTTTTCTTGACCTTGCCAAGGCTTTCGATTCCATCATCCGCGACTACTTGCACGGTGTTGATCAACTACACCCACCCACGCTCGCCGAAGATCTTCAGCGTGCTGGCGTTCCTCCTGAGGTTGCCCGCGAAGCACAAACCTACCTTCAGCAGCACCCGCCTCTCCTCCAACAAGCAGGCCTACATGAAGACGACGTGCGCCGGGTGGCCGATTGGCACACCGGCACGTGGTTTGCAGTCCGGGGCGACGGAGATGATGTTGTACTCGCTCGGCGCGGAACCCGCCAGGGATGCAGGTTGGGCGCCCTATGCTTCAACCTCGGCTACGGGCTGGGCCTCGGGCGCAGGAGGCGCCGTTTCATCGAAGAGGGCATCGCCCTGCAGCTGCTCGCGCCGGCCGTGCTCGCTGCACCTTCGGCCACAATCCTCGATGATAAACCCAACCTGCACAACCCGACCAACACGCCGAATGACGCCGAGTACGTGGACGACACGGTCTTCATGTTCCAGCAGCAGCAAGAGGGTCGCACCGAGCAGGTCCTCCTGCAATTGGATAGAGCAACTGGTACTATTGTAGAAGAGTTCCGCCAGATTGGCCTCACCATCAATTTCGGCCCTGGCAAATCGGCAGCAATGGTGAAGGTCTTCGGTCCACGCTCGCGCACGCTCCGCCAAGAGCGCTTGCTGCGTCAAGGTAAGGAGGAGTTCGTCACACAGCACGGCAACGTCCTTCAAGTGGTTCATCATTTCCAACATCTTGGGACCATACTACAAGACGCTGGCGGGCACCAAGCCGATGGACGCCGCAAGGCCACCAAGGCCCAGCAGTCCTTCGCGCCGCTGGCGCACATCCACCTGAACACGAAGCTCATGCTCGCGCAGTCCTTGATCCTCTCTCGCGCCCTCTACGCTGTTGCTGCCTGGAGGGGCAGCTGGACAAAGGCTGGCAGCCGCTCGAGGCCCAGTACCACCGCGTCCTGCGCAGGATCAACGGCACAATGAGGTACGGCGCCCCCGACACCATCACCGACGCTGCTGTCCGTTGGGCCCTGTCTGTCCCTTCGTTGCACTCGTTGGTCCGAGCTCGTAGGCTCGCCGGCCTCTGTTCGCAGATGTCTGCTCCTCCGCTTGTGGTTAATTGTATTTCTGCGATTCCGAAGCCCCCGTCCGCGTTTGAGCTATTGCCTGATTTGAGACATCTTCAGCGGTTTCACTTTGACTGTTTAGCGGCCTTGGGAGACCCATTCGCCTGTGTCATGAGTTCAGCGCTTGTCTCCCACCCGGCTGAGCGCCCTCCCTCCTTCGCGAGGCGGCTGCGAGACAAGCAGGCGGCAGATGCCAGCCTCTTCGTGCCCAAGGATCCACTCCTCCCTTGCCCCACGTGCGGTAAGCAGTGTAAAGGGACGAAGGGTCTGGCCGCTCACCAACGCCACGCCCACGGCGTTAAGATGCAGGCGCGGTACTATATCATAGAACACATTGCCCATGCTGCCACAAGAATTTCCATACTCGGCCTCGAGCCTTGCACCACCTTCAGTTTTCGAGCAGGCAATGCCGAGAGAAAATGAAGGCTGGTCTTTTACCCCGCCACTCCGAACAGGCTGTGATAGCAGCCGACCAGGCGGATGCCTCAGCGCTCCGCGCCACGGGAGCCCGGGGCGAAACTCGCACTCGAGCCTTACTTCCTCCGCTGGCGCCTGACGTGGACCCAGCGGTATAAGTTCCGGTTTACCGTAGTCTGCACTGCCCCTTGGCCGCGCTCGCTGCTTCCTCAAGCCGCGATTCCAGCAGAGCTCCAGGTCCGCCTACAGCCCAGCCAATCAATCAATCAATCAATCAATCAATCAATCAATCATCATCATCCTCATCCTCATCCTCATCCTCATCCTCATCCTCATCCTCATCCTCATCCTCATCCTCATCCTCATCCTCATCCTCATCCTCATCCTCATCCTCACCACCACCACCACCACCACCACCATCATCATCATCATCATCATCATCATCATCATCATCATCATCATCATCATCATCATCATCCATCACCATCACCATCACCATCACCATCACCATCACATCATCACCATCACCATCATCCATCACCATCACTCACCATCATCATCATCCATCATCATCCTCATCATCCTCATCCTCATCCTCATCATCCTCATCATCCTCATCATCATCATCATCATCATCATCATCATCATCATCATCACCACCACCACCATCATCATCATCATCATCATCATCATCCTCATCATCATCCTGATCCTGATCCTCCTCCTCCTCCTCCGCCTCCTCCTCCACCAGCTCCTCCTCCTTGTCCTCGTCATCCTCCTCCTCATCTTCCTCCTCCTCCCCCTCATCCTGCTCCTCCTCATTGTCCTCCTCCTCCTCTTCCTCCTCCTCCTCGTCCACGTCCTCCTCCTGATCCCCTCCGCCTCCAGTTTCTCCTCCGCCACCTCCTCCTGAGCATCATCACCAGCAGCAGCATCCTCCTCCTGCTCCTCCTCCTGCTCATCATCACCATCATCATCCTTATCGCCAGTATAATCCGCATCACCGTCATGATAATCACCATCATCATCATCATCATCATCATCATCATCATCATCATCATCATCATCACCATCATCATCATCATCAGCAGCATCATCATCGTCATCATCATCATCGTCACCATTACCATCATGATCAGCATCGCCAGTACCATCATCAGTATCAGCATCAGCGTCAGCATCATCATCTTCATGCCCGAACGATGGTTTATCCGAGACCAGCGTCGGAGCGCATTTGAAAGCGAAAAGCAGCACCGTGTGCACACGGGCAGAAAACATTCAATGACCGAATTCAACCCTGACTCGGGGCCCCACGGCCAAGGCGAAATTTTGCGAGAGCCAGGGATGTATGGGTGGGATCTCGAGAGCCGAAGGCTATGGAATGCAGGCATTCGTTCTCTCCCCTCCACCTCGAAATGCATTCAACTTCATAAGAAAAGACCATGCCCGAACGATGGTCTCTCCGAGGCCAGAGTCAGATTGCATTCGAGAGCGAAAGGCAGCACCGTGTGCACACTGGGACCCGGGCAGAGAACATTCAATAACCGAATTCAACTCTGACGCGTGGCCCCACGGCCAAACCTTCCCGAACATTCCGGAGGCTCCTCCTCTTTAGTCAGCAGCCGATCCACAACGGCGAGACGGATAAAGCTTCAGACTGCAAGCGCGCGCTGGCAAAAAGTCTCGCCCATCTGGCGGCGAGCGATGTTGGATAAGGCTGCGCCACAAGAGTCCACAGTAGGCCTCCTGGAGCTCTGCCCTTCAGACTCTGATGGGGCTTGCCAGTCCTGCTGCAACATGTGCGGGGGCCTCTGCAAAGACGAGCAAACGCTTCAACAGCTACGCGGAACCCCAAAAGACCCGTGGGCTTCTTCCGAGGGGTTTCGCATTGAAAGTAGCGAGTGACCGCCCAAAAGACATGCGCTTGCTGCCGAAGCCGCTGAAGTGACAGAATGAGCGAAAGCCTGGACATGGCAAGGGTCTCGATTCTGAAAGGAATCTGCATGCGCCGACAACCAGACCAGAGGCTTTCACACAACCTCACGAGCTTATTCGCCAGCGCTAGCTGAGCACGGTCGGATGGGCGCGCCGCGGCACCCAGGCCCCAGATCTCGTCGTCAGATCTCAAGCGACTGGGCCAAGACCCGGGCCCACCTGGTGCACGAAGAGGTTCAGCGCCCCTCATCCCGGTCCACGTCTGGCAGGGCGCCCCGAAGCGCATGCCCCAGATGAGTCCCGCGCCAAGCCAGCCGCGCAGCAGCCGCGCCACCGTCGGGGCCGCCAGATCCCAGTCGGGCCCCCAGGCGACGCCCCACTCGATGACCAGGGGGGCCCCCCTGCGCAGGGCGGCCGCGAGCACGCCCTCGCCCGAGAACACCTCCACGAAGATGGGCGGCGCCAGGAAGCGGCGCGGCCCAAGCAGCCTCCTCAGCGCCAGCTGAGGAGCGAGGCCAGCCGAGCGGGGGCCAGGGGGGCCCAGCCTCTGCAGCTGCTCGTTCACGCGCCCGGGCTTCAGGAACTGGGCGACCGAGGCGCCATTCGTCCAGCGGCCGCGCAGCTCGACGCTGGCCAGGGGCGCAGCTTCACGGCCAGCTCGACCGACGGCCCCGAGTGCCTGAGCTGGCACAGCTGCGGCGCCAGCGTCGCAACGCCGACGTCGGCAGCCGCCTGCCTGAAGAGGGCGCCGGCCTGCACGAAGGCGGTCGGGAACAGCGGCGCGTTCGGATGGGTCGACTCCTTGAGCCAGCGAAGGGCCGCCGGCAGGAAACCGTAGAACGGCGCGTCGAAGGGCGCCACCTAGTCGTAGACCTGCGTCTTGCAAGGCACCGCCAGCTCGCGGGGATGGAGGGCCAACGACCACCCGTCGCACGCCCCGCCAGACCTCGGATTTGGGCGCCCGGAGTGGGCACGGAAAAATGGGCACAATGCCCAACAATTACGCTACCGAGGAACCCCACATACATATATGATGGCTGGAGAGATGAGAGCTGAAGTGAAGCATGTGAGAATGATGTTGGTGGCCGTTGCCCCGCCGATACCGCTGTGCCCTGGGCGACCGTCATGGATAGCGGCCGCGGTGAGAGACCACCCCCTGCGCACCCCCTTATGGTGTCGAGAATATGTCATGCCTGCTGTGCCCTGGACGACCGTCACGGATAGCGGCCGCGGTGAGAGACCACCCCCTGCGCACCCCCTGTGGTGTCGAGAATATGCCATGCCTGCTGTGCCCTGGACGACCGTCACGGATAGCGGCCGCGGTGAGAGACCACCCCCTGCGCACCCCCTACGCTGTCGAGAATATGCCATGCCTGCTGTGCCCTGGACGACCGTCACGGATAGCGGCCGCGGTGAGAGACCACCCCCTGCGCACCCCCTATGGTGTCGAGAATATGCCATGCCTGCTGTGCCCTGGACGACCGTCACGGATAGCGGCCGCGGTGAGAGACCACCCCCTGCGCACCCCCTATGGTGTCGAGAATATGCCATGCCTGCTGTGCCCTGGACGACCGTCACGGATAGCGGCCGCGGTGAGAGACCACCCCTTGCGCACCCCCTGGCTGTCGAGAATATGCCATGCCTGCTGTGCCCTGGACGACCGTCACGGATAGCGGCCGCGGTGAGAGACCCCCCTGCGCACCCCTATGTCGAGAATATGCCATGCCTGCTGTGCCCTGGACGACCGTCACGGATAGCGGCCGCGGTGAGAGACCACCCCTGCGCACCCCCTATGGTGTCGAGAATATGCCATGCCTGCTGTGCCCTGGACGACCGTCACGGATAGCGGCCGCGGTGAGAGACACCCCACCCACCATGGTGTCGAGAATGGCCACGACCGTCACGGATAGCGGCCGCGGTGCCACCCCCTGCGCACCCCCTGGTGTCGAGAATATGCCATGCCTGCTGTGCCCTGGACGACCGTCACGGATAGCGGCCGCGGTAAGAGACCACCCCCTGCGCACCCCCTATGGTGTCGAGAATATGCCATGCCTGCTGTGCCCTGGACGACCGTCACGGATAGCGGCCGCGGTGAGAGACCACCCCCTGCGCACCCCCTATGGTGTCGAGAATATGCCATGCCTGCTGTGCCCTGGACGACCGTCACGGATAGCGGCCGCGGTGAGAGACCACCCCCTGCGCACCCCCTATGGTGTCGAGAATATGCCATGCCTGCTGTGCCCTGGACGACCGTCACGGATAGCGGCCGCGGTAAGAGACCACCCCTTGCGCACCCCCTACGCTGTCGAGAATATGCCATGCCTGCTGTGCCCTGGACGACCGTCACGGATAGCGGCCGCGGTGAGAGACCACCCCCTGCGCACCCCCTATGGTGTCGAGAATATGCCATGCCTGCTGTGCCCTGGACGACCGTCACGGATAGCGGCCGCGGTGAGAGACCACCCCCTGCGCACCCCCTATGGTGTCGAGAATATGCCATGCCTGCTGTGCCCTGGACGACCGTCACGGATAGCGGCCGCGGTGAGAGACCACCCCCTGCGCACCCCCGCCATGCCTGCTGTGCCCTGGATCAGAGGATGGCCATGCCTGCTGTGCCCTGGACGACCGTCACGGATAGCGGCCGCGGTGAGAGACCACCCCTGCGCACCCCTATGGTGTCGAGAATATGCCATGCCTGCTGTGCCCTGGGCGACCGTCACGGATAGCGGCCGCGGTGAGAGACCACCCCCTTGCGCACCCCCTATGGTGTCGAGAATATGCCATGCCTGCTGTGCCCTGGACGACCGTCACGGATAGCGGCCGCGGTGAGAGACCACCCCTTGCGCACCCCTATGGTGTCGAGAATATGCCATGCCTGCTGTGCCCTGGACGACCGTCACGGATAGCGGCCGCGGTGAGAGACCAGCCCCTACGCACCCCCTACGCTGCTGTGCGTGTGCTGTGCGTGTGCGTGTGCGTGTGCTGTGCTGTGCTGTGCTGTGCTGTGCTGCGTTGTGCTGTGATGGCTGCGATGTGTAAGAAGGAGAGAGAGGGGAAGTGAGGAGACGCGGGTGCGCCGCGGCAGGGAAGAAAACCAGAACCCCACGAAACATGTGGGGAACAATTGTTGTTCCAAACCAACAGGGGCCGCCGTTGGGCAGGCGGCCTTCTTCTGTCTCGAATGGACACAGGCCGCGGCGGCGTGGACAGCGAGTCTCGTTCAAAGTGGGCAGAATCCGCTATTGGGCCTTGTGCGCACGCGCTCACTCCGTTCGTGCAGATCGGAGGCGCCAGGTGAGATCCCGTCGCCCGGAGGGCCTCCGACGGCCGCAGGTGGCCCGCGAAGGCCACCAGCGCGTAGATCGCCGCCCGCAGCTGGCCAACGTCGATCAGCCTCGCCGAGATCAGCGCCAATCCCCCACGGCAGCGGGGGCCTGGCGCGGGCGGGCGCCCACCTCCGCCAGCCCCGCAGGGCCTGCAGCGCCCGCGGCAGCCCGAGCCCCCCGCGCGAGAACTGCGACATCACGAACTTCAGCGCCGCCAGCATGCAGGCGCCCCGCTCGGGGTTCCAGCCCTCCGAACATTGCTGGTCCATCCACTGCGCCAGCAGGTCGTCCGCCGTCTCGATCCGGAACGGCAGAGTCGCGGTCGCCAGCCAGGCGGCGAAGTCCTCCCACAGGTTCACGCACTTGGCCCTCGTGGTCTCGGTAACCGAGAGGGCCCTCCGCACGCGCCCTGCCGAAGCCAGCAGGGCTGCGGCCTCGGGCGCCCGCGCCGCTGCCCCCCCGCGCGCCAAGCCGTCGCCTCCGCCGCCTTCGCCTGCAGGCCGCGGGCAGCCCGTCGGCGGCTCCGCGCCGGCCCCGCCGGGCAGGCCGCCACGGGCAGGCCGCCGCCGGCGCCCGCGCCCTCGCGGCCCGGCCCCGGGCCACCGCCGCTCGCGGGGCCGGGGCCGAGCGCCAGCGCGAAGGGCGCGACGAGACGGCAGGCCCGCGGGGTCCCTCCGAGGGCATCCGGCGCAGCGCCGCGCTGATGCCGCTCGCAACGGCCAGGGCGGCCCGCTGCTGACGGCAGACGCGAGCCATCCTCGGTGGCGAGGAGCGGCCCTTGGAAAGAGCCAGGACGGCGACGAGGCTGTCCGAGAAAAAAGAAAACGATGGCCATGCTGTAGCGAATCTCGAAGCATAGCTTCAGCGCGCGACTGAGAGCCCCCCCCCAACGCCGCGACGCGCCCCCCCCGGCCCCAGGCCCCGCCGGTGATGACGACCCACTCACCCGAGACCTGCTCCACTTCAAGAAGCTCAAATCCTGCAGGCTGCTGCTGGACAGGGGGCCCCGCGAGGTTGGCGGACCCTGCAGAAGCCGACGGGCTAGCGAGGACGTTGGACTTCGACGGCGGCTCGACGTCGACGAGGCTCTCGCAGGGCTCCAAGGGCACGAGGAGCTCCTCCTCGGGGACTCGCGCTGGGGCCTCGGAAGCACCAGCGTTCATGAACTCCCCCAAGCTTCTGAACCACGCTTTTCTCAAAGTCACGCTCGCGCACTCCTCGGCCCCACTCGGAGGCGTCCGCGCTTAATACTCGGCCCGGCCAGTTCGCGCGCAGGTCCGCCACGGCCGTGGGGCGCGACGCCCATGGCCCGCAGCAGCTCGCGGCGCACTCAGGGCCACCGCGGGCGCGGCGCCCCCCCAGCCTCGGCGACGATGCAGCGCGCCGCGGAGAAGGTGCAGCGACCGATCACCTGCACCACCTTCTGGGCCGAGACCTCGGGCATTGCCAGGAGCGCCCGCGCGGCGCGGATCAAACGCCATGCCCTCCGCGGCGTCGGGGAGACAGACCCGCGCTCGCCATCAGTGACCCAACCCAGCAACTGCGCGTGGAACGCTGCGCTCTCCTCCTCGTTGACTGGGAGGCCGCTCTCGCGCAGCTATGCGACCATGTCATCCTTCTCATGCAGATCCACATGGGGGTGGCGTCGACGGGGGGGGCGAAAGTTGAGCGCGCCGTCCGGCGCGAGATGATCTGTATATTCCTCGGAGGGTGCCCATTGCGCGCGAGTTTTCCACCGTCGCGGTGTCCATGTTGCAGTTTGGTGATTGGGCGGGCTTCGTGACGGCCGGCTTCGTGCTCGGGCGAAGCGAACAGGCTTGGGGCGCGCGCGCATTAGCGTTCAGGAGCGGTCGTCTGGCATGGCCCTTGTCCTCGCGCGAAGTGATGCGCCATTAATAAGGTCGCGCTCTCGAATGATCCTTAGAATTGGCAGTGGATTGCATGGCTCATTTCCGAGGAGTCGCGCAGCGCGCCTAAATCTTGAAGGGTGCCACCTTCTTCAGCCACTACTGGAGGGCGCGGGGCCGCGTCGCGCCGGGGCCCCGGATTTCTTGATCCCAGGTCAAGGCCCATCGTACTCTAGACGACGCGTTCTCTGAGCAAGGCCGCGTCTGTAATGAGACAACATCGCGGGGGCGCATGGTTTGACCCTGCTGCTCGTTTAGACACCGCCCCCGCTATCTTCATGTTTCTGGTGTTCGCGACTGGTGCGGGGCGGGCGCATGCTAGCGGGCCCTTGCACGAGAGTACTTTGGCCCCCTGCCCGAGGCCCCTCGCACGCCCCTCCCCGCCCCGCTGCCCCCCCCAAGCCCCTGCCTGGGCAGGCCAGGGTCATCGCTGCACCTCGCGTTCAAAGCGCATCGCCTCTTACTGCTGTCGTCGTCGCCCAGGGGGCGGGGGGAGGCAGGAGGAGCGAGGAGGAGGGAGGAGGAGGGGAGCGGGGGGGGGGAGGGAGGGGGGGGAAGGATGGGGGGCGAGGAGGAAGGAGTGGGCAGCGGAGGAGGGAAGAGGAGGAGGGAATAGAAGCGAGGATGGCGTCCGGGCGCCACTGCGCGGCCGCGGCCCCGTGAGGATCTCCGATGCGGTTTGCCATCGAACACGCTCAGCTGCCTTCGCCAAGTCAGGCTACGCGGTCTCAATTGTCCTGAACCAGACGGCACTAGTTGTCTCAATTTGTCTCAAAGTTTCTCACCAAGCGAACCTTTCTGTCTCAATTTCTCTCAATTTGGGTCGCCCCCGGGATATTATATCTCAATTTCTCTCAATTTCTCTCAATTCCTCTCAAAATCTCTCAAATATTCTCAATTCCTCCCAATATAGCTTACCGTGAGAAAGCGCTACTACACAACAGCATCTTGATGGGCCGTTGCTCTCTCAAAAGACCTTTTCGCGACGTCCCTGGGAATGCCCTCGGCCCCCCGACCCGCTTCCTTGCCTCTCGAGGTAATCGAGAATAGGGCCCCCGTCCACCCTCTCCCTCCCTGCCTTGACTCCATCCTCTCCCTCCCCGCCTTGACTCTCCCTCCCTCCCTACATCACTCCCCCCTTCCCTCCCCTTCCCTTCCTGCCTCCCCCCTTCCCTCCCTCCGCCCCTCTCCCCCCCCCTCCCCCTCGTCGTCGTCGTCGTCGCGGCGGCGGTTGGCCGGCGCCCGCTCCTCTTGCCCCCTGGGCCCGCTGCTCGGGGGAAGGCGGGCTCCCCGAAGCGCCGGTGGGAAGCCCTTCGGCGCGGCCCCGTCGGAGGCCTCCAGCGCTCCTCCTAGGGCCGTCCCTGGAGTCCTTGGCAGTCACGCGAGGTCTTCGGCGTATGTCCGAAGCCTCTGCAGGTTCTCGGCCGCCCAAGGAGGCTCTCGGAAGCCCCGAGCCTTTCCAGGGTCCTCGGGGCCCTTGGAAGCCGCCAGGGCTCGCGGTCCTGGTGATCGTCTTGGGGGCCGGTGGGTTTCGGGGGCTTCGGCTGCCTCTGGCGGCTTTCGGTGGTCTCCGGGAATCCCCCTTGCGATCTTCGGAGGTCCATGGCAGCCCTCGGAGACCCTTTGTGGTCCCTGGTGTCTGCTTGGGCTCTTCGGGGGTCGTCGGGGATGTCTGGAGGCCTGTGGATGCCTCGGGGGGCTCGTCCTCCGGGGGGCTTGCAAAGTGCAAACGCACAAACATATGCACATGTGCATGTGCAAATACAGATGCACATGCCGAAATAATGATGATCCGGATTTGTGGTACTTTGTGCGTTACAGGAACGATGCGTTGCTGTCGTCATTTTGCAACTGGTTTATGCTTGCAGGCGCAGTGGACTTGGGGATACCGCCAAGGGGTCCGATCAGGCTTCTGGCGGCGGTTCGCTTGTGTAAATGTACGAAACCTCTGCGTCGTTATATATGTTGCGCTGTTGTGTGACTGCACCGAAATATTGTTGCAAAGCGCCCGTTCTACAGACCCGCTGCGTCGAAGTGGTCTCGCGTGGCGGCCCCCCTCCATAGCGGCATCCATGGACGTTGCGCATTGTTGTGCAGCCGCGTGCGTTTGGTTGTGTTTTGAGCGTGTTTGGTTGTGTTTTGAACACCCCTTGGCTCGCTCAGCCCCCCGTCTCCGCCACCCCCATGTGGATCTGAAGGACCTTCATCCGCTCGGTGGTGTCGCGATCCAGCGAGAGCGATGCAAAGTCGTCGACGTGCTCGAAGTGCGCGCCCCCTGCCATTCCCGGGCAGCTCTGGCGGCCCACGACCGTCGACGCCGGAGCCAGCCCCGCCCGATCGGCCGCCGACTCCGGCACCCGCTGACAGACAGCCAGCGCGCGGCCCCATCCCATGGGCAGAACCGCGAGGCGCGGCCACAGCAGCTGAGACCGCCGCTGCCCCTGGACGGCACCACGCCCCAGCCTCCCAGCTTCTATCGGCGGGGGCGCGAAGTCTGGCCGCCAAGCGAGGGGCAGCTCCACATTTCAGAAGGCGCCCGCGACGTCCGCCGAGGCCGTCTACAGGTTGGCGCCGCCGGGCAGCCCGAACGCCGCCAGCGCCGCGCCCGCGGCCAGGTGCACGTCGGAGGGCGCGCCGAACCAGAAGTTGGCGGGCCGGGCGTCGACGACGAGCCGCTGCCCCCCGCTCTTCTTGGGCGCGCTGAAAAGGCCGACCTCGCCCATCACCTCGCTGGGGTCGCTGACAAGGTCGATGGCCCCTGCGTCGAGCATCGAGTAGGCGAGCCACGATAGCTGCGCACCGACATCGGTCTCGAAGAATCGGATCCACGCAGGGCCCTCTGAAGCCAGCATCCTCTTGCATCTGCGAAACTTCGGTATGTGGCAAGACCTTGCTCGAGATATCACGACGAACGGAACCGTGAACCTCGGGCGCCAGAAGCCGCTCCAGCGCCACAGGACAGTAGCCTGGAGGCGGCAGCGAGAGCCGGGAGACGCCCATCGCCTCCGCCCCAGTCGACAGCGCGCCGTCGTTCGACAGTGAGTTCGGAGCTCCTGCAAGGGCGCCAAATGCTGAAGGTCGCCCGGCGGGGGACCTAGCTGCACGACGGAGCCCGCGATTCGGGACAGGCACCGCCGCTGCGCCGGCGTCGCGTCGGCCAGCGGCCCAGGTTCGCCACCGCCCCCAGCGCCGCCGCGGCCGTCGAGCGACTCCACCGCGTGCCTGATGAGCCACGGCGGACGCAGCACGGCTGGCCCGCCTCCGCACGCCGCGAGAACACCCGCCACCAGCCAGCTCGCTGGGGTCAGCAGCAGCAGGCACGGACAGCGGAAAAAAAGGTCCTGCTGTCGCTCCGCGCCCACTCCGCCGCACCTGCCACGCACGCTCTCAGCGGCGCAGGCGACCGCCGAAGAAGGCCCAGTTGCCGCAGCGCCCGGGGGGGCTGGGCCGGAAGGCCCCCCCAGGCATGACGACATCATGATTTCGCTTCCCCCGGCCTCGGCCCTGGAGGCGGCCCTCGCTTCTCCCCGCAGCTTGCGGGCGTTCTTCTTGAGCTGGCTGACGCGCTCGAGCCCCCTGCCCACGACGTCCAAGAGCGCGGGGCAGACCATGCTGCTGGGGCGGATGGATGCCCCCGTGCCCCCCACGAACGCGCTGATCTCCCCCAGGGCAACTTCTGCTGGGTGACGTCCTGCCCCCTCTGCGTCTCCCCCCAGGTGTGCTCGATGAGCTGCATATTCCTGCGCGGGCGCTCCGTTCCGACGAGGTTCGACACGTTGACCTCGCCGATCGTCGCTAGGTCCTCCAGAACCGTGCTCAGAGCGTGGTGCTCGGCGACCCCGTAACTTAGTCCGAGGTGCTGAGTCGCTTGCGTGCCTTCCAGTTCTCGCGATGCTGAATCGGCCCGCCCTTGCGGAACAGCCAAGCTACGCACCAGGCGGCCGAGCGCGGCTGCAGCACGAAGTGGGGGCCTCGGCCACCGCGCGCCAGCTGCGAGGTCCACTGCTGCCCGCGATGCGTGCCGACGTCCACGGATCCGACCCCCGCCACCTCGCAGAGAAATCAGCCCGCCTCCAATCCTCCAGGACGAAAACCATGGCCGATACACCCGCCCCGAGCGCGAGTCGCCAGCGCGATGCCTGAGATCGGGCCGACCTGCACCGCCGAGCCGAAGGGGAAGGCGCCAACGTCCCCGGCGAGCACCCAGGCCCAGCCTGCTGGCGCCTCTCCGTTGGCCCCGAGCGGGGGGCCGCCGTCGCCCTTCCAGCCTGGCCCAGGCGGCGCGCCGACGGCGGGCGGAGTTCCCGCTGCGATGGGAGCCCCAGCAGCAGCGGCGACCAGCGGGCCAGGCGGCAGCGCGGCGGGCGGCGGCGGCCCGGCAGCGCCCGCCGGCGGGGGCCCCGCAGCGGCCAGCGCGGCGGCATCACCGCCCGGGCCCTCCAGCGGCAGCAGGGGGGCCCTCCCTGCAGCAGCCCGCCGCTCACGGGGATGAGCGTGCCACCAGGCGGGGGGGAGGGTGGCGGCGGGCGAATTCGACGTCGGCCTCGGCGGTCGCTGCCGCCAGCCAGGCCAGGCTGCCTCGCGGGCTGCCGACGGGGCGCGGGCGAACCTGTAGGTGGCGTCAGGCACGATCCCAGGCGGGGGCGGCCAACGAGCTGCCGCGAACGCACCGCTGCTATGTCGGGCCCGGCTGCCAGCAAACGCTCCGCGTAGACCATGTCGTCAGGCGTCACTGTGATCACATCATCCGTGAATGCCAATTGACCCACAACCCTCCTCTGGTGGAACAGCGGCGCGCCGGCCACGTTGTAGAGCACCCACGCTCACGCCTCCGCCATCGCCCGTCGCCGCCAGCACTGGGCGAGGAGAAGCCCCGCTCGGAGCCGGCGGGACCGTGGCCGGCGCTTCAGCTGCGAAGCGGAGCGGGCCCCACACCCGCAGGCCAGCGATCGCGACCAAGGCGCCGAGGGAGGCGCCAGCCACGCCCGCGGCCAGGCAGGCGAGTGCCACTGCGCCTGAGGTCGCGCCCACGGTGGCCCCAGGGCACGGCGAGCAGGCACGATCGCGGGGCAGCGAGCGACCTAGGCCTGCAGCGCCAGCACGCCGCAGCGGTCCAGGACCCTCAGCAAGCCCTCCGGGAGGCCCAGCCAAGCCATGCACCGCGGCCCGCCGCGGCACTCAGCTCGAGAACCGAAGGTATGGAATGCAAGCATTCGGCCTCTGCCCTCCCCCTCGAAAGGCATTCAACTTCAAAAGAAAAGACCATCATCACTGTCAGCATCCTCCTCCTCCTCCTCCTCCTCCTCCTCCTCCTCCTCCTCCTCATCATCATCATCATCATCATCATCATCATCATCATCATCATCATCATCAGCATCATCATCATCATCATAATAATCATCATCATCATCATCATCACCACCACCACCACCACCATCATCATCATCATCATCATCATCATCATCATCATCATAAGTATCATCATCATCACCATCATCATCATCATCACCATCATCATCCAAATCATCTGCATGAACATCAGCATCATCATCAGCATCATCTTCTTCGTCATCATCATCCTCATCCTCACCCTCATGATCATCAGCATCATCATCATCGTCATCATAATCGTCATCATCAGCATCATCATCATCATCATCATCATCAGCAGCAGCAGCAGCATCAGCATCAGCATCATCATCAGCATCATCATTATCAGCATCATCATCAGCATCATCAGTTTTCATCATCATCAGCATCGTCATCATCAGCATCAGCATCAGCTTCATCAGCAGCAGCAGCAACAGCAACAGCATAATCAGCATCATCACCACCACCACCATCATCATCATCATCATCATCATCATCATCATCATCATCATCATCAGTAGCATCATCATCATCATCATCATCATCATCATCAGTAGCATCATCATCGTCAGCATCAGCAGCATCATCAGCATCATTAGCATTATCATCATCATCATCATCATCATCATCATTGTCGTCGTCATTGTCATCATGGTCAGCATCATCAGCTAAATCATCATCAACATCAACATCATCAGCATCATCATATTCGCCATCATCATCATCATCGTCATCATCATCTTCATCATCACTATCACCATGAACATCACCATCGGCATCATCCGCGGCATCAGCATCATCATCAGAATCATAAACAGCATCGTCATTATCATCATCATCCTCATCATCATCATCATCATCATCATCAGTATCATCATCCTCCTCATCATCATCAACATCCTCATCATCATCATCATCATCATCGTCTTCCTCCTCCTCATCAGAATTATCAGCATCAGCATCAGCATCAGCATCATCAGCATCATCAGCATCATGATTACCATCGTCACCATGTAGATTATCATCAGCATCAGCAGCATCAACAACAGCATCATCAGCATCATCATGATCATCTTCAACAATATCCGCATCAACATCATCAACAACAGCATCTGGGCCGGCACGGAAACAGAAAGAGCGCCTGAAACACATTAACCGAAATTACTCACACCACCGTTCGTACTGGGAGCCTTGGCGTTGAGAGCTTGTTACATCACCCCTCGCTCCTCCTCCTCCTCCTCCTTCTCCTCCTCCTCCTCCTTCTCCTCCTCTTTCTCCTCGCCCTCTTCCTCCTCCTCCTCCTCCTCCTCCTCCTTTCCCTCCTCCTCCTCGTCTCCTCTTCCTCCCCCTCCTCCTTCTACCTCCCTCCTCCTCCCTTGGCCTCGTCCTCGTTCCTCCTCGTTCCTCCTCCTCCTCCTCCTCCTCCTCCTCCTCCTGTTCCTCCCCCTCCTCCTCCTCCTCCTCCTGGCTCAAGCTCTGGCTCAAGCCTACCGTGGGCAGGTGGCGCCTGCTTCCATCCCTTCAGCCTGCCGTAAGCAGGTGGCGCTTGCTTTCACGCTGACCAGCAGCGCCGCCCCAGGCCAGCAGCCCAGCCTGGGGCCTCCCTCGATCCAGTCAGACATGGGCGGCCAGCGGCAGCCAAGCCGTGGCCGAGGCGAAGGGCGCAAGTACCTATGCTGCCAGTCTGGCGGATGCAAAGGATGGACATGGGCTGACAAACCGTTCAACTTCGGTGGCCAGTGTGGAGCAGCCTTCATCGGTCGTGGGCCTGCCCAGTCAGCCTCGACCAACGCCAGTCAGAACGTGAATCCCGACGGTACGCCCAATCGGTGGCGGAGGCGCACAGTCAGCCCAGCGCCGAAAGGTCACCCCAAAGGAGTTGCGGGAGTGCGTGCACCAGAGGAATCCGAACGTGACCCAGTCGGTGTGTGCTCGGCGGCGGTCCAGTTTTGGAAGAAGATGGAAGGCACCTCTGGGCAGCACTACCTGCAGGCCGTGAGTGACTTGAAAGCAGTGAAAGCATCAACGTTGGCAGCCAAGCCTTGGGATCAGCAGAGGATGTCCATGCATGACCAGCTCGAGGTCACCAAGAAGAAGCTGTCCAGCGCCCAGCATGAATGTGACAAGACGTGTGAGGCCATTGTGGCATTGGCCAGCGACTTCGAGAAGCAGATCCAGATCGTGGCTGACCTCACGTCCGAGGTGCAGCAGCTCGAGACCCAGCACAAGATGGCGGTCCAGCAGGAGCTCAAGGAGCATGCGTGCAAGGCCCCCAGTCTGGAGTCACTCATTCCCAGCCAGTTCCCGCCAGGGCTCGCGCCGTCCGCCGAGGCGCCGACGGCCGTCGCGCAGCTCGCGGCCAAGCTGCGCGTGGAGTGGCAAGCGGCGCAGGCGGCGCAGCAGGCCCAGGCCGCGGAGGCCCAGCCCCACGCGCGCCGACCCAGGCGCCCGCCGACGTCCCAGCCCCGCCGCAGGTGGACGGCGGGCCGCCCACGCCAGCGGGCCCTGGCGCTGCCGACGGCGCTGCAGACGGCGCCGGCATCAGCCCCGAGGAGGCCGCAGCCTACGACAAGGAGGAGAAGGCCATGGAGGTCGAGGAGCTGAACGCCGAGCAGAAGCGCCTCGCAGGCATCAAGCGCGCTGGCGAGGCCGTCGGCCAGGTGCTGAACCTGCACGGCCAGAACCTCCCGCAGTCCTCGCAGCAGCAGGAGAACACCGAGGCGCTCCAGAAGAGCGCCAAGGCCCTGTGCGTCGCCGCAGCCAGGGGCAAGGGCGGCGAGGGCGATCCCGCGGACAAAGCGTCTTGCGGGCAACACGGTCAGGTTCGCCACAATCAACGGCAGCTGCTGGAGATCCATCAGGAAGCTTCTCCAGTCTTCAGCAGCTGAGGCAGTGGATGTCATCTGCTGCCAGGAGGTCAGAGTTTTAAAAGAGACGCTCCCATTCATTGTTCAGTGGTGCGAGCGCGCGGGGTGGCAAGCGATATTCTCACCGGCCGTGCTCGGTGACAAAGGGTACCCTGTCCATGGCACAGGGATATTGATTCGTGACGGGCACGACTTCGGAGCATCCAGAGCGCAACTTCCTGCAGGGGTCGCAGAATCGCGCTGCACAGCCGTCTCACTCGAACTTCGAAGACACCGTCCATTCGCACTTGTCTCGATCTACCTGGCCGACGGGGTGGGCCTCGACAAATGCAACTTAGAACTTCTAGCAGGGGTTGCAATGATCCAGGATGCTGCGCGACAGCCACTCATCATTGATGGGGATTTCAACGTCTCGGCCAAAAAGATCATGGAGTCGAACTACCCGTTGAGAGCGGGCCTCAAGATTCTGGCCCCGGCTACCCCTACGTGCAAGATGAAGAAATCGGCTAGCACCGTCGATTTCGCCCTAGCCTCGTCGCGTTTCGACCGGGACCTCTCGGGCGCCACCGTCCTGGACGACTACCCGCTGAGCCCCCAAAGGCCCGTTCTGTTTCAGCTCGGGCTCGGGCGTGGGAAGCCCTCCATGGCGCCCGTCTTGGAGAAGCCCCAACCGTTCTCCACTACCAGGCCTTATGGGCCAACAAACTTTGCACCGTCTTGGGGCAAAACCGAAGCAGCTCCGGGCATCCTGGGCCAGGTCATCGCCCAGGAGACCGACATAGAGGCCCGTTTGCTGGCCCTGAACTCCACGTACCATCACGTCGCCAGTGACATGGCGAAGCCGATCAGCATCCGCACGGATATGCCGATCAAGTCGCCCACCACGCCGCGAGCAGGACTGCCCGAGATCCGCGGGGCACCAGGAGCCGCTCGGGAGGTGGAACCCAGGGCTAGTTGGAGGAGTTCGTCGGCCCCGACAGATGGTTGAACAACAAAGTGATGGATGTCATCCGCAAGGTTCATTCCAGGGAAGAGTTTTACCTTTCTGAGATGTTGGTCAGCATCCAGTCACCGCCTCCAGAGCTTGAAGGCACCGAGGAGTTTGCCCGTCTGCTTGCCAGCGTTAGGACTGCTCTAGGCGCCGCCGCTCAAGATCAGGACAACGGGGCGCTGGGCCCCAAGCTTGTCTTGGAGGTTTTCGAAGAGCTCGATGAATCAGTCGATCGAGCGCTGCAAGCTGAGGAGGCCAGGGGCCGTCAAAGTGAAACCACTGCCCGGCACAACTGGGCCCAGGAGGCCATGTCCCAAGGGGCCGGGCGGGCGCGCCGCTGGGCCTCAAAGCTCACCAGTTGGCAACCTCAGAAAGTATGGCGCCCAGATCTGCAGACCTTTTCAGGACGGCCGTTTGAGTTGCTCCAGTCGGAGGCCCCCCGCCGGGCAGGACGCTGGAAGGTCGCGCCGCAGGGGCAAACATTTAACTTGCCGTCGACCGAGCGTGACCGCTTGGAGCCCATCACGCCTGGCCAGATCAGATCGGCAGCCAAAAGATTTCCGACATCAACCAGTCAGACTTGGGGCGGATTTCACCCTCGTCAATTGGCTTTACTGCGCCACCGTGAGTTGGAGCAGGTTTGTAAACTTTTGGCGGCCATTGAAGAGAAAGGAGTATTTCCAAACGATATTCGCAGTATTATCATTACCCTGATCGAGAAGCACAAAGCCGACCAATCTGAGGGCCCATCCGACCGAGGCATCGGTCTCCTTCCCGCTCTCTGGAGGGTCTGGCCCAAGATCCGCCAGGTGGATGCCCGTCGTTGGGAATGGGCCAACAAGAGGCCCTATCTTGCCCATCAGTCTGGTCGAGGCGTGCTAGAAACTGTTTATGCCCAGGCCTCCAAGGCCGAGCTAGCTGGCTACCAGGCTGTTTACACTGGTGGCATTCTTTGGGATCTATCAAACTATTATTAAAATGCGAACCGCGACAAGTGGAAGTCTCGGGCTATGTCTTCTGTGTTTTTTTTTTCGGAGACGCTAGTATGTGTTATGATGAGCCAATACGGGGGCCCGAGGGTAGATGCAACGTGTACTTTGGCTACGTATGCCGGCTGCGCCACTAAAGGTTCCCCCGCGGGATGCTCGTTCGCTGCCTGCCACGCGCGCGTGCACACGGTGCCCCCCATGGACTCCTGGGCCCCGAAGTTCCCCACTGCGGACCCCATCCATCTTCATGGATGACTTCGCGTTGGGCAGCAGCAACACTAGCGACTAGCGTTAGGCTCCTAGCGTCGGACTTGGCGCAGGCCGCCGACCGCATGCTAGATTCAATCGAAGAGGACCTCGATTGCTCGGTCGCGCTGCACAAGGCGGCGGCGTCGGGCTCGTCAGCAGAGGTGCAGCAGCGACAGGCGAAGGCTCTAGGCATGCACAGTGGACCCGAAGGCGTCCGCCAAGCGCAGTCCACGCCAAACCTCGGAGTAGATTTCACCATGGGGAACAGGCTCAACAAAAAGTCACGCAAGACCCTTATCAAGCGGTCGGCAAAAATGAAGCGTCGTCTCCACCGTTTGGCGCATATTAGGAGAGCAGGTGCGAATACGAGTAGGATTTATCAAACAGGGTTGAAGGCGGCCGCCTACTACGGAGCAGAGGTGGTCGGTCTCACTAACCCCGAGGCGCACGAGGCCCAATCCCTGCACCTCAAGGCCGTGGGGCCCAGATGAGCTACCAGATCCAAGTCTTTGGCGCTGTCGATTCTCCGGGGCCCGACCTGGAATGCCGCTCTGGGACCGGCCTGCTATTGGGCCAATCTGATCTGGAGAGTCGCTCAGCAGGGCTTGACCAAGCTGCGGTCTCGCGATGGGCAGCCCAAGGAGGTTGCCATGGAAGGTGCAGTTTTCCACGACGGCGGTGTTTTAAAACCTGGGCCCGCGGTTTACGATGCCCCTGTCTGGTCTGTGGTTAAAATCGACGAAGAGGGCGACCTAGTTGCCAGCCTCTCGGGGCCCGTGGGGGCCAGTCTTCCCCCCGAGTCGCCCGCTGCCGAACATTTAGGATTTCTGGCTGCCGTCTCCTGCCCAGAGGTCACCAAAGCGTGGACTGACTTTAAAGGCATCCTCTCGGCTCTCCAGAGCCCCGAGGTTAGTAGGAAAGAAATGTATGCAGGAGTTTCTGTCTTGGCAAGGTCCAGGACAGTTTTAGTTCCCTCGAGATTGCTAAAGTGAAGGCCCACCAGGATCTCTCGACCCTGGAAGCTGGCTCGAGGGACTGGTTTGTTGCCGAAGGAAATGACTGGGCGGATCGGGCTGCCAAACTAGCTGCTGCCCGGATCCCCGCCCCGTCCCAGATGGAGATAAATAATATAAAGAAACCCGCAGTAGAGTTCAGAGATTTGTGAAGTACGCAGCGGAGGCGCTTTCCTCGCGGCAGCCCCTCGCCCCAAAGACGGGCAAGAAGGCCTACGAGAAGCCCCCTAAGAGCCTCGACCCCTCCGCTGGAGCCGCGGGTGCGGTCAAGGACTGGACCCCGCCCCCTCAGCCCCCTGAGGGTCATCCTCGGCGAGCCCGCGCAGGCCGCCGTAACCCTCAGGTTTTGGCTCGCCACCAGTGGGGTTGGATCAACAACCACTGGCTGTGCCTAGCGTGTCACACTCGCGCCCGCACCGACAGCACCCGCCAGGCCCGTTCGCGCGAAGCTTGCCCTGGTAATTCTGTAGTGCTGTCCCAGCGAATTAGGGACCCCAAGAAGCACCGACTTATGATTAGCGATTACCTAGACGTCGAGTCCTTTCTCATTATTTGCAAGAGGTGCGGCCGATACTCGGAGAGCAACATCGAAGGACTCAAAGGCGAATGCAGTGAGCACTTCAGAAGCAAGTTCTCAGAAGGTGCGTGGTCTCTGGTTTCAGGCGGTCGTCATCCTAAGGGCAGTATGAAGGCCCGCCCCCGACTTCCCCTGCCCTTCACTGCAGCCAAGCTCCACAAGGAAGGGGCGGCGACGTAGGGTCGAAAGAGTGCGTAAGGGGAGAGCGGATGTAACCCGAAAGTTTCGGTTCGGGTCGGGTCGGCCTAACCCTAACCTTCCTCATTAGCATGCGGTGGTCCTCCTCCTCCTCCTCCTCCTCCTCCGCCTCCTCCTCCTCCTCCTCCTCCTCCTCCTCCTCTCCTCCGCCTCCCCCTCCTCCTCCCATCCTCCTACCCCCCTCCCTCCTCCTCTTCTCCTCCTCCCTCCTCCTCCTCCTACTCCTCCTCCTCCTCCTCTCCTCCTCCTCGTCCCTCCTCCCTCCTCCTCCTCCTCCTCCTCCTCCTCCTCCTCCTCCTCCCTCCCCCGCCTCCGCCTCCCCTCTCCTCCTCCTCCTCCTCCTCCTCCTCACTCCTCCTCCTCCTCCTCCACCGCCGCATCCGCCGCACTCTCCGCCTCCTCCCCCTCCCCCCCTCCTCCTCCTCCTCCCTCCGTCCTCACTCCTCCTCCCCTCCCCGCCCCCCACCCCCTCCCCCTCCTCCACCTCCACCATCCACCTCCTCCTACTCCGCCTCCGCCTCCTCCTCCTCCTCCTCCTCCTCCTCCTCCTCCCTCTGGGATCCTCTGGTATCCTAACAAGCGAGTTCAGCTCTGCCAGACATCGCTCACCTGCCCTCCCCCTCCCCCTCCCGCCACACCCCTCCCCTCCTCTCCGCCTCCGCCTCCCTCCTCCTCCCTCCCTCCTCCTCCTCCTCCACCTCCACCACCTCCACCTCCACCTCCACCTCCACCTCCTCCTACCTCCGCCTCCTCCCTCCTCCTCCTCCTCCTCCACCTCTCACTCTCCGCCTCCCCTTCCCGCCTCCTCCTCATCCTCCTCCTCCCCTCCTCCTCTCCTCCTCCGCCTCCTCCTCCTCTCCTCCGCCCCCCCCATTCTCCTCCTCCACCTCTCTTCCGCTCCTCTCTCCTCGCTCCTCCTCCTCCTCCTCCTCTCCCCCTCCTGCTCTTGCTCCTCCTCCTGCTTCTACTCCTGCATCTCCTCCTTTGATGCTGCTCCTCTTCCCCTGCCCCTCCTCCTCCTCCTCCTCCTCCTCCTCCTCCTCCTCCTCCTCCCCCCCCTCCTCTTCGGGCGCGCTTGTGAGCCTATTGGGGCCCTCTTGGGCTCTCTTATGGCCCTCGAAACCCTCTTGGCCGTATTTGGGCGCGCTTGGGAGACTATTGGGGCCCTCTTGGACTCTCTCAGGGCCCTCGGGGCCCTCTTGGCCGTATTGGGGCCGTCTGGGGGCCATCGTGAGCCGTTTTGGGCGCCTTTGGGGCGCCTCTGGGGCAGTCTTGGGATGACATGTGGGGCCTCTTAGGTCGTCTTGGCCCCGTCTGGGGGCCCTCTTAGACCGTTGTGGGCCCGTTTGGGGCGCCTCTGGAGCCGTCTTGGCCGTCTTGGGCCGTATTGGTGCCCTTGGGCCGCTTCACCCGCAAAAAAACATAAAAAATACGGGCCGTGGGAGCCGCCCGGGAGCCGCTTCACTCGAAAAAAACAAGGGAAACGAGCCAGTAGACCAATCCCCCCCCCGCCTCGCCCCTCCCCTGGACCCCTCCCTATTAGGGTTTCGCCCCCTCCTCAACGTCACTCGCTCGTACTTCGCTCTTTCCGTCATCAGCATCAGCATCAGAATCAGCATTATCATTATTCATCATCATCAGCATCGTCATCATCCGCATCAGCATCAGCATCATCAGCATCAGCAGCAGCAAAAGTAACAGCATCACCAGCATCATCATCATCATCATCAGCATCATCATCATCATCATCATCATCATCAGCATCATCATCATCATCATCATCATCATCAGCATCAGCATCAGCATCAGCATCATCATCATCATCAGCATCATCAACAACAACATCAACATCGACATCATCATCATCATCATCATCATCATCATCAGCATCATCATCATCATCATCATCATCATCATCCTCATCATCATCAGCATCATCATCATCATCATCATCATCATCACTATCATCATCGTCATCATCATCAGCATCATCATCACCAGCATCAGCATCACCATCATCATCATCAGCATCAGCATCAGCATCAGCATCAGCATCATCATCGCCATCGCCATCGCCATCGTCATCGTCATCGCCATCAGCATCATCATCAACAGCATCACCATCAGCATCAGCATCAGCATCAGCATCGCCCAGACGCATTTGCAGGCCCCTCCAGGGCCTGCCCCATGTCTGATGGACTCTTGACGAGACGGCTTTGCCCACGGTCATCTACGAACAAGGCTTGCTCGACGCCGGGCGCTCCAGAGCTGTCGACCCCGACACTCGTCCAGAATAGCATGGACCTCGGGACGTGGGCTGCTTTTTGAATGCCCCAGATCCCGCCCGAGACGGGCCTCGGATGGGCGTGAGGGGGGGGGGGGAGGAGGGGCAAAACTTTGCGGAGGCTGGCAGCGCTGATCCTGCTAGCAGCGCCGATGCTCACGGGACGCAGGAGGTCTGGGTTCCCAGACCAGCCCCCCCCAAAAAAAGGAAGCGTGTAGAAAAATCGCGATCTTCCCTTCTACAGAGGCCCTCCCTCATTGGAATCCTCATCCCTCACTCCCCTGCGGCCCTACGAGGGGGGCGGCTTGTCGTCCAGATTTCAGAGGCCGAAACTAGCAAAACCAGATCTCTATAGTTGTTCAAGGGCCCCTCATCAAAAATACCAACAAAATCAATCCCCAGACCCCTGGCCACTCTTTCACCCCGGATCAATGTTTGAGGTTCCCAGGACCCGAAACAGGCATCCAAAGGCCGAGGATCTTCGATCCGCAATGCTTTTACAGCATCCTCGACCCATCGGGAGGCGGAGGGGAAAGTCGGGAGTTGCGACCAGGGGCGGGCAGTCGGGGGGGAGGCACTACATGTATCCAAGGGCTTCGATCGCCCATGGATTCGACGAGGCTCCCTGGTGAATTCACGAAACGCCAACCCCCGATGATCGGCAATCTCGTTCTTCAACCTCTGCTGACTACTACT
>CAUYUJ010005034.1:0-64644 GCA_963575745.1 Prorocentrum cordatum | reverse complement strand
CCAAAAAGCACTCTGGCGGGAACGCCAGTTTCGAGTCATCTTGATACGCGCTGTCGGTTTTCTGAACATAATTCGAGCTCTAGGGCAGCTACAGAGCTGGTAAGCACAGCTAATGCATGCAGAATGATCAGGCGCGTTCGCCTGTTGAACCCAGATGTCTGAACTCGGTCTGTCAGCCGAGCTAGGTCCGCAAACCTGTTTGTATTATTCGAGTCAACTTGATACGTGTTGTCGGTATTTTCTACTTAACTCGAGCTGTAGGGCAGCTACAGTGCTGGTAAGCACTCGTATCGCACTCAGAATGATCAGACGCGTTCGCCTGTTGAATCCATAGGTCTAAACTCGGTCTGCTAGCCGAGCTAGGTCCGCAAACCTGTTCGTATTATTCGAGTCCACTTGATACGCGTTGTCGGTATTCTCTACTTAACTCGAGCTGTAGGGCAGCTACAGTGCTGGTAAGCACACGTATCGCACTCAGAATCATCAGGCGCGTTCGCCTGTTGAATCCAGAGCTCTGAACTCGGTCTGTTCCGCGATCCAGAATCACGAAACTGTTCGTATTCTTCCAGTCATCTTGAGAGCTACTCTTGGCGTTCTGCACTTAATTCGGGCTGTAGGGAGGCTGCAGGGCGGGTAATAACAGGAATCGATTCGGAGACATCAGACGCGTCCGTCTGTCGCATTCAGAGGTCTGAACTCGGTCTGATACTCGAGTTGGGCTCAAAAACTATTCGTTCTCTGCAATTTTTCCGACAGTTTATGTGTTGTCAGGAAGCTCTACGAGTTCCCCGGGCGGTAACAAAGGTTGACGGTTTACCGCCGGCCCTCGTATAGCTTCCCTAGCAAGTTATTGCCTGGAAGCTAAGAGTAATTCCGGAGCGCTGGAGAGCTAGTTGGCTCGGAAAATCTCGACGGAACTTTTGGTGACTTTTGCTCGGTTGAAAATTTCGTTCTCGAAATCTGACCATTCGTTAGAGCTCTAGTATTTTTTCCCGTGATATTCGATCTTATTCCCGCTCGCCATCTTGATCTCAGCTCGATCGGGTAGCTTTTACTGCCAAAAAGCACTCTGGCGGGATCGGCCGTTTCGAGTCATCTTGATACGCGTTATCGGTATTTTGTACTTAACTCGAGCTGTAGAGCAGCAACAGAGCTGGTAAGCACATCTACCGCACTCAGAACCATTAAACGCGTTCGCCTGTTGAATCTAGAGGTCTGAACTCGGTCTGCTAGCCGAGCTAGGTCTACAAACCTATTGGTATTATTTGGGTCATCTTGATAGATGCCCTCGGTTCTCTGTACTTAACTCGAGCTACAGGACAGCTACAGAGCTGGCAAGCACACCTATCGCATTTAGAATCATCAACCGCGTTCGCCTGTTCAATCTAGAGGTCTGAGCTCGGTCTGCTAGCCGAGCTAGGTCTGCAAACCTATTGGTATTATTTGGGTCATCTTGATAGACACCCTCGGTTCTTTCTACTTAACTCGAGCTCTAGGGCGCGTTCGTGCGTCGAATCGAGAGCTCTGGACTCGGCCTGCTGCCCGAGCTGGGTTCGCAAAACTATTCGTATTGTTCGAGTTATTCTGAGAAGTGCTCTCGGTATTCCGCACTTAACTCGTGCTGGGGAGGGCTACAGTACTGCTGGTCACGGAAATCGATTCTGAGACATCAGACGCGTCTGTCTGTCGAACCCAGAGCTCGTAACTCGGTCTGCTGCTCGAACTAGGTCCGCGAAACTATTGTATTATTGGAGTTGTTCGTTTTTCTGTTAGAGTCATCTTGAGAGGTCTCAAATCGCTTGGGCTGAAAAACTAGTCGTTCTTTGGATTTTTTTCACATTTCTACGAGTCAGGAAGCTCTACGAGTCCCCCGGCGGTAACAAAGGTTGACGGTTTACCGCCGGCGCCCAGTTTCAGGCCGTAGAGCTCTTCGGCATCGATGAGCTAGAGGAATTCCGGCGCGGGGTGGAGCTAGTTGGCCCAGCCGGCCGAGGCGGACAATGTGACAACTTTTGGTGGTTTGGCGAAAATTTGAAAGATATTTGACTATTTATTTTGAAAAAGCAGATTCTCACGCCGAGCATCTCTTCTCTGACAGCAGCTCAGCTCTGTCGATGCATTTTTGCATGAGTTGACTTCCGGGAACTGAGCGAATAGAAAAAATCGAATTTCAAGATTTTCCAAAAATCACCATTTTTGGATTCTGTGTCGATTCTCGCACTCTTACTAGTGAGAGGAGCTCTACGAGGTTCCCGGCGGTGACCAGGTTGACGGTTTACCGCCGGCGGCAGTTCCGCGCTTGGCTTCGCTATCCGGGTTTTGGACGCTTACAAGTGCACGCTTACAAGTAGAAGCTAGACAGTGGTTGTGCCCGCCAGAGGGCTACTTTCTCTCTCCGGGTTTTGCGCGCTGTGTCAAGCCCTTCCGGGGCGGCCATACAGAGCTTTCTCGAACCTATTCTAAAGGGACCTGCATTGCTGCGGACCCGTGCTGGTGGGCACCACCACCGCTCGGCTTATGATTTTAGCTCTCAGAGAGCTCTCCGGGAATTTCGGCACTCTCACACGTAACTCGTAGAGCTTCCCTGAGCTAGTTATAGCTGGAAGCTAAGAGTAATTCCGGCGCGCTGGCGCGCTGGAGAGCTAGTTGGCTCGGAAAAAAGAACTGAACTTTTCACAACGGTTGAACATTTTGTTCTCGAAATTTGAACATTCGTTAGAGCTCTAGTATTTTTTCCCGTGATATTCGATCTTATTCCCGCTCGCCATATTGATCTCAGCTCGATCGGGTACCTTTTACTGCCAAAAAGCACACTGGCGGGATCGGCCGTTTCGAGTCATCTTGATACGCGTTGTCGGTATTTTGTACTTAACTCGAGCTGTAGGGCAGCTACAGAGCTGGTGCGCACAGCTATTGCACTCAGAATTATCAGACGCGTTCGCCTGTTGAATCCAGAGGTCTGAACTCGGTCTGCTAGCCCAGCTAGGTCCGCAAACCTATTCGTATTATTGGAGTCAACTTGATACGTGTTGTCGGTATTTTCTACTTAACTCGAGCTGTAGGGCAGCTACAGTGCTGGTCAGCACACCTATCGCACTCAGAATCATCAGGCGCGTTCGCCTGTTGACTCCATAGATCTGAACTCGGTCTGCTAGCCGAGCTAGGTCCGCACACCTATTCGTATTATTCGAGTCAACTTGATACGCGTAGTGGGTATTTTGTACTTAATTCGAGCTGCTGCAGGGCAGCTAGTAAAGCTGGCAAGCACAGCTATCGCACTCAGAATTATCAGGCGCGTTCGCCTGTTCAATCCAGAGGTCTGAACTCGGTCTGCTAGCCGAGCTAGCTCCGCAAATCTATTCGTGTGATTAGAGTCATCTTGACAAACGCTCTCGGTTTTGGGTTGCGAAACTGTTTGTTATTGTGTTAGAGTTATCTTGAGAGGTCTGAAATCGCTTGGGCTGAAAACTAGTCGTTCTCTGGATTATTTCCCACACTATATACTGTCAGGAAGCTCTACGAGTCCCCCGGCGGTAACCAAGGTTGACGGTTTACCGCCGGCGCCCAGTTCGTGAGAGATTTGAACATTCATTTTGAGATCTGGTATTTTTCGCACCTGCAGTGGGTTATTTCGCGTTGGCTAATCAATCCTCAGGTTCGTAGGTACAGTATTACTATCAAAACACTTGGCGAAACCGTCTTTGGATGTGAACATAAAAACTCGTTTTTTCGAGTTTTTTGGGTTTTCTTCTGGACTCTATCTGCATGTGTGCCGAGCAGCGCCGTCTGAGAACAGAGCTCTACGAGGGCCCCGGCGGTAATCTAGTTGACGGTTTACCGCCGGTTCCAGTTCCGGAGCGCTGGAGAGCTAGTTGGCGAGGAAAATCTCGACGGACATTTTGCTGACTCAAAATTCAACAATTCGTTTGAGCTCTAGTATTTTTTCCCGCCATATTCGATCTTATTCCCGCTCGCCATCTTGATCTCAGCTCGATCGGGTACCTGTCACTGCCAAAAAGCGTCCCGGCGGGAACGGCCGTTTCGAGTCATCTTGTTACGCGTTGTCGGTATTTTGTACTTAGCTCTCGCTTTAGGGCAGCCACAGAGCTGGTAAGCACACCTATCGCATTCAGAATTATCAGGCGCGTTCGCCTGTGAAATCCAGAGGTCTGAACTCGGTCTGCTAGCCGAGCTAGGTCCGCAAACCTATTCGTATTATTCGAGTCATCTTGACAGACGCTCTCGGTTTTCTGTACTTAACTCGAGCTGTAGGGCAGCTACGGGGCCCATTGTCACAGACATCGATGGGGAATCATCAGTCGCGTTTTCGCATTGAACCGAGAGCTCTGAACTCGGCCTGCTGTCCGGACTAGGTTCGCGAAACTATTCGTAGTCTGCGTAATATCTTGAGAAGTGCCCTTACTTTTCTGCACTGAACTCGTGCTGGGGGAGGGCTACAGAGCTGGTAAGCACATCTATGGCATTCAGAATTATCAGGCGCGTTCGCCTGTAAAATCCAGAGGTCTGAACTCGGTCTGCTAGCCGAGCTAGGTCCGCAAACCTATTCGTATTATTCGAGTCATCTTGATAGACGCTCTCGGTTTTCTGTACTTAACTCGAGCTGTAGGGCAGCTACAGGGCTCATTGTCACAGACATCGATGGTCAATCATCAGTCGCGATTGTCCATCGAAATGAGCTCTGAACTTGGCCTGCTGTCCGAGCTAGGTTCGCGAAACTATTCGTATTCTGCGTATTATCTTGAGACGTTCTCTCAGTTTTCTGCACTCATCTCGTGCTGGGGGGCTACAGTGCTGCGGCTCACAGATATCGGTTTTCAAACCTCAGGCGCGCCTGTCGGTCGATTCGAGAGCTCCGAACTCGGTCTGATGCTCGAACCAGGTTCGCGAAACTATTCTAGTATTCGAGTCGATACTGTCGGTTTCCTGCACAGAAACTCGGGCTGTAGGGGGGCTGCAGGGCTGGGAATCACATGGGTGTTTGGAGACATCAGACACGCCCGCCTGTCGCATTCAGAGGTCTGAACTCGGTTTGATTCGAAATGGGTTGCGAAACTGTTTGTTTTTTTGTTAGAGTCATCTTGGGAGGTCTGAAATCGCTTGGGCTGAAAAACTTGTTCTTTGAGTTTTTTTCCACACTATATACTGTCAGGAAGCTCTACGAGTCCCCCGGCGGTAAGAATGGTTGACGGTTTACCGCCGGCGCCCAGTCTTCCTTGCGCGCTTTGCAGGGCCCCACGCATCGTAAACGGCGGCAAGCGTCTTCTGCGAGGTTTCCAGCGTCCCGCGCATCGTTTCAGGCTGCCTGGCAGAGGTCCCCGTGCGGCGTTCCGCGCTTGGCTTCGCTATCCGGGTTGTGGACGCTTACAAGTAACTCGTAGAGCTTCCCTTAGCAAGTTATTGCTGGAAGCTTTAGAGTAATTCCGGAGCAGTGGAGAGCTAGTTGGCAAGCAAAATCTCGACGGAACTTTTGGTGACTTTTGATCGGTTGAAAATTTTGCTCTCGAAATTTGACCATTCGTTAGAGCTCTAATATTTTTTCCCGTGATATTCGATCTTATTACCGCTCGCCATCTTGATCTCAGCTCGATCGGGTGAAAATTACTATCGAAAAGCACTGTGGCGGGAACGGCTGTTTTGAGTCATCTTGATATGCGCTGACGGTTTTCTGAACATAACTCGAGCTTCAGGGCAGCTACAGAGCTGGTAAGCACAGCTAATGCATGCAGAATGATCCGGCGCGTTCGCCTGCTGCACCCAGAGGTCTGAACTCGGTTTGTTAGCCGAGCTAGGTCCGCAAACCTGTTCGTACTATTTGAGTCATTTTAATAAAAACTTTCGGTTTTCTGCATTTAACTCGAGCTGTAAGACAGTTACAATTCAGAATCATCAGTTGCGTTTGTCTGTCGAATCCAGAGCTCTGAAGTCGGTCTGCTGCCCGATCTAGAATCGCGAAACTATTCGTATCGTTCGAGTCGCTTGCGAGATGCTGTCGGTTATCTGGACTCAACTCGGGCTGTAGGGAGGCTGCATGGCTGGTAATCACTGGAATCGATTTGAAGACATCAGGCTCGTCCGCCTGTCGAATAGAGAGCTCTGAACTCTGTCTGCTGCGCGAACTAGGTCCGCGAAACTATTCCTATTGTTCGAGTCATTCTGAAAGTTGCCGTCGGTCTTCTGCACTTAACTCGGGCTGTAGGGGGGCTGCGGGGCTGGTAATGACAGGAGTCGATTCGCAGACATCAGACGCGTCCGTCTCTCGCATTCAGAGGTCAAAAACTATTCACTATAAGTCAGATTGTTCGCAAGTGCTGTCTGTTTTCTCAACTTAAGAGTTAGGAAGCTCTACGAGTCTCCCGGCGGTAACCAAGGTTGACGGTTTACCGCCTTCGCCCAGTAGGGAGGCTGCAGGGCGGGCAATCACAGGGATCGATTAGCTAGAGAGCTGGTAAGCACACCCGTCGCATTCAGAATCATCAGGCGCGTTTGTCTGTTGAATCTAGAGGTGACTCGTAGAGCTTCCCTAAGCTAGTTGCTGGAAGCTTAAGAGTAATTCCGGCGCGCTGGAGAGCTAGTTGGCAAGAAAAATCTCGACGGAACTTTTGCTGACTTTTGGTCGGTTGAAAAATTTGTTCTCGAAATTTGACCATTCGTTAGAACTCTAGTATTTTTTCCCGTGATATTCGATCTTATTCCCGCTCGTCATCTTGATCTCAGCTCGATCGGGTAACTTTGAAGGCCAAAAAGCACTCTGGCGGGATCGGCCGTTTCGAGTCATCTTGATATTCGCTGACGGTTTTATGAACATAACTCGAGCTCTAGGGCAGCTACAGAGCTGGTAAGCACAGCTAATGCATGCAGAATGATCAGGCGCGTTCGCCTGTTGAACCCAGAGGTCTGAACTCGGTTTGTTAGCCGAGCTAGGTGTGCAAAGCTGTTCGTATTATTCGAGTCATTGTAGCAGAAACTCTCGGTTTTCTGTACTTAACTCGAGCTGTACGACAGCTACAGAACTGATATTTACAGAGCTGAAAATCGTTAGTTGCGTTTGTTCGTCGAATTCACAGCTCTGAACTCGGTCTTCTCCTCGTTCTTGAAACGCGAAATTATTCGTATTGTTCGAGTAATCTTGAGAAGTGCTCTCGGTTTTCTTCACTCAACTTGCGCTGAGAGGTGGCTACAGTGCTGGTTGTCATATGAATCGATTTTAAGAGATCATGCGCGTCCGCCTGTCGAATCCAGAGCTTGGAACTCGGTCTGCTACCCGAACTAGGTTCGCGACACTATTGTATTGTTCGAGTCATCCTGAGATATGCTGTTGGTTTTCTGCACTGACGGGCTGTTGAGGGGCTGCGGGGCTGGTAATGACAGGAATCGATTCGCAGACAGCAGACGCGTTCGGTTGTCGCATTTAGAGGTCAAAAAATATTCACTATGAGTCAGAATGTTGGTAGGTGCTGTCGGTTTTCTCAACTTAAGTCGAGCTTGGAAGCTCTACGAGTTCCCCGGCGGTAACCAAGGTTGACGGTTCACCGCCGGCGCCCAGTCTGAATTCGGTCTGCTAGCCGAGCTAGGTCCGCAAACTTATTCGTATTATTCGAGTCATCTTGACAGGCGCTCTCGGTTTTCTGTACTTAACGCGAGCTGTAGGCAGCTACAGAGCTCATAATTAAAGAAATCGATGGGGAATGACCAGACGCGCTCGTCTGTTGAATCCAGAGGTCTGAACTCGGTCTGTTAGCCGAGCTAGGTCCGCAAACCTATTCGTATTGTTCGAACCATCTTGAGAAGTGCTTTAATTTTCTGCACTCAACTCGTGCTGGGGGAGGGCTACAGTGCTGCGGGTCACACAAATCGATTTGCACAGATCAGGCGCGTCCGCCGGTCGATTCTAGAGCTCGGAACTCGGTCTGCTGCTCGATTTAGATTCGCGAAACTATTGTATTATTCAAGTCATCCTGAGAGATGTTGCCATTTTTCTGCACTTAACTCGGTCTTCAGCGGGGCTGCAGGGCTGTTAATCACATGGGTCGATTTGCAGACATCAGACGCGTGCGCCTAGTGCATTGAGAGGTCTGAATTCGGTTTAATACTCGAACTGGATTTCGAAACTATTGGTGTTTTTTTCTCAGAGTGATCTTGAGACGTCTGAAATCGCTTGGGCTGAAAACCTAGTCGTTCTCTGGAGTTTTTCCTCACACTATATTATGTCAGGAAGCTCTACGAGTTCCCCGGCGGTAACAAAGGTAGACGGTTTACCGCCGGCGCCCAGTCTGATACTCGAGTTGGGCTGAAAAACTATTCGTTCTCTGCAATTTTTGTCGACATTATATGTTGGGAGAAAGCTCTACGAGTCCCCCGGCGGTAACAAAGGTTGACGGCTTACCGCCGGCGCCCAGTACTCGAGCTCGATTGGAAAACTGTTCGTTTGTTTTGTAGAGTCATCTTGAGAGTCTATAATCGCTTGGACTGAAAAACTAGTCGTTCTCTAATTCTTTTCCACATTATATATTGTCAGGAAGCTCTACCGCCCCCCGGCGGTAAGAAAGGTTGACGGTTTACCGCCGGCGCCCAGTTGGCTCGAAAAATCTCGACTGAACTTTCGCAACTTTTGGTCGGTTGAAAATTTTGTTCTCGAAATTTAACAATTCGTTTGTGCTCTAGTATTTTTTCCCGTGATATTCGATCTTATCCCCGCTCGCCATCTTGATCTCAGCTCGATCGGGTACCTTTTACTGCCAGAAAGCACACTGGCGGGATCGGCCGCTTCGAGTCATCTTGATACGCGTTGTCGGTATTTTGTTCTTAACTCGCGCTGTAGGGCAGCTACAGAGCTGGTAATCACACCTATCGCATTCAGAATGATCAGGCGCGTTCGCCTGTTGAAGCGAGAGGTCTGAATTCGGTCTGCTAGCCGAGCTAGGTCCGCAAACCTATTCGTATTATTCGAGTCGTCTTGACAGACGCTCCTGGTTTTCTGTACTTAACTCGCGCTGTAGGGCAGCTACAGAGCTGGTAAGCACATCTATCGCATTCAGAATTATCAGACGCGTCCGCCTGTCGTATTCAGAGGTCTGAACTCGGTTCGATACTCGAACTGGGTTGCGAAACTGTTCGTTTTTTCGTCAGAGTTATCTTAAGAGGTCTGAAATCGCTTGGGCTGAAACACTAGTCGTTGTCTGGAATTTTTTACACATTATATTCTGCCAGGAAGCTCTACGAGTCCTCCGGCGGTAACAGAGGTTGACGGTTTACCGCCGGCGCCCAGTAACTCGGGCTGTAGGGGAGCTGCAGGGCTGGTAATCACAGGAATCGATTCGGAGACATCAGACGCGTCCGCCTGTCGCATTCAGAGGCCTGAACTCGGTCTGATACTCGAGCTGGGTTTAGGAAACTATTCGTTTTGTTTGAGTTATCTGCAGAGGTGCTGTTGATTCGCACACGTAACTCGGGCTGTAGCAGAGCTACAGAGCTCGTACAGAAGACAATCCAGAAGCATCAGAGGGCGTTCGGCTGTTGCATCGAGAGGTCTGAAATCGCTTGGGCTGAAAAACTATTCGTTCTCTGCAATTTATATTCTACATTATATATAGTCAGGAAGCTCTACGAGTCCCCCGGCGGTAAGAAAGGTTGACGGTTTACCGCCGGCGCCCAGTAATTCGAAAACGCTGGCAGGCTAGTTGGCTCGAAAAATCTCGACTGAACTTTTCACAACTTTTGGTCGGTTGAAAATTTTGTTCTCGAAATTTAACAATTCGTTTGAGCTCTCGTATTTTTTCCCGTTATATTCGATCTTATTCCCGCTCGCCATCTTGATATCAGCTCGATCGGGTGGGTATTACTATCGAAAAGCGTCATGGCGGGATCGGCCGTTTTGAGTCATCTTGTCACGCGGTGTCGGTTTTCTCAAGATAACTCGAGCTTCAGGACATCTAAAGAGCTGGTAAGCACAGCTAATCGATTCAGAATGATCAGGCGCGTTCGCCTGTTGAAGCGAGAGGTCTGAATTCGGTCTGCTAGCCGAGCTAGGTGCGCAAACCTATTTGTATTATTCGAGTCATCTTGACAGGCGCTGTCGGTTTTCTGTACTTAACTCGAGCTACAGGCCAGCTAAAGAGCTGATGCGTAAAGAATCTGATTCAGAATCATCAGTGGCCGTTGTCCGTTGTATCCAGAGCTCTGATCTCGGTCTGCTGCCCGATCTAGAATCGCAGAACTATTCGTACTGTTCGAGTCGCTTGCGAGATGCTCTCGCTTCTCTGCACTTAACTCGGTCTGTAGGGGGGCTGCATGGCTGGTAATCACTGGAATCGATTCGGAGACATCAGGCGCGTTCGCCTGCGGAATCCAGAGCTTCGAACTCGGTCTGTTGCCCGAACTAGGTCCGCGAAACTATTCGTATTGTTCGAGTCATCCTGAGAGGTGCTGTTGGTTTCCTGCACTTAACTCGGCAGCAGGGGGGCTGCAGGGCTGGTAGCACAGGCATCGATTCAGAGACATCAGACGCGTCTGCCTGTCGCATGGAGAGCTGTAGGAGAGACACAGAGCTGGTACAGAAGACAATCTAGAAGCATCGGGGGCGTTGCATCCGAAAGGTCTCAAATTGCCTGGGCTGAAAAAAATATTTTTTCTGGGTAATTTCTTTAGACATTATATGTTGTCAGGAAGCTCTACGAGTCCCCCGGCGGTAAGAAAGGTTGACGGTTTACCGCCGGCGCCCAGTCCGGCGCGCTGGAGAGCTAGTGACTCGTAGAGCTTCCCTAAGCTAGTTGCTGGAAGCTTAAGAGTAATTCCGGCGTGCTGGAGAGCTAGTTGGCAAGAAAAATCTCGACGGAACTTTTGCTGACTTTTGGTCGGTTGAAAATTTGGTTCTCGAAATTCAACAATTCGTTTGAGCTCTAGTATTTTTTCCCGTGATATTCGATCTTATTCCCGCTCGCCATCTTGATCTCAACTCGATCGGGTGAATATTACTATCGGAAAGCACTGTGGCGGTATCGGCCGTTTCAAGATATCTTGATACGCGCTATCGGTTTTCTCAACATAACTCGAGCTTTAGGACAGCTATAGAGCTGGTAAGCACAGCTAATCAATTCAGAATGATTCGGCGCGTTCGCCTGTTGAATCCAGAGGTCTGAACTCGGTCTGTTAGCCGAGCTAGGTCCGCAAACCTATTCGTATTATCCGAGTCATCTTGACAGGAACTCTCGGTTTTCTGTACTTAACTCGAGCTGTAGGACAGCTACAGAGCTCATATTTAGAGAAACCGATTCAGAATCATCAGTTGCGTTTGTCTGTCGAATCTAGAGCTCTGATCTCGGTCTGCTGCCCGATCTAGAATCGCGAAAGTATTCGTATCGGTCGAGTCATCTTAAGAAGTGCTCTCGGTTTTCTTCACTTAACTCGCGCTGAGGGGGGCTACAGTGCTTGTTGTCAGAGGAATCGATTTGAAGACATCAGGCGCGTCCACCTGTCGAATCCAGAGCTCGGAACTCGGTCTGCTGTCCGAATGAGGTCGCGAAACTGTTCGTATTGTTCGAGTCATCCTGAGAGGTGCTGTCGGTTTTCTGCAGTTAACTCGGGCAGTAGGGGGGCTGCAGGGCTGGTGATGACATGAGTCGATTCGCAGACATCAGACGCGCCCGCCTGTCGCATTCAGAGGTCAGAAAATATTCACTATGAGTCAGAATGTTGGTACGTGCTCTCGGTTTTCTCAACTTGAGTCGAGCTAGGAAGCTCTACGAGTTCCCCGGCGGTAACCAAGGTTGACGGTTTACCGCCGGCGCCCAGTTGGCAAGACAAATCTCGACGGAAGTTTTGGTGACTTTTGGTCGGTTGAAAAATTGGTTCTCGAAATTCAACAATTCGTTAGAGCTCTAGTATTTTTTTCCCGTGATATTCGATCTTATTCCCGCTCGCCATCTTGATCTCAGCTCGATCGGGTGAATATTACTATCGAAAAGCACTGTGGCGGGATCGGCCGTTTTGAGTCATCTTAATACGCGCTGACGGTTTTCTGAACATAACTCGAGTTGTAGAGCAGCTACAGAGCTGGTGAGCACAGCTAATCGATGTAGAATGATTAGGCGCGTTCGCCTGTCTAATTTAGATGTCTGAACTCGGTCTGTGAGCCGAGCTAGGTTCGCAAACCTATCCGTAGTATTCGAGTCATTTTGACAGAAACTCTCGATTTTCTGTACTTAACTCGAGCTGTATCACAGCTGCAAAGCTGATATTTACAGAAATTGATTCAGAATCGTCAGTTGCGTTTGTCTGTCGAATCCAGAGCCCTGAACTCGGTCAGCTGCCCGATCTAGACTCGCGAAATTATTCGTATTGGTCGAGTCATCTTGAGAGATGCTCTCGGTTTTCTTCACCCAACTTGCGCTGAGAGCAGGCTACAGTGCTGGTTCTCGCATGAATCGATTCGAAGAGATCATGCGCGTCCGTCTGTCGAATCCAGAGCTCGGAACTCGGTCTGCTGCCGGAATTAGGTCTGCGAAACTATTGTATTGTTCGAGTCATCCTGAGAGATGCTGTCGGTTTTCTGCACTTAACTCGGGCTGTACGGGGGCTCCAGCGCTGGTAATGACAGGAGTCGATTCGCAGACATGGGACGCGTCCGCCTGTCGCATTCAGAGGTGAAATAATATTCACTATAAGGCAGAATGTTGGTAGGTGCTGTCGGTTTTCTCAACTTAAGTCGAGCTAGGAAGCTCTACGAGTTCCCCGGCGGTAACCAAGGTTGACGGTTTACCGCCGGCGCCCAGTAATTCCGGCGCGCTGGAGAGCTAGTTGGCTCGAAAAATCTCGACGGAACTTTTGGTGACTTTTGCTCGGTTGAAAATTTTGTTCTCAAAGTTTCAACATTCGTTTGAGCTCTAGTATTTTCTTCCCGTAATATTCGATCTTATTCCCACTTGCTATCTCGATCTCAGCTCGATCGGGTGAATATTACTATCGAAAACCACTGTGGCGGGATCGGCCGTTTCGAGTCATCTTGATACGCGCTGACCGTTTTCTGAACATAACTCGAGCTTTAGGACAGCTACAGGGCTGATAAGCACAGCTTATCGATTCAGAATGATCAGGCGCGTTCGCCTGTTGAATCGAGAGGTCTGAACTCGGTCTGTTACCGAGCTAGGTCCGCAAACCTATTCGTATTATTCGAGTCATCTTGACAGGAACTCTTGGTTTTCTGTACTTAACTCGAGCTGTAGGACAGCTACAGCTCTCATATTCAGAGAAACAAATTTAGAATCATCAGTTGCGTTTGTCTGTCGAATCCAGAGCTCTGAACTCGGTCTGCTGCCCGATCTAGAATCGCAAAACTGTTCGTACTGGTCTAGTCATCTTGGGAAGTGCTCTCGGTTTTCTTCACCCAACTCGCGCTGAGTGGGGCTCGTGCTGGTGGTCACAGGAATCGATTTGAAGACATCAGGCGCGTCCGCCTGTCGAATCTAGAGCTCGGAACTGGGTCTGCCCTTCGAGTCATCCTGAGAGATGCTGTGGGTTTCATGCACTTATCTCGGGCTGTAGGGGGGCTGCATGGCTGGTAATCACTGGAATCGATTCAGAGACATCAGACGCGTCCGCCTGTCGCATTGAGAGGTCAGAAAATATTCACTATAAGTCGGAATGTTAGTAGGTGCTGTCGGTTTTCTCAACTTAAGTCGAGCTAGGAAGCTCTACGAGTCTCCCGGCTGTAACCAAGGTTGACGGTTTACCGCCGGCGCCCAGTTGGGAAGAAAAATCTCGACGGAAGTTTTGGTGACTTTTGGTCGGTTGAAAATGTTGTTCTCGAAATTTGAACATTCGTTCGAGCTCTAGTATTTTTTCCCGTGATATTCGATCTTATTCGCGCTCGCCATCTTGATCTCAGCTTGATCGGGTGAATATTACTATCGAAAAGCACTGTGGCGGGATCGGCCGTTTCGAGTCATCTTGATACGCGACGACGTTTTTTTGAACATAACTCGAGCTTTAGAACAGCTACAGAGCTGATGAGCACAGCTAATCGATGTAGAATGATTAGGCGCGTTCGTCTGTTGAATCCAGACGTCTGAACTCGGTTTGCTAGCCAAGCTAGATCCGCAAACCTATTCGTATTATTCGAGTCATCTTGACAGGAACTCTCGGTTTTCTGTACTTAACTCGAGCTGTAGGACAGCTACAGAGCTGATATTTACAGAAACCTTTTTTGAATCATCAGTTGCGTTTATCTGTCGAATCGAGAGCTGTGAACTCGGTCTGCTGCCCGATCTAGAATCGCGAAATTATTCGTATTGGTCGAGTCTTCTTGAGAAGAGCTCTCGGTTTTCTTCACTGAGCTCGCGCTGAGGGGGGCTACAGTGCTTGTTGTCCGAGAAATCGATTCGAAGAGATCAGGCGCGTCCGCCTGTCGAATCCAGAGCTCGGAACTCGGTCTGCTAGCCGAACTAGGTTCGCGAAGCTATTCGTATTGTTCGAGTCATCCTGAGAGATACTGTCGGTTTTCTCCACTTAACTCGAACTATAGGGGGGCTGCAGGGCTGGTAATCACAGAAGTCGATTCGCAGACATGAGACGCGTCCGCCTGTCGCATTCAGAGGTCAAGAAATATTCACTATGAGTCGGAATGTTGGTAGGTGCTGTCGGTTTTCTTAACTTAAGTCGAGCTAGGAAGCTCTACGAGTTTCCCGGCTCATCTACTTCATGCACGGTGCTGTATGAAGGAGTGACAATCCCCAATGTGCAGTGGGATAGGTCGCTCCGTACTGGGGGTACCGAATCACCTATCGCGTTTACTATTGTCACTATTGCTATGTGGCGTGATGTGATTGCTCGCCTGGATCAGCGCGGTGTCGGAGTCGAGATGCCATGCCATGATGATCATTGTCGGTGTGCACGTTGGAATCATGCTCTCTGGGCTGACAATATTTTTCTGGCCGCCAAGTCAGCACCGGAGGCGCAGGTAGCGGCCGCTGCCTTCACTACTGCTCTCAGGGATTGGGGGATGGAGTGGAAGGAGGAGAGTCTAGAGATGATGGTGTGTGGTACTCAGTACACTGATACGGTCACGGTTCAGATTGGCTCGCGGATTGTACCTTTCAAGCATGTTGAGAGTTTGAATGTGCTGGGGTATCAGATTCCCAGAAGTTTCACTTCTATCCACACGGATGTGCAGGAGCGCGTCCAGCAGGCCCGAAGGGCATTCTTTGCGCAGGTGCAGTATTTTACGTGCAGGGCGCTGCCTCTGGTGAAGAAGTTTCGTCGATATCAATCGACTGTGCAGAGCCGTCTTTTATATGCAGCAGAGGCCATCACGATTGACAGTGAGTGTGTGAGGGTTATCCATGCGTTCGAGGGTATGTGTCTCTTGAGAATGTCAGGGAGGAGGAAGCCAGGAGATGTGGGGTGGGAGGTATGGTGGCCAGCTGCACTGACACGAGTCAGGACAATCTTCTGCGATGGGGGTTTCCCGTCGGCTGTGCAGATGCTGTGTTGGAAGAGCTTGGGCATGATGCGCTCCACGAGGCAATCTTTACTATCTTTGGAGGAGGACAGGGCGGCAAGGACGGAGGTTGAGGTGGAGGGATCAACGACTCAACGTGCTAAACGTGTTCGCTTTGCGGATGGACGGGGGGAGGATGTACTTGCAGCGACTGTGATGGAGGTGGAGGGGGGGATTACGGATATGGAGAGGCGGCTGGAGGATCTTTGCTCGCAGGTCGCCTGTTCCATTGCCCGCTCACAGCCGATGCCCTCTGGAGAGGGAGCTGCCCACGCTCTCAGAGACGAGCCACTTGCCGTCTCAAAGGGGAGGAGGGCCTTTCGAGACTCCCGACGTGCGCTTATGATGTACAATGTTGGTTGGGTCACGGCTCGCGACACAATATCAGAGGTTCTACGACAACACGGCAACAGGGCCTTATCTAGTTCGGGCAAGCGGCTTCGCGGAGGCCCTGTGTCTGTGGGCGGTCGGTCTTGGCAGTTCCCCTACATTCAGTTCTTTGGGGAAAAGTGGTGGGAGTCTGTACGGGGCGATTGGGTTCAGTTCTTGGAGGTATGGAAGCAACTCCTTACACAATACAACAAAACTAAGGTCTACGATTACTTTGTGGTGTCTTGGAAGGGCTCTCCTAATGGACCTCGAGGCTCCCCTGAGGCTCGAGAGAAGGCCGATACTGAGGCGGTCGACATCGCGACCAACCCTCTGCACCTCAAGTACGACCCCAAAGAGTCCGCCAAGCTTGCAATACGTTATGCTATGATCCAGGAACGTGCGACTGTGTGGGATATATCCTCAGAGGGTTTTGCTGCTGAGTTCAAGGGTGACTCATTACTTATCTGCTCCTGGCTACAGGGGAAATGGAGATGTGAGAATCGTGGCTACTGCAAGAGGACAGCTGCCATGATTGATTGTACCTTTGAGCTCGCTGCGTGTTTCAATCTGAGGCCTGCTGCCTTGGGACGTGAGATATGGAGACATGAATTCAGGGAGGACAATACACGAGCGGATGAATTGACGCATGAGGCCAGATGTGGCCGCACATTCTACAGAACTCATTGTTATCTATATCCATTCGAAACTTATCTCTTACCGTTCGCTATCAGGGGAGGCTTTGATGGCGGGGTTGACCAGCAAGGATCAGGATGTGGTTTCTGGCTTCAGATCGGCTTAATCAATACTCAGTGCAATCCCAGTGAGATAGGCATCGCTTCCGCGAGAACCGTGGGCCCCTTCCCTGCTGGGCATGAGTTTGCTGTTTCTAGTGCCGTGCCCCTCGTTTGGAGGGATGTGGCCGAGGCCGCGTGGCTCCTCGAAGGAGCTACAGTCACAGAATGTGAATTGTCGGCAGCCGAAGCGCTGCTCAGCGCTGCCCGTGTGCTTCTGCGGGACCGGTCCTCGCCCAGCTGCACTCAGCTGGGAACGCGAGTCCAAACAAACAAACAAACAAACCAAGGTTGACGGTTTACCGCCGGCGCCCAGTTGGCAAGAAAAATCTCGACGGAAGTTTTGGTGACTTTTGGTCGGTTGAAAATTTTGTTCTCAAAATTCAACAATTCGTTCGAGCTCTAGTATTTTTTCCCGTGATATTCGATCTTATGCCCGTTCGCCATCTTGATCTGAGCTCGATCCGGTGAATATTAGTATCGAAAAGCACTGTGGCGGTATCGGCGGTTTTGAGTCATCTTGATACAGGCTGACGGTTTTATGAACATAACTGGAGCTTTAGGACAGCTACAGAGCTGGTAAGCACAGCCAATCGATGCAGAATGATTAGGCGCGTTCGCCTATTAATTCCAGAGGTCTGAACTCGGTCTGTTAGCCGAGCTAGGTCCACAAACGTATTCGTATTATTCGAGTCATCCTGGCAGGAACTCTCGGATTTCTGTACTTAACTCGAGCTGTAGGACAGCTACAGAGCTGATATTTACAGAAACCGATTCACAGTCATCAGTTGCGGTTGTCTATCGAATCTAAAGGTCTGGACTCGGTCTGCTGCCCGATCTAGAATCGCGAAACTGTTCCTATTGATCGAGTCATCTTGAGAAGTGCTCTCGGTTTGCTTCACTCAACTCGCGCTGAGGTGCTGCTGGTCACAGGAATCGATTTGAAGACATCGGGCGCGTCTGCCTATCGAATCCAGAGCTCAGAAATCGGTCTGCTGCCCGAATTAGGTCTGCGAAGCTACTGTATTGTTCGAGTCATCCTGAGAGGTGCTGTTGGTTTTCTGCACTTAACTCGGGCTGTAGTGGGCTGCAGGGCTGGTAATGACAGGAGTCGATTCGCAGAGATCAGACGCGTCCGCCTGTCGCATTGAGAGGTAAACAAATATTCACTATGAGTCGGAATGTTGGTAGGTGCTGTCGGTTTTCTCAACTTATGTCGAGCTAGGAAGCTCTACGAGTCTCCCGGCGGTAACCAAGGTTGAGGCTCAAGGTGTGTTGGCTCAAGGTCGCGGACGCGTACAGCTACGACTGCCTGGGGTACCTCCTCGTAGTTGTGCGCCAGTGATCAGTGGGCTGAGCTTTGTTTACCCAGCGGTAACGAACACACCAGACAGCATCGAGCCTCCGTGGGGAGAGTGAGGCTAACATCTTTCGTTTCGATTGTATACCATCAGTTTCGGAGCAACGGCGATTGTTGAGCCTGAGCACGTTTCAGAGCACCAGCGACGGGACAGGATTTTCATTCAACGGCAAGAGGAGAAGCGACGTCGATTGGAGGACCAGCGATTTTTGCACAAGTGGAGTATTCCGACTGATATTGTAGGAAATATGGCTCTCAATGATGCAGCATCAACTCCAATGGCAGCAGCAGTAGCAGCAGCTCCAATAGACAGGACACCTGCCAATGGTCGTCGCCGACGGAGGACAGAGGAGGAGGGGGAGGACGCAGCAAGAGGAAATGCAGGCATGGATGGACAGGATGAGTCAATCAGTTCCGATGGAGAGCAGTTTGATCCAGAGAATTGGCAGAAACAGATGTTCAACATGAGTAAAGCAATTAGCAAGAACACACGTAAGACAGAGCGTGAGGTCAAGAGTTTGCAAAACGATGTGGGAAACATCCAGAGACGTCAAGACGAGGCAGATATTAAGATGAATGATTTGCAAAAGCAGTTTACGGAGTTCCAAAGGGAGGCAGGAAAGAGTGCGAGCATTGCATCAGGATCGACGGGAACGGGCACCACTCCGATCTTAGCATGGGGGATGGCAAAAGTTTTGGGCAAAGGAGCTCAGGGCGCATGGAGTGCATCGAAGATCGAAATCAAAGGATGGGTTGTTCATTGGAAAGACCCCCCAATGCGTACGGCAGAAATGTTGACCCCATACGATGCAGAAAAACTGATTGAGAATGTCATGGCCATTTTATCGGATGATTTGAGGCAGAGGATCGATCAGAAAGCCAGTTTGGAGATGATGGGAGCTTATACCGATAATCAGGGCCGTCAAAACACTCGTTCACTTATTTCAAAAGTGAGTTTGCTTGCAACGCGAGGTACATATTCGAGCCAGTTGTGGGAGATCAAACGTAACATCGACCCTCATGTTCGAGTGTTGCCTGAGGGACCGCTCATCGCGGGTATGACGTCAAAGCCAGATACTTTCACAGGAGGAAACGTCAGGTGTGTGATTGAGAGCGCACCGTGGAAGCACCCGCACATTGCCAAGATCGGTCAGTTTAAAGAGATCTGGAAACATCGTCAAATGTACCAGGATGCCGCCAATGTTGCCCAGAATGTGCCAGAGGTGAGGGGAAAAGCAGGGCCTCCAGTGACGGAGATTCTCACGATCGCACCCGACAGCCAGACTCGCCCAGTGTCGCTGGCGGAGTGGACGGAGACAGCAGGTTGGACGATTCACAATGATTCGATGATGACCCTGATGCCGACGTTCACAGCGGCAAAGTTCAAAGCAGACCTCGAGGCCCTAGCCTGACGGGGCCACTCCAGATGTGATCTGAAAGGAAGTTTGATGAGTTGGAACGTCTGGAGGGCAGGTAAAGACAAAACAACTCAAGTTTTACAGCGAATTCAAATGCATGGGAGAAGTGTTGCTTTGGTAGGCCTCCAGGAGTGCCTGCACCTCACACACAGTATCATTTCAAAAGAGGGATGGAGATTGTTGCGTAGTAAAGACAAGCTTGCGGGTTTCATGTTCCGAGCGAGTGTTCCTATTAGATACACAGACAATCAGTCAAATCGGGTTGTGCTCATCGTAGTCGGCAAAATCATCGTTGTCTCGGCTTACTTTCCACATGAGGGGAGAAGGAATGCGGTGGCAGAGTTCAATGCCCTGGCCAACTTGGTGAGGTCGAAGATCCAGGCAGCACGTGTGCAGTTTGAGCAAGAAGGGGGGAAATCTTTTGAGGTGGCCATCTTGACGGATGCGAATGTTGAGTTGCCTGCACATGTACGGGGCGAAGGAGGAAAGGAGGTCACTGGAGGAGGTGTACGTGCGGACTTGCAGGTGGGACAGGTGGTGGGGGGCTTCGAGACGGAGAGGACGAGGAGGAAACGGAGGATGCGTGAAGCCCTAGTCGACCTTATTGTTGAGCTGGACCTTGTGGCGTCGAACACGTTTCGGGAAAGGCTCCCGACGCATTTTACTCGTGCACATAAGGCACCGCAGGTGCTCGATTACATTCTTGCCCCGGCGTGGTGGGGGGAAGCTCGAGTACAGTGGCAGGACGTCAGGGACACAGGTAACGAGACGTCGGACCATGCAGCGGTGTTCTTGGAGTTGCTCGTATCGATCCGCCCGGCCCCGAGAGCAAAAATGAAGCGACCCGTCCACCCCAAATGGGGGCCAGAGACCGAGCCAGGCCGCAGATTGTTCTCAGCCCAGAACTACGACAGATTAGTGACGGAGCGGGGGGAGGGAGACTACGTGCCACCAGGTAAGTTGTCCGAGGTGATGCTAGGCGCGGCGGAGGGGATCCCGACGAAGCAGATGATTCGAGAGGTGCCTCAGAAGTCAGAGAAACACAAAGCCCTGGAAAGAGCCAAAAGGATGAAACAATGGGAGGACGAGGAGGAGAGGAAAGAGATAAACCGTCAGTTGCGAAAGGAAAAGAATGCCCTTAAGTGTACCATGCTTAAGTATGCCAGCAGATCAAAGAAGAAAACCAGGACCGAGATGATCACTAAGTTAAACATCAGTGGGAGGATGGAGGAGGATCAAACAAAATGGAGTTCGGCACTGTATGAGCATACCAAGGGGAAGTTTACGAATGAGCAGATCAGGAGGGAGACGGAGGAGGTGATGGAGGAGCTCAGGGACCAGGCCCACACGGACACCGTCAGGTTGACTTTCGACTTTAGTGCGATGATGAGTGCCAGATCCAGACTGTCGGTGGGCAAGCAGACGGGGGAGGACGGGATCACGGTTAGCATGCTGAAGACTCTAGGCTTCGGGAACCTTCAGGAGATATTTAAGACGTTTTCGGCCATATATGAGGGACGGGAGCCGACGCCAGAAGACTGGCGCAAGATAATTCTCACGCTCATCCCCAAGAGTGAGAAGATTACGAGTTTGGAGGATACCAGAGCGATTGCAGTTTCTTCTTGCTTAACTAAGTGGTATTCGCTTTCCCTGGTTGTGGTCCTGGAGAGGTTCCTGGCCAAAAACTTGGATCCCGAGATGAATGTATATGGGTTCATGTCTGGGAGAAACGACGGAGGTCACCTCGATGATTAAACATATCGGTAAACATGCCTCGATTTGGGGGAAGGGACAGAGCTTTTGGCTCTGCAGTTGTGATATTCTGAAAGCGTACGATCACCTTCGACTTACGACATGTGTGAGAGCAATGAGACAGCTGGGTGTTCCTTCTTCTTTTCAGTATGCTATCCTGGAGCCGATGCTGAGAAACACGGCGTCGGCAAATTTCCAGAGTACCCAGTGCGAAACAGTGCCGTGGGACACCTGTGTTAGGACAGGAGGAGTTGAGAGCCCCATCTTATTTGTGCTTGTCACGATTGCGATGATTGCCCCGACGATACACTCGTGGAAAGAGAGGCCTCGGATACAACATCGAGAGACCGAGGGCGTGTGCAGATTCGATCGAGGCTAAAGTTGGAGCCAGTTCTCGCACGATCGAAGGCTCCCAGGAGATGGAGGTCCATCAGAGTCTCAGTCATGCGATATGGGCGGATAACTTCTTCATCTTTGCCCAAGGTGATCGGCAGGGGGGAAAGAAGATGATTTCCACGATGATGCAGGAACTGACGATATCGATACGTGAATGGGGCTTCGAGTGGAAACCCAGTTCGATTGAGTTAGCGACGTTTGGGGTTGACTTTGAGGCAGAGGCGTTGGAGATTCGAATCCCGACCAAATCTTTTGAGCAAGGACCGAAAAGACAGAGATCAGAGATCACATCTTTGGATTCAGCTGCGAGAGTGAACCCGTTGACAGGACACACACCGCTTCCTCATTCTTCTATGCCTGTGTTGCAATCACTTCGTCATTCACAGTTGCCAGAGCCGCAATCACATTTCCAATCGACATATCCGACAGCTACGCTGAGCAAAATATCCGACAGCTACGCTGAACAGACATATCAGACAGCTACGCTGAGCAGAGACATACCGGTACCCCAATCGCCTGAGACAGCACCAACGACGTTTTCTTATGCACATTGGCCAATGTCAGTGCCAGATGTTCACTCTCATGTGCCATCGTCGTCGTTAATAAGAGTGCCTGTTGTTCTTTCGCAGTTGCCTGCAAAAACGGATTCTCTCCATTCTCGTGTGTCTTCGTCGTCGTCGATAAGAGTGCCTGTTGCCTCAGCTTGCAGTGTGCAGCCTGTTGCCTCAGCTTGCAGTGTGCACGAATTGTCTGAGCATGCGGGTGCTGGCGCGTCCACCGACTTGGTGGAGGCACTTTTTCTTCCGCGAGTGCAGGAGATTACATTTTTGGGTGTGCGGCTGCACACTCGAATGAGGACGCACTTGGACGTGCAGTATCGGATCCAGAAAGCTCAGCATGCGTTCTTTCAAGACATGAGTTTGTATCGATGTCGGTCGGTACCGTGGACGGTGAAATGGGAGAAGTATGTGAGCAAAGTACAGAGCACTTTCTTGTATAGCATTGAAGGATCGAGTATCGACAAATCGGCATTGCAGGATATTCATAAGTTTGAGGGACGTTGCTTGATAAAAATAGTTGGTGTACGAAAAAGGATCGATGAATCATGGTTCAGCTTCAATGTCAGAGCCTATAACTTTGCCAGGGAGAAATTTCGTGAAAAGCATCCCAGCCTGGTTGAGTTGTACTTGCAGAAACAATGGGAGTGTAGTAAGGATTGTTGCTCGTTCTTGAAGACGGCGGACATCGCGACAGATGCTGTTGGCAGTCAACAGAGTTCTGGAGCTTGGCGAGAATCAACAAGTGTGTGCCGCAGTTTCATGACTGCGAGGTTGGCAATGTTCCATGGTATGAAACGGTGGACGGAGAGACGTGACTTGTACAATGAAGCGATCAGGGTGCTGAGCAAAAGCTGGAAGAACCCAGAAGTGTCAGAAAAACGACGGAGGATTGATTCCCAGGCAATAGGTCAGACATCATGGCACGCTACATTTGAAAGTTTTCGGGGAGATGAGTATTGGAAACACTTGACACATGATGAGGAGACGCGGAAATCATGGATTGAACATGTCAAACAGAGGACAGGACTTACATTCGATCGATATTTTAAGCAGGAGAAAGAGAAACGGGTGGGACCTAACACTTGGGAGGAGGAGGAAGCACCAACACGGGCGGAAAATACAAAGCAGGCAAAGAGGCTCGCACATGTCTTTGCGACGATGACGGATTGGTGGGAGTACGAACAGGGGATTGCACGAGGGCTGCCAGTGGAGATTCAGGGAGATAACATGGCCACGATTAAGTGGTTAAATGGGGAGTGGAAGATCCACAACCGAACATATGCCAGACAGATTGCCGAAATACAAAATGAGTTTCACGAGTTGCATGAGGAGTTTAACGTTGTTGGAGCCACGGTCGGAGGAGACATAGGGAAGCATGTATATCGGGAGGGAAATCTGAGAGCTGATGAATTAACTCACATTGCACGCATCAGAGATATAGAGTATGATAGGACTCACGAGCTACAGGAGTATGACCTCTACGCCCTGCGGGGCGCTTTCGACGGTGGAGTCGATAAGGATAAAGCAGGAGCAGGTTGGTGGCTGGAGGGATTGATCAAAGCATCGGCATCTCATTCAATATATGGGAGCTTCGCCTTTCTGGATAGACCACAGTGGGTGCTGATCAAATCGAAGGCGTTTGGCCTTCCCCCTCAATATTCTGCCATGAACACTGAATTCGAAGCTTTATCGAGCCTCTGCGAGGCCATCTTTAGTGTAACCCGTAACTTCGCCCGTAGGGTTAGGCTGAAGAAACGAACTGTGGCTGCTTTTGGCAGCCGTTAGACAGATCGCAAAAGGCAAAAAAACCAAGGTTGACGGTTTACCGCCGGCGCCCAGTCGATGAGCCAGAGGAATTCCGGCGCAGGGTGGAGCTAGTTGGCCCAGCCGGCCGAGGCGGACAATGTGACAACTTTTGGGTAGTTTTGCAAATATTTCAAAGATATTTGACAATTCATTTTGAGAAAGCAGATTTTTACCACCTGTAGACAACTTTGAGGGCCTCTGCGTCTTAATATGAGCGCTGAAGGCGCACTTTTGCTATCAAAACACTTGGCGCAACCAACTTTCTAGCGACATGAACAAATTGACGATTCAATTTTTCGAGAAATGCCTCGAGAAGCTCTCTCCTTCGACTCTTAGCACTCTCACGCGTGAAAAGAGCTCTACGAGGTTCCCGGCGGAGACCAGGTTGACGGTTCACCGCCGGTGCCAGTTATTGCTGGAAACTTAAGAGTACCTCGTAGAGCTCTTCGGCAAAGAGCTAAGAGGAATTCGGGCGCAGGGTGGAGCTAGTTGGCCGGCCCGACGGAAAGAGAGAATGTGGTAACCTGGGGTCGGTGTTTTTCACTTTATGCAAAATTTTGAAGTTCTTTTTTAGAAGTGAGATTTTTATTCCCTGAAGTAAGCTATGGCGCACCTGCTGGTAAATTTTTAATGGCTCTAGGTCCAGCATTACTATCAAAACACTTGGAGGAACCCACTGTATGAAATCCGAAGCATCGTCATTTTTCGAATTTTTCGGCTCTCACTTCAGAAGGTTCCTTCACTTGTTCGGAGGAGCGCTGTTTAAGAAGAGAGCTCTAGGAGGTGCGTGGGGGTAACTTGGTTGACGGTTTACCGCCGGTTCCCAGTAATTCCGGCGCGCTGGAGAGCTAGTTGGCAAGAAAAATCTCGACGGAACCTTTGCTGACTTTTGCTCGGTTGAAAATTATGTTTTAAAAAATTGAACATTCGTTAGCGCTCTAGTATTTGTTTCCGTGCTATTCGACCTTTTTCCCACTCGCCATCTTGATGTCAGCTCGATCGGGTGAATATTACTATCGAAAAGCACTGTGGCGGCCGTTTCGAGTCATCTTGACACGTGATGATGGTATTCTCAAGATAACTCGACCTTCAGGACAGCTACCCGGCTAGTAAGCACAGCTAGTCGATGTAGAACGATCATAACTATTGTATAGCTCGAGCCATCCTGAGAGATGTCGGTTTTCTGCACTTACCTCGGGCTGTAGGGGGGCTGCAGCTGGTTATCATAGGAGTCGTTTCGCAGATCAGACGCGTCCGCTTGTCACATTCAGAGGTCTGAACTCGGTCTGATACTCGAGCTGGATTGCCAAACTATACGTTTTGTTAGAGTCATCTTGAGAGGTGCTGTTGATTCAAGTACGTTTCTCGGGCTAGGAGGGCTACAGATGAAGAAGACAGTCTAGAAGCATCAGGGGCGTTCGGCTGTTGCATCGAGAGGTCTCAAATCGCTCGGGCTGAAAAATCATTGTTCTCTGCTTTTTTTCCCACATTATATATTGTCAGGAAGCTCTACGAGTCCCCCGGCGGAAACAAAGCTTGACGATTTACCGCCGGCGTCCAGTTTTGTTTCGAAATTTCAACCATTCGTTAGAGCTCTAGTATTTTTTCCCATATCTTATTCCCGCTCGCCATCTTGATCTCAGGTCGATCGGGTATCTTTACTGTCAAAAAGCACACGGGCGGGATCGGCCGTTTCGAGTCATCTTGATACGCGGTGACGGTTTCCTCAAGATAACTCGAGCTTCAGGACAGTTTCAGAGCTGGTAAGCACAGCTAATCGATTCAGAATGATCAGGCGCGTTCGCCTGTACCGAGACGTCTGAACTCGGTCTGCCAGCCGAGCTAGGTCCGCAAAGCTATTCATATTAATTCGAATCATCTTGACAGACGCTCTTGGCTTTTTGTACTGGCGCCGGCGGTGAACTGTCAACGTGTTCACCGCCGGGAACCTCGTAGAGCTTCTTGCACGCGTAAGAATGCTCAGATTCGAAGCAGACCGCTTCTCAGAGCATTTCTAGAAGAACATCATATATGTGTTTCTCGGTGTCAACGTGACGTCAGATCCTCCAAATGTTTAGGTAGTAAAACTGTCTCGGAAGAGCTGAGATGCTCGCAGAATAAAGTTAATATACCAATGCTCGGAGTGAAAATCTGCTTTCTTAAAATGAATTGTCAAATAACTTTTGAATCTTTGGAAAAGCGACCCAAAGTTACCACATCTTCTTTTCTGGCCGGGTTGGCCAACTAGCTCCACCCTGCGCCGGAATTCCTCTAGCTCATCGATGCCGAAGAGCTCTACTGAGCTACAGGACAGCTACAGAGCTGATGCGTACAGAATCGGATTCAGAATCATCAGTGGCCGTTGTCTGTTGAATCCAGAGCTCTGAACTCGGTCTGCTGCCCGATCTAGAATCGCGAAACTATTCGTATTGTTCGAGTCATCTTGAGAGATGCTATCGGTTCTCTGCACTTAACTCGGGCTAGGGGGGCTGCATGGCTGGTAATCACTGGAATCGATTCGGAGACATCAGACGCGTCCGCCTTTCGAATCCAAAGCTCCGAACTCTGTCTGCTGCCCGAACTAGGTCCGCGAAACTATTCGTATTGTTCGAGTTATCCTGAGAGGTGCTGTCGGTTTCCTGCACTTAACTCGGGCTGTAGGGGGGGGGGGCTGCAGGGCTGGTAATCACAGGAATCGATTCAGAGACATCACACGCGTCCGCCTGTCGCATGCAGAGGTCTGAACTCGGTCTGATACTCGAGCCAGGTTCGCCAAACTATTCGTATTGTTCGAGTCATCTTGAGAGGTGCTGTCGCTTTACGCGCGTAACTCGGGCTGTAGGAGGGCTACAGAGCTCGCACAAAAGACAATCCAGAAGCATCGGGGGCGTTCGGCTGCTGAAGAGGTCTGACATTGCTTGGGCTGAAAAGCTATTTTTTCGGTGTAATGTTTTTTCGACATTATGTGTTGTCAGGAAGCTCTACGAGTCCCCTGGCGGTAACAAAGGTTGACGGTTTACCGCCGGCGCGCAGTTGGCCGACCCGGCCCCGACGGACAATGTGCGAACTTTTCGTCGGTTGGACGAACTTTGTGAGAGATTCGAACATTCGTTTTAAGAACCGGTATTTTTCGCACCTGTAGTGGGTTTTGTCGCGTCTGCGAATAAATTTTCAGGTCTCTAGCTGCAGAATTACTATCAAAACACTTGGCGGAACCGTCGTTCGGTGACAACTAAAAACTTACTTGATCGAGTTTTCAGCTCGCGTATCAGAAAAGCTCCTGCCGTGCGAGAAAAGAGCTCTACGAGGCTCGCGGCGGTAACCTGGTTGACGGTTTACCGCCCGCTCCCAGTTCCGGGGCGCTGGAGAGCTAGTTGGCGAGAAAAATCTCGACGGACCTTTTGGTGACTTTTGGTCGGTTGAAAATTTTGTTATCGAAATTCCTCAATTCGTTTGAGCTCTAGTATTTTTCCCGTGATATTCGATCTTATTCCCGCTCGCCATCTTGATCTCATCTCGATCGGGTACCTTTTGCTGTCAAAAAGTACACTGGCGAGATCGGCTGTTTCAGATTATCTTGACACGCGATGACGGTTTTCTAAACATAACTCGAGCTTTAGGACAGCTACAGAGCTGGTAAGCACAGCTAATCGATTCAGAATGATCAGGCGCGTTCGCCTGTAATTCGTAGAGCTTCCCTTAGCAAGTTGTTGCTGGAAGCTTGAGAGTAATTCCGGGGCGCTGGAGAGCTAGTTGGCAAGAAAAATCTCGACGGACGTTTTGACGACTTTTGCTCGGTTGAAAATTTTGTTCTCGAAATTCAACCATTCGTTAGAGCTCTAGTATTTTTTCCCGTGATATTCGATATTATTCCCGCTCGCCATCTTGATCTCAGCTCGATCGGGTACCTCTTACTGCCAAAAAGCGTCCAGGCGGGATCGGCCGTTTCGGGTCATCTTGTCACGCGATGCCGGTTTTCTCAAGATAACTCGAGCTTTAGGACAGCTACAGAGCTGGTAACCACAGCTAATCGATTCAGAATGATCAGCCGCGTTCGGCTGTTGAACCCAGAGGTCTGAACTTGGTCTGCTAGCCGAGCTAGGTCCGCAAACCTATTCGTATTATTCGAGTCATCTTGACAGGCGCTCTCGGTTTTCTGTACTCAACTCGAGCTACAGGACAGCTCCAGAGCTGATACGTACAGAATCTGATTCAGAATCATCAGTGGCCGTTGCCTGTTGAATCCAGAGCTCTGAACTCGGTCTGCTGCCCGATCTAGAATCGCGAGACTATTCGTATTGTTCGAGTCATCTTGAGAGATGCTGTCGGTTCTCTGCACTCAACTCGGGCTGTGGGGGGGCTGCATGGCTGGTAATCACTGGAATCGATGCGGAGACATCAGGTGCGTCTGCCTTTCGAATCCAGAACTCCGAACTCTGTCTGCTGCCCGCTAGGTCCGCGAAACTATTCGTATTGTTCGAGTCATCCTGAGAGGTGCTGTCGGTTTCCTGCACTTAACTCGGGCTGTAGGGGGGTTGCAGGGCTGGTAATCACAGGAATCGATTCAGAGACATCAGACGCGTCCGCCTGTCGCATGCAGAGGTCTGAACTCGGTCTGATACTCGAGCTAGGTTTGCGAAACTGTTCGTATTGTTCGAGTCATCTTGAGAGGTGCTCTCGATTTACGCACGTAACTCGGGCTGTAAGAGAGCTACAGAGCTCGTACAGAAGACAATCCAGAAGCATCGGGGGCGTTCGGCTGTTACATCGGAGAGGTCTGAAATTGCTTGGGCTGAAAATCTATTTGTGCAGTGTAATTTTTTTCGACATTATATGTTGTCAGGAAGCTCTACGAGTCCCCCGGCGGTAACGAAGGTTGACGGTTTACCGCCGGCGCCCAGTTCCGGCGCGCTGGAGAGCTCGTTGGCAAGAAAAATCTCGACGGACCTTTTGCTGACTTTTGGTCGGTTGAAAATTTTGTTCTCGAAATTCAACAATTCGTTTGAGCTCTAGTATTTTTTCTGACCGTATTCGACCTTGTTCCTGCTCGCCTTCTTAATCTCAGCTCGATCGGGTAAATATTTCTGCAAAAAAGCATCGCGGCGGGATCGGCTGTTTCGAGTCATCTTGATACGCGTTGTCGGTATTTTGTACTTAACTCGAGCTGTAGGGCAGCTACAGAGGTCATTCTCGCAGCAATCGATTGCGAATAATCAGACGCGTTCGTCTGTTCCATCTAGAGGTCTGAACTCGGTCTGCTGCCCGAGCTAGATTCGCGAAATTATTCGTGTTGTTGGAGTCATCTTGAGAGGTGCTAGCAGTTTTCTGCACTTAACTCGGGCTGTAGGGGGGCTATAGGGCTCGTGCTCACAGGAATCGATTCGGAGACATCACTCGCATCCGCCTGCCGAATCCAGAGCTCAGAAATCGGTGTGCTGCCCGAGGTAGGTTTGCAAAACTATTCGTATTCGTCGAGTCATCTTGAGAGGTGCTGTCCGTTTTCTGCACTTAACTCGGGCTGTAGGGGGGCTACATGGCTGGTAATCAATGGAATCGATTCAGAGACATCAGTCGCGTCCACCCGTCGCATTTAGAGCCCTGAACTTGGCCTGCTGCCCGAGCTAGGTCCGCGAAGCTATTCGTATTGTTCGAGTCATCTTCAGAGTTGCTGTCGATTTCCTGCACTTAACTCGGGCTGTAAGGGGGCTGCAGGGCTGGTTATCACAGGAATCGATTCGGAGACATCAGGCGCGTCCGCCTGTTGCATTCAGATGTCTGAACTCGGTCTGATACTCGAGCTAGATTCGCGAAACTATTTGTATCGTTCGAGTGATCTTGAGAGGTGCTGTCGATTTTCGCATGTAACTCGGGCTGTAGGAGAGCTACGGAGCTCGTGCGGACAGAAAACGATCCAGAAGCATGAGGGGCGTTTGGCTGTTGCATCGAGAGGTCTGAAATCGTTTAGGCTGAAAAACTATTCGTTCTCTGCAATTTTTTCGACATTATATATGCTCAGGAAGCTCTACGAGTCCCCCGGCGGTAAGAAGGTTGACGGTTTACCGCCGGCGCCCAGTAATTCCGGGGCGCTGGAGAGCCAGTTGGCAAGAAAAATCTCGACGGACCTTTTGGTGACTTTTGGTCGGTTGAACATTTTGTTCTCGAAATTCAACCATTCGTTAGAGCTCTAGTATTTTTTCCCGTGATATTCGATCTTATTCCCGCTCGCCGTCTTGATCTCAGCTCGATCGGGTACCTTTTACTGCCGAAAAGCGTCCAGGCGGGATCGACCGTTTCGAGTCATCTTGATACACGGTGACGGTTTTCCCAAGATTACTCGAGCTTCTCATCTTGACAGACGCTCTCGGTTTTTCTGTACTTAACTCGAGCTACAGGACAGCTACAGAGCTGATACGTACAGAATCTGATTCAGAATCATCAGTGACCGTTGTCTGTTGAATTCAGAGCTCTGAACTCGGTCTGCTGCCCAATCTAGAATCGCGAAACTATTCGTATTGTTCGAGTCATCTTGAGAGATGGTGTCCGTTCTCTGCACTTCACTCGGGCTGTAGGGGGGCTGCATTGCTGGTAATCACTGGAATCGATTCGGAGACATCAGACGCGTCCGCCTGTCGCATGCAGAGGTCTGAACTCGGTCTGATACTCGAGCTAGGTTTGCCTATTCGTATTGTTCGAGTCATCTTGAGAAGTGCTGTCGATTTACGCACGTAACTCGGGCTGTAGGAGAGCTACAGAGCTCGTACAGAAGACAATCCAGAAGCATCAGGGGCGTTCGGCTGTTGCATCCGAGAGGTCTGAAATTGCTTGGGCTGAAAAACTATTTTTTCTGTGTATGTTTTTTCGACATATGTTGTCAGGAAGCTCTACGAGTCCCCCGGCGGTAGCAAAGGTTGACGGTTCACCGCCGGCGCCCAGTTTCCGGTGTGTGCCCGCTCTCTGGGTTTTGGACGCTACGAAGTGTGGTGACTTGGGGTCGGTTTTCCAAAGATTTGAAAGATATTTGACGATTTATTTAGAGAAAACACATTTTTCCCGCCTGTAGTGGGTTATGCCGCGTCTGCCATTCAAATTCTCAGGTCCGTAGGTGCAGTATTACTATCAGAACATTTGGAGCAACCGACTTTCGATCAAAACCGAAAAATCGTGATTTTTCGAATTTTCTGGCTCTCGCTTCAGAAGCTTCCTTCATGTGTTCCGAGGAGCGCTGTGCAAGGAAAGAGCTCTTCGAGGTGCCCGGCGGTAACTTGGTTGACGGTTCGCCGCAGGTATCCATCGATGAGCTAGAGGAAGTCCTGCGCAGGGTAGAGCTAGTACCTCGTAGAGCTCTCCGGCATCGATCAGCTAGAGCAATTCCAGCGCGGGGTGGAGCTATTTGGCCGACCCGGCCAGAAAGGAGTAAGTGATAACTTTTGGGTGGTTTTGCGAAAAATTGAAGGATATTTGACAATTCATTTTGAGAAAGCATTTTTTTTGCACCTGTAGTGGGTTATGGCGCGTGGTCTGTAGGTGCAGTATTACTATCAAAACACTTGGAGGAAGCGACGTTTGATAAAAACAGAAAAACGTGTTTTTTCGAGTTTTTCGTTTCTCGCTCCAGAAGCTTTCTTCATGTGTTTCGACGATCGTCGTGCAAGAAAAGAGCTCTATAAGGTTCCCGGCGGTAACCAGATTGACGGTTTACCGCCGGTTCTCATTGGGCGCTACCAAGTGGACGCTACCAAGTGGACGCTACCAATTTCCCGTCTCCGCGGTCTCTTTGCTCTCCGGATTTTCGACGCTGCTACCAAGTGGACGCTACCAATCCCGGCGCGCTGGAGGGCTAGTACCTCGTAGAGCTCTTCGTTAGCGATGAGAGAATTCCGGCGTGGAGTGGGGCGGAGAATGTGACGACTTAGCTCGTAGAGCTCTTCGGCATCGACGAGCTAGAGGAATTCCGGCGCGGGATGGAGCTAGTTGGTCGACCCGGCCAGAAAGGATGTGGTAACTTTTCGGTGGTTTTGCGAATATTTTGATAAAAACAGAAAAACGTGTTTTTTCGAGTTTTTTGTTTCTCGCTCCAGAAGCTTTCTCCATGTTCCGACGATCGCCGTGCAAGAAAAGAGCTCTACGAGGTTCCCGGCGGTGATAAGGTTGACGGTTTACCGCCGGTTCCAGTGGGCCCGACAAGGAGAGACAATGTGACAACTTTGGGTCGGTTTTCCAAAGATTTGAAAGATATTTGACAATTCATTTGGAGAAACCATTTTTTTCGCACCTGTAAACGAATATGAGGGTCTCTGCGTCTTAATATGAGCTCTCTCGGCATATTTTACTACCAAAACACTTGGAACAACCAGCTGTATTTCGACATGAAAAAACTCATTTTTTTTTTTTTTTTTTTTTTTTTTTTTTTTTTTTTTCGAGAAATGCCTCCAGAAGCTTTCTCTTCCGACTCTGAGCTCTCTCACGCGTGAAAAAGAGTTCTACGAGGTTTCCGGCGGTGCAGTAAGGAGTCTTTGGTTCCTCATGCTGTACACGGTGCTCTCACTATGAGGGGCGACGACGGCGCCGGATTGGCTGCATCTCTTGTGGGGGCAGCGGTCCGCGCTGCTGTTCAGGCAGGTGCCCCGCGCAGGACTGTCGCAGCCGCCGCGGCTGCCGTGGCCTCGGTCATGGCGGCGACGCGGTGTGGCGTTGGTCCGGCGCAGGGCGCCCCTGATCCCGCTGCCGCCGGTTCGGCCGGATCCCGGCGGCAGCGGAGGAGGCTGAAGAAGAAAACTATGATGTGCAGGTCGGGGCAGGATGCTGTCCTTGGGGAGCCTGTCGGGCAGACCCTAAATAAAGGCTCAGGATGGTGATCATGAGATATCTTGTTATCACAGGTCCAGTGTTGATCATGGCGCCTCTGATTTTCATGTTGGGAGCTCTTCATCTAGGCGAGTCCAGTTTGATGATCGGCCTTCAGTGGTTTCTTATGAGATACCCCTTCAAGCGAGGCTGAGTCCCATATCGAGGAGGCCGAAGAAGAAAACTATGAGTTGCAGGTCGGGGCATGATGCTGCCCTTGGGGAGCCTGTAGGGCAGACCCTGAAGACTCAGCGTGTTGATCATGAGGTAGCGCACGTGGGTTCGCACGTTTCTGTTCCTGCTCAGACGGCAGCTGATGTGAAGATGTCGGAGTTGGAGAAGGATAGCGAGGATAACATGTCTGTAACTAACTACAACAACAAAAACTCGGAAGTGGTTTCTGTTTCTGTTGATCCGGGTGTTCTGAAAGAGGAGTTGCATGATGAGGAGTTGCAGGGTGAGGAGTTGCAGAATGAGGAGTTGCGGAATGAGCAGTTGCATTGTTCTCATTATAAAGATTCTATGACTTCACACCCTGGGAGTTCAACGACTGGGAGTTTATCTAATGCAGTTGTGAGTTCAGCAGTGGCGGAGGACGAGTGTCAAGCTGCCAGGGACTGGGCCCTTGCCGGTGTCGATGTCAGTGCTCTTTGGCGTGAGCTACACCGACTCCCGAGACAGGAGTTTCAGCGTAGGACTGAGGCTCTTCATGCATGCAGGCTGCAATTGGGAATTGAAAGTTCCGAGGAGGATGATTCGCAACAAGGGGGTCCTCAGAGTTCTACTTCCAGGAGTGCATTGACGCTGAGCGGCAAGAAGCATCGGAAACGGCGCAGATGTGCACATGTGATTGATCCTGCACGCTTGATTTGTCATTGCGTTGCCTTTCTTCATGCGTGTGTGTGTTGTCGTGCATGCGCGTGTGTTGAATAAGAGCTTCGCTTGATCCCTCAAAGTAGGTCATTCGTTGCTTCCTTGATTTGAGTGCTCATTGACCTTTGAACGTGACTTTCCGTGATTTGTCACGTGGTGCCTCAAAGTAGGCCTTTGATCTTATCTGCATTCTGACCTTTAATCTCTTGTGCATTCTCAGTGGTGTTGAGACGGTAATCGCTGTATAAACCAGTGGTTACTGTATGGTCTCTCACTGCTTCTCGTATGGTCGCTGTATAAACCAGTGGTTACTGCGTTTCATTGTTTTAGTGTTATATTCTTGCGTATGGGCAGTCTTGTGCATATCTGTACAGCCTCGCTGTTTGATGCACCTCTGCTTTAATCTTTGCAGCTTCGCTGTCTTCCTGTACAGCTTCGCTGTTCAGGTTCTTTGTGTTTAGGCCTGCTCCCATGGGAGCTCGAACCGGCCTTCGCAAAAGACGCGAAAGACCAGGTTTACGGTTTACCGCCGGCGCCAGTTCGGTCGGTTTTGCTAAGATTTGAAAGATATGTCATTTTCAGAAACCTGATTTGTTGCACCTGTAGTGTTTATGCCACGTCTGCCAGTCACCTCGTCGAGCTCTTCGGCATCGATGAGCTATAGGAATTCCGGCGCGGGGTGGAGCTAGTACCTCGTAGAGGTCTTCGCATCGATGAGCTAGAGGAATTCTGGCGCGGGATGCGACCAGAAGAGACAATGTGACAACTTTGGGTCGTTTTTTGCGAATATTTGAAGGATATTTGACAATTCATTTGGAGAGCGGGTATTTCTGTACTTAACTCGAGCTATATAACAACTGCAGAGCTGATACTTACAGAAACCGATCAAGAATTGTCAGTCGCGTTTGTCTGTTGAATCCAGAGCTCTGAACTCGGTCTGCTGCCCGATCTAGAATCGCGAAACTATTCGTATTGTTCGAGTCATCTTGAGAGGTCCTGTCGGTTTTCTGCACCTAACTCGGGCTGCAGGGGGGCTACAGTGCTGTTGGTCACACGAATCGATTTGAAGACATCAGGCGCGTCCGCCTGTCGAATCCAGAGCTCGGAACTCGGTCTGCTGCCCGAACTAGATCCGCGAGACTATTCGTATTGTTGGAGTCATCCTGAGAGGTGCTGTCGGTTTTCTGCACTGAACTCGGGCTGTAGGGGGCTGCAGGGCTGCTAATCACAGGAGTCGATTCGGAGACATCAGACGCGTCCGCCTGTCGCATCCAGAGGTCTGAACTCGGTCTGATACTCGAGCTGGGTTTGCCAAACTATTCGTTTTGTTCGCCTCATCTTGAGAGGTGCTCTCGATTCACGCACGCAACTCGGGCTGTAGGAGAGCTACAGAGCTCGTAGAGAAGACAATCCAGAAGCATCGGGGGCGTTCGGCTGTTGCATCGAGAGGTCTGAAATCGCTTGAGCTGAACAACTATTCAATCTCTGTATTTTTTTTCGAAATTATGTTGTCAGGAAGCTCTCGAGTCCCCTGGCGGTAAGAAAGGTTGACGGTTTACCGCCGGCGCCCAGTTCTGGTCTGTGTTCTCTGTGCTCTCCAGGTACCTCGTACCTCGTAGAGCTCTTCCGCATCAATGAGCCAGAGGAATTCCGGCGCGGGGTGGAGCCAGTTGGACCACCCGGCCCGGGCGGACAAAGTGACAACCTTTGGGTGGTTTTGTGAATATTTGAAAGATATTTGACCATTCAGTTTGAGAAAGCAGATTTTTCGCACCTGTAAGCGACTAAGAAGGCCTCTGCGTCTCATTATGAGCTCTCTAGGTGAACTTTTACGATGAAAACATTTGGCGGAACCAACTTCGCGTCGACATGAAAAATCAGGTTTTCTCTTTTTTCGAGAAATGATTCCAGACGCCCTCTCTTTCGATGCTGTGCACTCTTACGCGTGCAAGGAGCTCTACGAGGTTCCCGGCGGTGACCAGGTTGCTGCTGTCCCTCCTCGGGATCTCTGCGGCGACCTGGCCCGTCGGAGGCCTCCTCGAGCGGCATCGTGCCGTGCCTGGCGCTTGGTTCTCTTTACCGTACACGGTGCTTCAGTGTCTGTTTTGCCTGAGTACCGTACACTCTTATCGATTGTCGAATTTGTGTATCTCTTTGTTCTCATATGGTCGTTTCTTCAGAAGTTCTCAATTGGCTTTGCTCAATCAACAGTGAGGACGCTCCAAAAGAGAGTCGCCGAATTGGAGCGAGCCAGAGAGACGCCGCGCGTGATTTCATTGTCTGGTGCATTGGAATTCAGAGTTGTGGCTCCGAGGTATATTAACTATGGATCAGAGTTGCGGCAGGGCGTTTGTGTGCAGAAGATATATGCTCCCCGATATTTTCGATATCTCGATTCTACTTCCGAGGGTAGCTCAGCTGCTGTTTTTGACGATATGGAGGAGGAGGAGGAGGCGTGGTCTCGCGCATTCGGGCTTCTCTGCAGGGAGTACGATTTATCTTTTTGATGCCATTTGTGGAAAGGAGGAACATGAAATGAGTGGTTCCAGGACGGAAGATCCCTATGCAAGCTTGGCAAAGTCTTCTCCTCGGCAAAATGTTGGGGCACCAGTTTCTTCGGCAGCTGTTGGAATGCACGTTCCTACTGCAGATGTTGGCATGCAGGTTTCTTCAGCAGATGTTGGAATGCAAGTTTCTGGGAGTGCTTCAGCAGATGTTGCGATGCAAGTTTCTTCAGCAGACGTGGGAATGCAAGTTTCTTCAGCAGATGTTGGCATGCATGTTTCTTCAGCAGATGTTGGAAGGCACGTTTCTGGGAGTGCTTCAACAGGCGTTGGAATGCAAGTTTCTTCAGCAAATGTGAGATTGCAAGTTTCTTCAGCAGAACAAGATATTGGCATGCATGTTTCTTCAGCAGAGGTTGAAATGCACGTTTCTGGGAGTGCTTCAACAGGAGTTGGAATGCAAGTTTCTTCAGCAGATGTTGGATTGCAAGTTTCTTCAGCAGAACAAGATATTGGCATGCATGTTTCGTCAGCAGATGTTGGAATGCACGTTTCTGGGAGTGCTTCAACAGACGTTGGAATGCAAGTTTCTTCAGCAGATGTTGGATTGCAAGTTTCTTCAGCAGAACAAGATGCGGAGGTTGGATTGCGAGTTTCTTCAGCTGGTAGTGCAACAACTTGCGCGCGAGTGAATCGAGCTGAGGTTAGGGTGCCAGATAAAATGGAGCAGTTTGATCAGGTCGTAATTGAGGTTGGAGTGCACGGGCGAAGTTACTTGATAGATGACATGCTTCGCATGAGCTTCACGTCACAAAACTTGTTTCGTCTCGCCAGATGTCTGGGCAGAAAGTTCGGCACTCCAGTTGCCTCTAAGACTCAGTGCCGGAAGCTCGGTTACGGGTATAGCCTCAATCACGACATTCTTTTTGGTGTGTTCTATATGTGTACCAGATTGAAAATATCAGAAATTCACGGTTTCACCAGGCAAAGGGCAACGCGCGATGCCGTTGTTGAGGGCATCCTGCAATACCTCATTGTGGTGCAAGGTGGGCCTAGAACTCTGGGCGAACATGTTTATGCAATGGACGTTGCAAGATACGCGCCGTGTTCTCGGTTCAGTTAGGACAGGCGTTTCTTCAGCAGATGTTGGAATGCGAGTCTCTTTCGCAGATGTTTGAATACAAGTTTCTGCGCGTGCTTCAACAGATGTTGGAAGGCAAGTTTCCTGAGTTGAATTTCCAACCTCATGCGTTCATTGCACGTGTAATGTCATGAGTTCAGTGAGCTTCCAACTTATCAGTTCATTGCATATCCATTTTGTAATTTGCATATCCACTTCGTATGTTGCCTGTTCATAATTCACTTTGTCTGTTTGTGTGTGTGTTCATAATTCAGTTTGCATTTCTTACCTGCATTCTGACCTTTAATCCCTTGTGCATTCTCAGTGGTGTTGAGACGGTAATCGCTGTATAAACCAGTGGTTACTGTATGGTCTCTCACTGCTTCTCGTGTGGTCGCTGTATAAACCAGTGGTTACTGCGTCTCACTGTTTTGGTGTTATATTCTAGTGTATTGGCAGTCTTGTGCATATCTGTACAGCCTCGCTGTTTGATGCACCTCTGCTTTAATCTTTGCAGCTTCGCTGTCTTCCTGTACAGCTTCGCTGTTCAGGTTCTTTGTGTTTAGGCCTGCTCCCATGGGAGCTCGAACTGGCCTTCGCAAAAGACGCAAAAGACCAGGTTGACGGTTCACCGCCGGCGCCAGTAGAGCTCTTCGGCATCGATGAGCTAGAGGAATTCCGGCGCGAGGTGGAGCTAGTTGGCCCACCCGGCGGTGAACCGTCAACCTGGTCACCGCCGGGAACCTCGTAGAGCTCCTTGCACGCGTAAGAGTGCACAGCATCGGAAGAGAGGGCTTCTGGAAGCATTTCTCGAAAAAGAGAAAACATGATTTTTCCATGTCGACATGAAGTTGGTTCCGCCAAGTGTTTTCATAGTAAAAGTTCACCTAGAGAGCTCATGTTGACGCAGAGGCCCTCTCAGTCGTATACAGGTGCGAAGAATCTGCTTTCTCAAAATGAATGGTCAACTATCTTTCAAATATTCGCAAAACCACCCAAAAGTTGTCACTTTGTCCGCCCGGGCCGGGTGGTCAACTAGCTCCACCCCGCGCCGGAATTCCTCCAGCTCATCGATTCCGAAGAGCTCGAGGCACACACGGCCGGGGCGGACAAATTGGTGACCTTCGGTCGGTTTTGCGAAAATTTGAAAGATATTTAACCATTTATTTTGAGAAAGCAGATTTTGCGCGTCGCATTGGCATATAAACTCCTCTCCGACAGCAGTTCTTATGAGTTCACTTCCGGGAACTGAGCAAATAGGAACATCGAAAAAATCAAAAATAAAGATTTTCGAAACATCTCTGTTTTTTGATTACTCCGATGCTCAGCACTCTTTCCAGTGTAAGGAGCTCTACGAGGTTCCCGGCGGTGACTAGGTTGACGGTTCACCGCCGGCGCCAGTGCGTCGTAGAGCTCTTCGGCATCGATGGGCTAGCAAAATTCCGGCGTGGGGTGGAGCTAGTACCTCGTAGAGCTCTTCGTTATCGATGAGCTAGAGGAATTCCGGCGCAGGGTGAAGCTAGTTGGCCCACCCGACCAAAGTGACAACTTTTGGGTGGTTTTGCTGAGATTCATTTTGATAAAGCAGATTTTTCGCACCTGTATTGGGTTATGCCGCGTCTGCCAGTCAATTCTCAGGTCCGTAGCTGCAGTATTACTATGGAAACACGTGGGGCAACCGATTTTGGATGGAAACCGAAAAATCGCGATTTTTCGATTTTTGGGGTTCTCGCCTTAGAAGCTTCCTTTTCGTGTTCCCAGAAGCGCTTTGCAAGGGAAGAGCTCTACGAGGTGCCCGTTTCTGTGAGGCTTTGCGCCGTGATGGGGGGGGGGGGGGGGGGCGCGGACATCCAGAGAACCTGTGGGCTGTGTCGGTTGGACAAGATAAGGATGCACCGTTTTGCAGGGTGGTGCTTCGGACATTGGCGGTGCTTGACATTCTACTCAAGTGGTGCTCAACGGTTGATGGAACAACGCTTGCAGAGCCACATTAGGAACCTTTGTGTAACCTTTTGGCCTTAACTGCGGCCTTAACTGGCGCCTGGCGCTGTTCAAGACTTCAACTTTAACTTTCACTCTGCTTCGCCTGTGATATACAACGTAAACATGAACTAGTCGGCCTCCACGGTTTCGTCTTTGGAGGGCGGTCTGTGGAAGCATATGCTGCTGATCGGCTGTTGCTTTGATCAATGCAGTAAAACGGCATTGTATGGCCGTGGAACACGTTTTGGGTAGCGTTTCAAACAGCTCTTACACCATTCTCTAACCTGTTCCAACACCTCTGCATTCTCACATGTTGTGTTGCATCCTTTTCCTTGGTCCTGCATCCTATTCCGATGCCTATGCCTCAGTGGCTCGGCAGTGTGATGATAAGAGGTGCCTTCTCTAGCTACCCTGTGCTCCGTTTGGGAGTCTTAGGGCTCAGCTGTCACAGCTGTCCGCGCCCTGACTCAAACTCAAAAAACCTGGTTGACGGTTCGCCGCCGTTTCCCGGTACCTCGCAGAGCTTTTCGGCAAGACTGAGAACCGGCGGTAAACCGTCAACCAAGTAACTCGTCGAGCTTCCCTTAGCTAGTTGCGTGAAGCTTAAGAGTAATTCCGGGGCGCTGGAGAGCTAGTTGGCAAGAAAAATCTCGACAGACCTTTTGCTGACTTTTGGTCGGTTGAAAATTTTGTTCTCGAGATTCCTCAATTCGTTCGAGCTCTAGTATTTCTTCTCATGATATTCGATCCTATTGCCGCTCGCCATCTCGATCTCAGCTCGATCGGGTACCTTATACTGCCAAAAAGCAGGCATGCGTTGTCGGTTTTTTGTACTTAACTCGAGCTATAGGACAGCTACAAAGCTGATACTTATCGAAATCGATTCAGAATGATGATTCGTGTTTGTCTCTTGAATCCAGAGCTCTGAACTCGGTCTGCTGCCCGAGCTAGGTCCGCGAAGCTAGTCGTACTGTTCGAGTCATCTTGGGAGGTGCTGTCGGTTTTCTGCACTTAACTCGGGCTCTAGGGAAGCTACAGGGCTGGTTATCAGAGGAATCGATTTGGAGACTTCAGACGCGTCCGCCTGTCTGGTCTACTGCTCAAGCTAGGTCTGCGAAACTGTTCGTATTGTTCGAGTTATCTTAAGAGGTGCCGTGGATTATCGCGCGTAACTCGGTCTGTAGGAGAGCTACAGAGCTGATGCGCACAGAAACTGATTCGATATCATTGCGGGTTCGTCTGTTGCATCCAGAGGTCTGAACTGGGTTTGCTACTCGGGCTAGGTCCGTATTCTTCAAGTCACCTTGGCAGGTGTTGTCTCCTTTCTGTATTGGACTCGGGCTGTAGATAGCTACGAGCTGGTACGAGCAGCAAGCGATCCAGAAGCATCAGAGGCGTCCGGCTGTTGTATCGAGAGGTCTGAAATCTCTCGGGTGCAATTTTCTTGACAGTATATGTGAACAGGAAGCTCTACGAGTCCCCCGGCGGTAAGAAAGGTTGACGGTTTACCGCCGGCGCCCAGTTACCGCCGGGCACCTCGTACAGCTCTCTTCTTGCACAGCGCTTCTCGGAACAGATGAGAGCTTCTGAAGCAAGAGCCGAAAAACTCGAGCAATCACGATTTTTTGGTTTTTATCAAAAGTCGGTTTCTCCAAGCGATTGGATAGTAACATTGCACATACGAACCTGATAATTCGACTGATACGCGCGGCTTAACCCACTCCCCTCCCTTCCTTCCTGCCTGCTCTTATCATGACTCAGAAAAATGCATTTTTTGGCGGTCGATAGAGAGTCGGTTCCTCCAACTGTTTTGATAGTAATGCTGCCCCTAGAGCCATGAAGCATGTACCAGCAGCTGCGCCATAGCTTACTACAGGGAATGAAAATCTCACTTCTCAAAATGAATTTCAAAATTTTGCACAAATATGGCAAAACCGACCCAAAGTTACCACATTGTCTCTTATGGTCGGGTCGGCCAACTAGCTCCGCCCCCACCCTGCGCCCGAATTCCTCTTAGCTCTTTGTCCAAGAGCTCTACGAGGTATGTGCTAAGAGGGATTCGGGTGCAGGGTGGGGCAAGTAACGCGTGCAGCTTCCCTGAGCTAGTTGCTGGAAGCTTCCGAGTAACTCGAAGAGATTTCCTGAGCTAGTTGCTGGGAACTTAAGAGTAATTCTGGGGCGCTGGAGAGCTAGTTGGCAGGCAAATTCCCGGGAAGCTCTCTGAGAGCTAGAGGGTTTTAGATTAGAAGCTGGACGGTGGTGGTGCCTGCCAGCAGCCCATCTCCGCCGGTCCAGTATCCTCGCAGCGGCTTGTAAAACCTCGCAGCGGGTCCGGGAGCGCTTCCGGCAAGCGTCCACGCGTGCCTGCACGCGTGCAGGCGCGCGTGGAAGCGTTCGTGGCAGCGCGCTGGCGGACAATGTGTTAACCTAGGGTCGGTTTTTCAAAGGTTCTGAGAGATTCGACCGTTTGTTTAAGAACAGGTATTTTTCGCACCTGTAATCGGTTATGCCGTGTCTGTCCGTCAAATTCTGCCGGGTCCCAGTTCTGGCGCGCTGGCAGGCTAGCCTGGTGGGGCTCTTCGGCGCCGATGAGCCAGATAATTCCGGACGATGTGGGAACTTTGTCGATTGGACGAGATTTCCGTTCTGAAGACCGGTACTTTCGCACCTGTACTGGCTTATGTCGCGTCTGTCAGTGAAATTCTGAGGTAGCTGCAGTGTTACTATTGGCAGAACCGAAGTTGGTTGAACAGCGAAAAACATAGATTTCGAGTTTTGAAGCTGATGCTGCAGTCAGGTTTTTTTCTGGTGTTTCGAGAAGGGCCACGCGTGCAAAGAGCTCTACGAGGGTCCCGGCGGTAGCCCCCGGCTCAAGACATCTCGTCTCGGAGGTTCTGGATCCCACAGGAGCTCAGGGGGTGTCAGCGCCGCGGGGAGACGGCGTGGCAGCCATCGCTGCCATCAGCGAGTTCGGCATCTTCGAGGTCAGCTAGGCCGCTGCATTGTATTGTGTTTGTGTCAGGCCGCCTGCTTTGTTGTTGTTGTACTTGCTTCTTTTCTTGTGTGCAAAGACGGACGGATGCGACATTTTAGTTCTTGCGAGACGAGGTCAACAGGAGGAGATTTCCCAATCGACATTACCATATTTGCAGCACTCACGGGATTACGGACAGATTCCAGACTCTGCTGTCGAGAGAGCATCTCGGAAAAGACAAATTGCTGATACTGAACAGATTGGACGTGACTTTCCATTGGACGGGAGATTGCATACTGCCCATTCACTCCAGACAGTGATAGCCATATATTTGTTTCTTCTCCATTCGTAATTATGAATACGGGGCTCATGAATATGATGCAGACTCCTTCCAACGCTGGTGTGGCGGGAGCGACAACTAGCGGAGTGCGTGTTGGAGGGTTCCAGTAGGTCAGGCCATTCCTGGAGGTCAAGGATCTGGAGGCGCTCCTGTTGTTCCTAGAGGCCTAGCTCCACAAGGTGTTCTAGGGGGGGCCCCAGGTATGCCCGCAGAGGCACAGCAAGCTGCGGCCCAAGCGGCTGTTGTCCCTGAAGGTGCTGGTGAGCGTCAAGGCATGCAAGGTGTCAACGACGACGCCCAGCGAAACGTCAAACATCGTGTCAATGGTCCTCATGAGGCCCTCTTGGGAGAACTCGAGGAACGCGAAAGAAGCTCAGTGTGGTCTCGGATGAGGCCCCATTCTGGTTCAAGGCCTTCGCGGAGCTCAACGTGATCGAGAGCAAAGTTAGGCAACAAGAAAGCGTCGAAATCAGGTCCGAAATCCAGAGCATCTCGAATCGCCAGGAGGCTTCCGACATCAGGATTAACAATTTGGAACGACGGTTGCAGGATCTCAAGAAGAACTCCAGTGTGGCATCGGGTGCAGCGTCGACTACGGCACCCTCTTACGGAGGGGGCCCGCCTGGACTGCCAGGTCCCTCCACTTTCAGTCCCAGCTACGTGGAGCTCACAGGCTGGACAGACTGGAACAGCGGTGACACGTTCGGCCAGCATGATGAGAGACACGGACGCTGCACAATTTATCATTAATTTGAAGACGGCCATTGCAGCAGAGGATGAAGCTAGGATCGACTACGAGGGCACTTTACGTATGAATGGAAGTAGGATGATGTTGACTACGATCAACATCAAATTCATAGTGGGAACCGACTCCTCGACGTTATACAATGTGAAGCGTGCTTTTGACGATGCATTAACGCCGAATGTGCAAAGAAATGCGGCTCAGGTTACCAGGTCCCCTCCAGACTATGACAGTATGTTTCAGGGCATGTTACAACGACCCAGTCGGGTCCGTGTGCGCATAGAGGGCCCCACCTTGGAAACGGGATCATATCGGTGCTGTGGGCCGCTTCTATGTACCAACAGTGAGGCTATGGGGATCAGGGGGGAAACTGGATCGGGACCCAACGGACGGAGCACAATGTGGACCAAGCCGCAGGATCCTCAGCATCGACCCGTGGAGCTGGCATCCTTTCGTATCAATGCGGGGTGGACGGTGGACCGTGAGATCTGGGAGGGTGTTCTCATGCGAAGCGGTGTGGCGACTACGTACGATGCGTTTGTGACGAACCTTGCCGGCAGGGTGTGACGGTGCAGAGGTGCCAGTTGGGCTGATTGCCCCACAGCCCAGCACAGGCCCGGCACCCAGAATAGTATGAAACAAGGGGCTACAGCAGATCGGGGATTTGCTTGCATGAGGGCGCTTCTTTCTCACGGCTGTGAAGCGTTCTGTTTACAGGAGTGTGAGCACTTACCGTCCAACTCAATTCAGCTGCTTGGCTGGCATCTAGTTTACTCCAGTGACAGGAAGGCTTCCATAGCTTTGAGGGGGAAGTCTTGTCACAATCTAGTTCGTTCTTGGTGTAATCATGCTCGTTTTGCTATTGTGTGCTTGCGTCATCCATGCATCTTTCTTGTCTCTGCGTACTTTCCGAACAGATCGGAGAAGCGTTCACTGGAGGTGGCCTTTGACAATCGAAACAACTTATCGGAGGTGGAGGGAGGGGTGCAGATACACATGTGAGCTTGTGATTGCAGGGGATTTTTTGAGGGAGTTTCTGTGGGGCTCACGTCATCCTCACCCCCGGCGCGAAGAGCGCGAGTCCAGAGCGGCCTCCGGCACCGTTTCCGGACGGATCCGCTGGATCCGGTGACGAATCCCAAACCGGCGCCCTCGCTTGAGACATCCTCGCAAAACCAGCCCCGGGGGAGGTGCCCAGAGGAGCCCAGAGCGGCCTCCGGCACCGTTTCCGGACGGATCCGCTGGATCCGGTGACGAATCCCAAACCGGCGCCCTCGCTTGAGACATCCTCACAAAACCGGCCCCGGGGGAGGTGCCCAGAGGAGCCCAGAGCGGCCTCCGGCACCGTTTCCGGACAGATCCGGTGGATCCGTGACGAATCCCAAACCGGCGCCCTCGCTTGAGACATCCTCACAAAACCGGCCCCGGGGGAGGTGCCCAGAGGAGCCCAGAGCGGCCTCCGGCACCGTTTCCGGACAGAGATCCGCTGGATCCGCTGGATCCGGTGACGAATCCCAAACCGGCGCCCTCGCTTGAGACATCCTCACAAAACCGGCCCCGGGGGAGGTGCCCAGAGGAGCCCAGAGCGGCCTCCGGCACCGTTTCCGGACAGATCCGCTGGATCCTGGTGACGAATCCCAAACCGGCGCCCTCGCTTGAGACATCCTCACAAAACCGGCCCCGGGGGAGGTGCCCAGAGGAGCCCAGAGCGGCCTCCGGCACCGTTTCCGGACGGATCCGCTGGATCCGGTGACGAATCCCAAACCGGCGCCCTCGCTTGAGACATCCTCACAAAACCGGCCCCGGGGGAGGTGCCCAGAGGAGCCCAGAGCGGCCTCCGGCACCGTTTCCGGACGGATCCGCTGGATCCGGTGACGAATCCCAAACCGGCGCCCTCGCTTGAGACATCCTCACAAAACCGGCCCCGGGGGAGGTGCCCAGAGGAGCCCAGAGCGGCCTCCGGCACCGTTTCCGGACAGATCCGGATCCGCTGGATCCGCCGGTGACGAATCCCAAACCGGCGCCCTCGCTTGAGACATCCTCACAAAACCGGCCCCGGGGGAGGTGCCCAGAGGAGCCCAGAGCGGCCTCCGGCACCGTTTCCGGACGGATCCGCTGGATCCGGTGACGAATCCCAAACCGGCGCCCTCGCTTGAGACATCCTCACAAAACCGGCCCCGGGGGAGGTGCCCAGAGGAGCCCAGAGCGGCCTCCGGCACCGTTTCCGGACAGATCCGGATCCGCTGGATCCTGGATCCGGTGACGAATCCCAAACCGGCGCCCTCGCTTGAGACATCCTCACAAAACCGGCCCCGGGGGAGGTGCCCAGAGGAGCCCAGAGCGGCCTCCGGCACCGTTTCCGGACAGATTGGGTGGATCCGGTGACGAATCCCAAACCGGCGCCCTCGCTTGAGACATCCTCACAAAACCGGCCCCGGGGGAGGTGCCCAGAGGAGCCCAGAGCGGCCTCCGGCACCGTTTCCGGACGGATCCGCTGGATTCCGACGAATCCCAAACCGGCGCCCTCGCTTGAGACATCCTCACAAAACCGGCCCCGGGGGAGGTGCCCAGAGGAGCCCAGAGCGGCCTCCGGCACCGTTTCCGGACAGATCCGGTGGATCCGGTGACGAATCCCAAACCGGCGCCCTCGCTTGAGACATCCTCACAAAACCGGCCCCGGGGGAGGTGCCCAGAGGAGCCCAGAGCGGCCTCCGGCACCGTTTCCGGACTGGATCCGGTGGATCCGCCGACGAATCCCAAACCGGCGCCCTCGCTTGAGACATCCTCACAAAACCGGCCCCGGGGGAGGTGCCCAGAGGAGCCCAGACCGGCCTCCGGCACCGTTTCCGGACAGATCCGGACAGATCCGGTGGATCCGCGCCCCGGGGGAGGTGCCCAGAGGAGGAATGAGGAGGAGGAGGGGGGGGGGGAGGAGGAGGAGGAGGAGGAGAAGGAGGAGAAGGAGGAGAAGATGATGGAGCTGTGGGGTGGAGGAGGACAGACGGAGGCAAGAGAAGGATGGAGGAGGAGGAGGAGGAGGAGGAGGGGGAGGAGGAGGAGGAGGGACCTCATCCTCACCCTCGCCAACAGGCGCACGCACCTTCTTCTATATACAGAAACTCCCGATCAACCGCAGAGCGGCCGGCTAGTAATGTTGAGCTTGCGCCTGACATTACCTGTTCAGGAGGCACGGTGACTGGAGGTGCTGTGCAGATTCTCGACGGGAGGGGATATAGGAATGATGCGGAGGATAGTCGGTGGGAGGAGGATATGTGGCGATCTCAGCTGCAGGGGTGGCTGTGTCGGATGCGCTTGCTGGCAGTCAATTCTCTTGGGTCGCCGTACTCTAGGCAGCCGACGTTCGTGCACCGTGCGAACAATGCTCGACGCAAGTCTGGGACGAAGACTATCGCGCCTCAAGTGCTTGACAATCTCATGGTCCCACAATCCTGGGAGGGTGACTTGGTTGAATGCCGAACGGACTGGATCCCAGAGACCCCGACTACCAATTTCTCGGATCATGCCTGTGTCTATGCCGAGTTCCGTATGCAGAACCCGCAGGTCACGAAATATAAAGGACCCTCTAGCCACCACACGAGCCACAAAGAGTTCCAATCGTATCGGGAGGAGGCCCAGTTTCAGGTCCTGGCGGACGTCCAGATCCCGACGGTGCCCCCGCAACGCCTTGCTGAAACGTTTGCTGGACATGCGTTGCCGCCCCTCACGGTGCGGGCTCCCAGGTACTCTCGAGGGCCCCCGCCGAGTGGGACTCCCCAACATGCCGAGCTGGAGGTCCAACTTAGAGGAGCACGTGCTAGGGGGGACAGAGCGCCGGCACGGGACCTTAGGCGTCGTATCAGACCGCTTGCGCGGGAATATCGCCGACGGAAGGTGGGGCGGGAGGCGCTGCCGTCTAGGAAGGGGAGGAGGACACGTGTGACGGAGTTGAGGGTGACGGACACAGGTGGAGGGGATAGGGATCTCACGACTATGATGACGGAGGACAGGGAACTGTGGGCAGAGGAGGTGGAACGATATGCTGTGCAGAGTATGACTTGTGGTGACTCCAGAGCTCGCAATCGGGGGCTTGTGTCTGAATTACGTCGCCATGCATCTCAATCTACAGCCTCTTCCGACAACGCACTTACGAATCCATACTCTATTATTCTGCTGGCGCGGAGCAGGCTCCGAACAGGAAGGGCCTGTGGGCCCGGCGGCATCTCAGTTGAGCTTCTCAAGTCTCTTTCGTGGCGATCAGTTCGTTCTATTTCTAGGGTGTTCTCTGATATAGTCAATGGGCATCGCCCGACGCCGAGAGAGTGGCAGGGGGTCTACCTGGCGCTCATGCCGAAGACGAACAAACTAGAGACACTGCGACAGAGACGGAACTTGCTCGTCGGAAATACCTTGGCTAAGTGGTATCTTACGTGTGTGACGATCTTATTGGAACGATGTGTGGAACCCTTTATGAGTGATATGGCGGCTTACGGCTTTACTGGCGGACGACGATGCGGGAAGATTTCATCTGCCATGAAATGTATTGCGCAACGTGCTTCCACATGGGGGCGGGATCAAAGTGCGTGACTCCTCAGCTGTGACATTGAGCGGGCGTTCGATGCTGTGACGCTGCCGACGGTCTCGAGAGCGATGGCGGCCCTTGGGATCAGTGCACGGTTACAATATGCATTATTGGAGCCCCTCTCACCCACTGCATGCACTGTGTTGTTTGAAGGAGTGACAATCCCCAGTGTGCAGTGGGATAGATCGCTCCGCACTGGCGGTACCGAATCACCTATCGCGTTCAAAATTGTAACTATTGCTATGTGGTGTGACGTGATTGCTCGCCTTGACCAGCGCGGTGTTGGAGTTGAGATGCCATGTCATGATGACCCATGCCGCTGCGCACGCTGGAACCGCGCTCTCTGGGCAGACAACATTTTTCTTGCCGCCAAGACTGCGTCGGAGGCGCAGGAGGCGGCCACTGCCTTCACTACTGCTCTCAGGGATTGGGGATGGAATGGAAGGAGGGTAGTCTGGAGATGATGGTGTGTGGTACTCAGTATACTGATGCGGTCACGGTCCAGATCGGCTCACGGACTGTACCATCCAAAGCCGTTGATAGTTTGAATGTGCTGGGATATCAGATCCCCAGAACCTTTACTTCAACCCGCCAGGATGTGCAGGAGCGCGTCCAGCAGGCCCGAAGGGCATTCTTTGCGCAGGTGCAGTATTTTACTTGCAAGGCGTTGCCTCTTGTGAAGAAGTTTCGTCGGTACCAATCGACTGTGCAGAGCCGCCTTTTATATGCAGCGGAGGCCATCGCGATTGACAGTGAGTGCGTGAGGGTGATCCATGCGTTCGAGGGTATGTGTCTTCTGAGAATGTCAGGAGGGAGGGAACCAGGAGACGTGGGGTGTAAGGTATGGCGACCAGCTGCGCTGACACGAGTCAGATCAATCTTCTGCGATGGGGGCGTCCCATCGGCTGTGCAGATGCTATGCTGGAAGAGCTGGGGTATGATGCGCTCCACGAGGCAGTACTCACTATCATTGGAGGAGGACAGGACGACAAGGATGGAGGTGGAGGTGGAGGGACCAACGACTCAACGTACCAAACGCGTTCGCTTTGCGGTAGGATTGGGGGGGGGGGATACACCTGCAACGACTACGATGAAGGTGGAGGGGAGGACTACGGATATGGAGAGGAGGTCGGGGGATCTCTGCTCGCAAGTTGCCTGTTCTATTGCTCGCTTACAGCCGATGCCCACTGGAGAGGGAGCTGCCTACGCTCTCCGAGACGAGCCACTTGCCGTCTCAAAGGGGAGGAGGGCCTTTCGAGACTCCCGACGTGCGCTTATGATGTGCAATGTTGGCTGGGTCGCGGCTCGCGACGCAATAACAGAGGTTCTACGACAACGCGGCAACAGGTCTCTGTCTAGTTCGGGCAAACGGCTTCGTGGAGGCCCTGTGTTTGTGGGCGGTCGGTCTTGGCAATTTCCTTACATTCAGTTCTTTGGGGAAAAGTGGTTGGGTGCTGTGCGGGGCGATTGGGTTCAGTTCTTGGAGGTCTGGAAGCAACTCCTTACACAATATAACAACATTAAGGTCTATGATTACTTTGTGGTGTCTTGGAAGGGTTCTCCTAATTTTCTCGAGGCCCCCCTGAGACACGAAAGGAGGTTGATCCTAAGGCTGCCGACGTCGTGACCAACCCCCTGCGCCCCAAGTATGACCCCAAAGAGTCCGCCAAGCTTGCGCTACGTTATGCTGTGATCCATGAACGTGCGATGGTGTGGGATATATCCTCGGAGGGTTTTGCTGTTGAGTTCATGGGCGATTCATTACTCATCTGCTCCTGGTTGCAGGGGAGATGGCGATGTGAGAATCGTGGCTACTGCAGGAGGACAGCTGCCATGATTGATTGTACTTTTGAGCTCGCTGCGTGTTTCAATCTGAGGCCTGCGGCCTTGGGGCGTGAGATCTGGAGGCATGAATTCAGGGGGGGCAATGCACGTGCAGATGAATTGACGCATGAGGCCGGATGTGGCCGCACATTTTATAGAACTCGATGTTATCTATATCCATTCGAAACTTATCTCTTGCCGTGCGCTATCAGGGGAGGCTTTGATGCCGGGGTTGACCAGCAAGGATCAGGATGTGGTTTCTGGCTTCAGATCGGCTTAATCAATACTTAATGTAATCCCAGTGAGATAGGCATCGCTTCCGCGAGAACCGTGGGCCCCTTTCCTGCTGGGCATGAGTTTGTTGTTTCTAGTGCCGTTCCCCTCGTTTGGAGGGATGCGGCCGAGGCCGCGTGGCTCCTTGACGGTGCTACGGTCACGGAGTGTGAATTGTCGGCAGCCGAAGCGCTGCTCAGCGCTGCCCGTGTGCTCTTGCGGGACCTGTTCTCGCCCAGCTGCTCTCAGCTGGGAATGCGAGTCCAAACAAACAAACAAACCTGGTTGATGGTTCACCGCCGGCCTCAGTTGGTCCGAAAAATCTCGACGGAAAATGGTTTTTTTGGCATATTTGAAATCATTTCGTCAAAGTTCCACAATTCGGTAGAGCTCTAATATTCGATCTTTCTCTCTTTCTCTCCCGGTCGGGTAGGTACTGTCGAGAAGCATGTGGGCGGGATCGGCTGTTAAGTAAAGTGGTTTTCTCCCATAACTCGAGCTGCAGATGAGCTGCAGAGCTGTTCGGCGCAGCAATCGAAAGGGCATGATCAGAAGCGCTAGTCATAATTAAGTATATCCGAACTCGGTCTGCTACCAGAGCTGGTACCAAAAACTGTTCGCACTCTGCTGATAGGATGATGATTTTCTTAACTTAACTCGAGCTGCAGATAAGCTACGGAGCTGTTCGGCACAGCAATCGCAAGCGAATCATCAAGAGCGCTAGTCTCAAGTATCTATATGCCCGAACTCGGTCTGCTACTTAAATCGAGCTGCGGATGAGCTACAGAGCTCAGCAATCGATAGAGAATCATCAGAAGAGCGGTAGTATCGAGTATCCACATGCCTCCACTCCCTCTTGAGAGCTGGCACAAAAAACTATTCGCACTCTGCTCATTTTTCAAAGATCATCATCGTTTTCTCTTTTTTTATGCGAGCTCTTTCTCCTCCTCACTCACTCGTCTTCTTCACGTCCTCTTCCATGAAACCGCACTTCGCGCGCGCGAAATCCGAGATTGCCCCGCCCGCGTGCCATTCATGCATATCGGAAGCAAGCTCAACGAGTTCTCGGCGATAACCAAGGTTGCCGCCGGGAACTCGGGCTTCCTCGTGCGGCCCGAGCCGCGTTGTGCGGTCAGGCAGCCTGCAACTGGCCTGGCCCGCCGCGCGGGGGCGCGTGGCGATCGGGCCGCTCGGCGTCTTCAGCGACGTCGGCGAGTCCGAGGCTAGCAGGCCGCCTGCTATTTGTTTGTTTGTATTTGTTTGTGTGCGTTGCTTGCCGCGACATTTTGTCTGCGGCCCCGAGCTGGACGGGGCGAGCCACAGTGTGTCTGCAGATCTGGGCCGTTGGGGATCTAACTTCGGACGCTGGGAGTGGGAATCTCTTGCCAGACAGGTTGGAGTGTCTCCTCGCGACGACAGGGATTCTCTGGTTGACGTACCATCTGGACCACCTGATTTGTTTTCTACTGTACCCCATAATCCTGTTGCCCCATTCGACTTTCATCAGTTGGGATTACATCTGCACAAGAAACGGACTCGATAAGATCGATCTTTCTGTGAGAAGTGGAATGTCCCTTGCAATATCGCCGACGATAAGGTGGCCGCTGCATCAGCTGCCGCTGTCCCAGAGGATGCCACATATACACCCGTTCCAGGTGCCAGGGAGGAGGAGGCCCCGGAGGGAAAACGAGTCAAGGTTCAGACTGTCGAGGGCCTCGAGGAGGCCATGACCAGAGGTATGGATAGGATCACTGGTCTTGTTGCATCTCTGGGAGGAAAGATGACGGAGGGGTTCCAGTCTACTCATCGAAGCATCGCGGATCTCGGCACCCAGTTGAATGCTCGTGTTGATTCTGTCGAGAAAAATGTGCAGCAGGCGATGGCGGACATAGCTGTTATTACTAAGAAGGTGGAGGATCAGGGGCTTCAGATCATTCAGCTCCAGCAGGCTCCTGCAGGTGGGGCCCCCGGAGCAGGCGCATCTACGACGGCGTCCTCGGCGGAGACACGAGAGTCGGCACAGAACTTCGTTCCGTCGTTTGTCGAGCTCAAGGGATGGGTGACGGACTGGCGTGGTGCAGAAAAGCGGCAGGAGGGGTGCTACCGCAGCAGGCGTTGAATTCACTCCTGAATGAGGTCCTTGCAGGAGAATGGTTCAGTGGTGTGAAGGAGCTTCTTGACCTGAAACCAGTCCAAGAGGTTCAACACAGGTCGAGAGGCATGGGGTTATTCGCGTGCTCGGCTCTATTTCCAGAAGGGTATTACTAGTGATCAGCTGTGGGATCTCCGTCGTCGACTCGTTGCCGCGATTACCGACAACAAACTCCAGCATGCGCCGAGGGGACTCAAGGTTCACGTGGCCCCCTCCCCTGGAAGAGTCCCCATCTGGATGCCGCTGGGATCATTCAGGCAAAGTTCAAGAGCTTCAAGAAGCATCACTCAAGTCTTAGGGCGGAGACGGGACCACCGATTACGTTCATGTGGGGCTCCAGTGATCATCTACCCCCTCCAGGAAAGATCGTGGCCAAGTTCTCTCTGCAGAATGGCTGGGAGATTATTCGTGCAATGGATCAGCTTGAGCCAGGGAACAACATCGATGAGTTGCGAGCGAGGCTTTCCAGTGCGAACTAGAGGTGCCACGACACCATTGCGTCATGGAATGTGCGTCGGGCAGGTGCAGAGAATGGTCATGCCATAATTATTTCGTTGCGTCGTTTAGATGTGGGACTCGCGGGGTTGTGCGAATGCCAATTCCTTTCAGCTCGTGATCTCAACATGCGAGGTTACACATTTTTCCGGAGTCCTTGTCGAAAGGCTGCGGTGATCATGTCTACGTCTTGGAGAGACTCGCTCAGGGCCACGTATCGTGGAAAGGGTTTCGCGATTTGTAGTTATTCCAGTGTTACGGTTATTGTAGCATATATGCCGCATGAGAGTATTAGTACCCTTACGGAAGAACAGCATGAACATGATGTGTATGGGCAGATATTGTTTGATATATCCCAAGTGCTTCGCACTCATAGGTCTAAGTTCCCGAAGCAGCCGCAGGACCTGGTGCTCCTGACAGATGCTAACGTCCAACTCGAGCCAGATTCGGAGGTCAACGGCTTTAGGGTTACTGGCTCTGGGCTTCTGGAAACGTCTGGGATCGCCCGGGAAAGTATTGAGATGGATACTGGGATGGAGGAGGGATCGGATGACGGCAGCCCGTATACGACTCAAACGAAACGCTGTGCACGAAAGTCAAGGTCCCATAGGGTTGTCTCGGGCTTCGAAATCCGAGGGGTGTCTAGGCTGCAATCTATGAGGCGGGCCCTGCTGGACTTCTGTGGGCTCTGGGGCACAAGGATGGAGAGTTCTCTTGGGCAGAGGAGGGTTACTTACAAATCAAGTATGGGGGTGGAGAAGGTACTTGATTATGTTGGTGTTAGCCGTCGCTTGCAAAGGAAGAGCTCGCTGTAGGTTGGATGCTGCCTGCGGAAGTGGGCCGCGCCTGGACGGAGCACCCCTGCAGCAGATGCGAGCGTGCACTTTCTGACCACGCTTGTTTAGTTGTTCGCTTGTCTTGTGCACCGTCTGCGAAGAGACGGACCCGGCCTGCTCAAAAATTCATCTACTTGCAACCGGCGTCGCAGCTCGAGTTTGCGGAGAACATGGGCGATCGGGGCAGTCGTTACCGTGCGCTGTGCCAGGAAAATGAGGACCCTGAGTATCGACAGGAGATGTTGGACATGACAGGACCTGATCTCATAGAGGCCACCCCCCAGAAGGACACCAACCCCAGAAACAACATCCCCAAGCAATCCGAGATCCACTTGGCCGCCCAGGGAAGGAAACGTGAAGCCCTTCGTCGTGGGGATAAAGAGGAGGCCAAACGGTGCTCAAAGATATTGAGGAGAGAATGGAGGAGGCTGGAGGCCAAGGTACAGAGGTGGAGGACGGAGATGAACACGAGGAGGAGGCGGAGGGCCAAGACGGACACGTTGATCCTTGCCAACGGGATGGAGTCTCAGGACCGCGAGGAGTGGGGGGACGAGATACTGGGGCACATGAAGGCTAAGATTGAGGACCCCGAGGCCACGGAGGCGACCCTCCGTGAGCTACAGCAGTTGCGTGTTCTCTGTTCGGGCATGGGGTCCTCGGAGGTGTTCTCGATGTCGCTCCTGCTGCGGGCGAGGGCGAAGCTGTCCACGGGAAAGGCCCCAGGCCCCGACAACGTCACTGTCATGATGTTGAAACAGCTCTCGTAGTCGTCCCTCCGACGGTCTCTAGTGAGCTTCCAAGGTGTCTATTCCCGCAGGTTATGTTGCCCCGACGGCTGGCGTCAACTAGCTGCTACGCTCATGCCTAAGGAGATGGACATGCGACACTTGACAGATACACGTGTACTTTGTCTGCAGTCGTGCCTTATGGAATGGTACATGACATGTATTGTGATGATGATTGGGAAGATGATTGAGGAGCAGAGACACCATGTATGCCTTTGCGGATTCACATCGGGACGAAAAACCTCGGAAATCACCGGCGTTGCCAAAAGGCTCAGTCAGCACTCCGCTGTCTTGGGGCAAAGGAGACAGTTTGTGGCTTGCCAACCTTGATATCTTACAAGCATTCGATCATGTTACCCCATGCCTGGCCATGCGTTGTCTTCGTGCTCTCGACATTCCAGCTGATCTCATTGTGGCGTTGATTGAACCCATGATTGAAAAATCAGTGCGTGGCCAGCTTTGAGGGTATCGAGGCATCTTCAGCTGTCTATTGGGACAAGTCTATTCGAACGGGAGGAGTGGAGGGACCGATGATTTTTCTAGCAGTATCTATTGTACTCTGGAGAGATGTGATTGAGAGGTGGAGGCAATATACGCAGTACGGTATCAAGCTGGAGAACGATGAGCGTATGTTCAACGGTGAGCGGATTACCCACAGTTCTTGGGCATATAATCTCTTATTGTATGCGAAGACGCGCTCCGAGCTCGAGTTCATGATTCGTGACATGAGCATTCCGCTGATGAATGCAGGGGTGACCTGGAAGCCGAAATCTTTGATGTGCATATACTTTGGTGCGCCGCCTGGCATCCCGCCATCCCCCGAGCAGGCTTTTCGTGTGCTGTTGCCGTCTCGGGATCCTTCTCTTGAGGCTCGTGAGGTGGTTCTGCCGCGGGTGCAGTCGTTTGAGATCTTGGGGGCCACTTTGGAGGAGGCCTGGAAGGACCACTCTGACTCAGAGGCCCATGCTCCAGAAAGCCCAGAAGGTATTCTTTGGGGAAGTTGCCTACTATCGCTGCTCTGGTATTGATCTGGTTGAGAGATTCACTCGTTCTCAATCTAAAGTGACTGCTGCATTATTATTCAACTGCGAGGGTCGAACGCCTGACTATTCCACCATTGCTGTTGGTCATACCTTTGAGGGGAGATGCCTGGCACTGATGCCGGGTCTACGCAAGCGGAAAACTGAAGGGTGGTCTGAGTTTCAGCGGAGACGATACGAAGCTGGACGACAGAAGTTTGTCGATCTGGGCTTTCGACGCACTGTGCAGATATGGCTCTTTCGTTGCTGGGACTGGGCCAAGGGTGTCTCAGACGCCGCAATCATTCGTATGCGACGGCGACAGACTGCAGACACCACACACACAGCTGCTGATAACATGAAGACGGTGCCAAATCGGCGTCAACTGAAAACTCGAGCGATGGCGGCGGCGGCGGCCTCTCAAGTCTCCCAGATTTCCCAGATATCGAGTGGGGATCGTCGACGGACATCAGACGAGCAGCCTGCCATCGCTGCGGGGTCTCAAATCTCACGGGAACTGATGATATCTAGACTGGCCATGCTACATGGAAGGGGAAGTGGACGGAACATCGTGACACATGTATTCTTTTGTTGCTTGTAAAATATAGGAAGCATCTCACACGCGTGCGCATGGGCGCCCCTGCCCGTGGATATTCTGTTTGTGAATCTCTTTGGCGGTGAGTGGTACCTCTCGTTCGACAGCTCCGCTGGGTCCCGCAAGAAATATTGTAAGCATCTGCTGACTGCGATTGGCATGCAACATTTGTTGGGGTTATTTGTCTTCCCTGGGCCACCTGGTGGGAGGTTTGTGAAGGCGGAGGAGGAGGTTGAGAGGGATATGAATGCGAGGATAAGCAAACGTATTGCCGCTAATTATGAGAATGAGACGGAGTGGGGGTGTGAGAGTATCGAGCGTCTTGGGATGGAAATCTTGGGAGATAGTAAGACGATCATTAACTGGGTGTGCGGTGGATGGCAGATTCGTAACAAGCAGTATGTCCGACTGGTAGGAGTACTACAAAATACTCAATCGATGCTGTCTGGATGGGGACTGACCTCACCTGCATCGGGACAGAATTTGTACAAGCATTTGTTTCGTGAGGGTAATGAACGTGCGGATAGATTGTCCTGGGGGGCCAGAGGTGGCCATACTATTACTCGTTGGTTTGTATATGATCAGTTTTCTCAGTGCTCGTAAGACTGCTCTCCGTGGTGCATTCGATGGGGGTGTCAGTAATGAAGGATGTGGAGGCGGGTGGTGGCTTCAGATTGGTGTGGTAGGTAGTAGTTCCAGCGTGCAGGTTGAATTTCCCCTCTCCTCCTCCTCCTCCTCCTCCTCTTCCTCCTGTGCTCGCTTGCAGAGCTTCCATTGGCGCGATGTGGCCGAGGAGGCGATGAGCTTGCCTCCAGGTAGCACGGTAACCTGCTGCGAACTAGCTGCCTGCGCTACCTTGACGAGGGCTGCTGCTAAGGTGGCGTGCGCTCTGCTGCAGCCCACCTAAGGTGGTGGGTGCTCAGTTGCACTGTTCCGTCGATTCGGATTCGGATTCTAGTGGCGGACCGTAAACCGTAACAAAAACCAAGGTTGACGGTTTACCGCCAGCGCCCAGTAGGGCTTCCCAAAGCGGCTAAGCTTGAGCGTGACGTGAGAGTTATTCGTAGAGCTCCCTACCTCGTAGAGCTCTTCGGCATCGATGAGCTAGAGGAATTCCAGCGCGGGGAGCTAGTGCTTTGTAGAGCTCTCCGGCATCGATGAGCTAGAGGAATTCCGGCGCGGGTGGAGCTAGTTGCCCACCCGGCCCGGGCGGACAATGTGACAACCTGGAGTCGGTTTTTGAAGTTGTGAGGGATTTGGCAGTTCGTTTTGAGAATCCGGATTTACAGTCCGTGCAGTCGACCATGGCGCGTTCAATGGTGCAGCTCTCAGGCTCTAGCTGCAGCAGGGCTCTCGAGAATTTGGAGTGACCGGCGGCCGTGTGTGTGTGTGTGTGTGTGTGTGTGTGTGTGTGTGTGTGTGTGTGTGTGTGTGTGTGTGTGTGTGTGTGTGTGGTGTGTGTGTGTGTGTGTGTGTGTGCGTTTTTTTTTTTTTTTTTTTTTTTTTTTTTTTTTTTTTTTTTTTTTTTTTTTTTTTTTTTTTTTTTTTTTTTTTTTTTTTTTTTTTTTTTTATTAAAATTAATATATATATATATATATATATAATATATATATATATATATATATTATATATATAAAAAGAAAAAAGAAAAAACACATATATAAAGCTTTCCCCCCCTTTTCTTTCTCCCCTGCCGCCCATCTTCGATCGTAAGTCCGTTCGCCATCTTGATCTGAGGTTGATCGGGTACATAGTACTATCAAACAGCACGTGGGCGGGATCGGGTGTTTTGAGTCATCTTGGCAGGTGCTGTCGGTTTTCTGAACTTAACTCGAGCTGTAGATGAGCTACAGAGCTGTTCGGCACAGCAGTCGCAAGCTAATCATCAACAGCGCTAGTCTCAAGCATCTGCATGCCTGAAGTCGGTCTGCTACCAGAGCTGGGACATAATCACTATTTATGTATGCTATTTTTCCCCTCAAGAAGTGCTGCCGTTATCCTTCACTTTACTCGAGCTGCAGATGAGATACAGAACCTTTCGGCGCAGCAATCGGAAATCATCAGGAACGCTAGTCTCAAGTTTCTAGATGCCCGAACTCGGTCTGCTACCAGAGCAGGAACCGACAAAATATTCACACCCTACTAGTTTATTTTAGAGATGATAGAAATTTTCTCTCCACTTTATTGGAGCTGTAGGCTGTCTATGGAGCTGAAAAGCCCTTACCGAAGCAGAAGGTCGCCAGGTTCATTCGCCTACGGTATCGAGACGTCTGCTCGTTTTTCTCCTCCTCCTCCCCCTCCTTCTTTGCCTTTTCCTTCTCCTCCTCCTCCTTGCACTTCCCCTCCTTCTCTGCCTCCTCCTCCCCCTTCTCGTCTTCTTCCTCCTCTTCCCTCCTCCTCCTCCTCCTCCTCCTCCTCCTCCTCCTCATTCTCCTCCTCCTCTTTCTCCTCCTCCTCCATCTGCTCCATCTCTTCTTTCTCCTTCTTCTTGTTCTTCCTCCTCCTCCCCCTCCTCATCCTCATCATTATCATCATCGTCATCATCCCCCTTCCCACTCGGCACGCTTCCCCTCCTCGTGCTCGTCGCCCTCTCTTCCTCCTTCTCCCGCTCCTTCTTCTTCTCCTGCTCCCTCTTCTCCCCCTCCTTCTCTTCCTCGGCCTCCGTCACCTCCTTCTTCTCGTCACTCCTTCTTCTCCTCCACGTCCTCCTCTAGGAAGTGCGCCCTTGCGCGCGGGGAATGCGAGATTGCCGCGCCCGCGTGCCAGTCATGTATATCGCAAGGAAGCTCTGCGCCCGGCGGTAACCAAGGTTACGGTTTGCCGCAGGCCCCCAGTTTGAGGTCTGTAGCTGTAGTATATGAAAACACTTGGCGGAACCAACTTTGCATGCAAACCGAAAGTTGGGGCTGTTGACCTCCGTCGCGTTGACGTGCCGCAAGCTGGGGCTGACCGAGCCCCCTAGTGATGGCAGCATAACCTCTGTGAATGAACCATCGTGCTCTGGGTGGTCGGAAAACAATTCCCCCCTCCAAAAAAAAAAAAACTACCCTGAAGAACTGCGGGTGCGACCGCAGCCTAGCCGCCCTTCATGTTTGCGGTAGCCGAGGCCGCCCCCTGTTTCTGCTGTGACGGCGATCGTGTCACATTTGCCTCAAGTCTACCCCCCCATTTAATAAGGCGCTGGTCAGGGGGGGGAGGTGGTGGGGGGGCGTGGAGGACCCCGCCAGACATTTTCCTGACCCAGGACATGCCAATGTATCCCTGCACGCTCGCATCATAACAGTAATGTGAGCGCGCCCGCATTTGCGCCCCCGACCGCAGAGGTGCACGGGGCACGTGTCTACAGATCTCTGGCCGAGCGAGCAAGCATGGTCCGACCGAGCAGCTCGGGGAGCGGCTCGCCCCGTAATGGAAACGATCACTGCGCGTGCGTGCCTAACGCACCTCTCTAACACGCTCAAACACTACGCGTGGCTGGTGGTCTCCCATAGAAAACTTTTGGCGTCGCCGTGCTTCCCGCGACAGCAGCCCCTTCCACGTCAAAGACTTGCGCGCAGAGTCAGTCCATCTCGTCCTGTGTCTGCCCCCTCGCCCAGGGCCGTCAGGCGCCCATCTTGTGGCGGCTGCAGGCCGCGAGCCAGGAGCGCGCAGACGCGACGCCAGCCGCCGTCGTGCTCTCTCTACTGCTTCGGTCCATTCAGGAACAGCGAACATATTTATTGCCCGCTCCAATCTGCGTTGGAAGCGCCTGCCCGAATCCTCAAGCCGCGTTCTGCTTCATTGCCCTCTTCGAGATTTCGGTTTTCCCCCCGCCCTCTCCGCGCCGGCGCGCGGATCCTTGCCGCGCCGTGAACCCCTCTCCCCCGCGCAGCGAGGCGCAAGCTGTCAGGGAGAGGGCTTGAGAACGCGCAGACGCATGCGAGGAGGTTCGCACGGGCTGCGCGTTGCAAAATCTAGCGGGCGAGATTGTAACATCGCGCAGGCTCAGGGTACGCTGCCGCGCTGCAAGTGGAAGAACAGCGGATCGAGCAGAGGCAATTTTATGCAATATCTTGGCTATATCATGAGAAAGAGAGGAGTGCGCGGTTGGCTTGGCTATAAGTCGTCAGGCTTGCCTCGCCATCTTCGAAGGGGAAGCTCCGCCCTCTGTGTCAGCGGCCAAACCCCGCGCCAACCTTTTCAACTCAGTGTCCTTCGGCAGGTCCACCGTGTTGACAAGTGCAGGAATAAGGGCGTCTTCGACAGGCGTCCCATCGAATTGGAAGCGCCCCATCAAGTCAGCTGCGCTGACGCGCGCGCTCAAGGCCCCCAGTGCCATGTAGGCTTTGGTATCCTCCGTTGGCTTGATTGACTAAAGGGGGGTGGGGAGGTGGGGAGGAATCGCGCAGTCGTTGGCGTCGCTGGGGAATTCCTTGCGGGCGCAATGCCAGAGAGTAGAGGGCTGCCCAGAGGGGTTATGCAGTGCAATGCCAGCCATTCACATTCAAAGACCCTAGAGACTGCCTGGTGTTCATAACGATATGGGTGGCCATTGGAACTAAGACGAGTGTGTTCTTTTTGTATGGGACATGCGTGGAATCCTTGGTTATACCATTCTTCTCTCCTGTACCTTTCTCGTACACAACTGTAGGATCAACGCTGTCCTCTCGCTGGTGACGCGCAGTCGCTGGGGCGGCCCTATCCACGCCCTTGCCCATCTCATGCTGCGCGTTCCTGTGCTCCCAGGTCGGCGGCGGGGGAGACGGAGGAGGAGGTGTGGGGGATGCTAGAGAAGGAAGGTGCGGGGGGGACCTATCTGGCGCGGGGAAGTCGGATTTCAAATTTGGGCCACCCGTATAGTATCTACTTAGGGGAAGCTGGTATGCGTCAGGGGCCGTGGGGGGCGATGGCGGGAAGGCAGCGCACTTTGCAAGGTTTGATCAGTGTGGGGGGGGTATCAGACAAATGCTATGAGCTGATCTCCTCATCTTCCTCATCGTCTTCCTCCTCCTCGTGCTCCTCCCACTTTGCCCGCCAAAGTGGTGTCCAACTTCAGTGCCCGCCACCTCCTCCTCCTCCTCCTCCGACTATGCCTCATCCGCCTCCCCTTCTGCTTGTTAGCGCATTTGCTTTTCGTGCACTCAGGGCGCTCTGGGCACCGTTGCTCGCGGTCGCCGTCGCCGCGCCTCGATCTCTCGCGATCGCTCTCCTACTCACCCTGCACCACGCGTAGCAACCCGCACTTGCGGATAAAGGTGAGTTGGCGGAGGCGCGGGCGAAGCCACCCGCCACCCACCCACCACCCACTCACCACCCACCCACAATACACCCACCACCCACCACCCACCCACCACCCACTCACCATCCACCCGCCGCCCACGCACCACCCACCCACCCACCCACCACCCACCCACCCACCACCCACCACCCACCCACCACCCACCCACCCACCACGCACTTACCCACCACCCACCCACCAACAACCCACCACCAACCCACCACCCACCCACCCACCCACCCACCCACACCACCCGCCACCCACCACCCACCCACCACCCACCTTCCACTTGCCCACCATCCACGATGAGGTTCAAAACTGTGCGCCGCCGCGCGAATCTGGAACAACTCTTCCCCGAGGCGCCTGATCGCCACTCTGATTTGCTTCGCGCTCGTCCCGACTCGGAGCCCGGCTCCCCTACGCTGGCCTGTGCTCCCCTGCGACGACGACGACGCCCCCCCCCCGCGCTCCCCTGCGCTCCCCTGCGCCCCCCTCTCGCGCTCCCCACGCGCTCCGCGCGGGTGGGTCGTGGGCGGGGGCGCCCGTGGAACGACGGCCACAACAGACAACAACTAAACCAACCACGGCACCAACATATCTGCATCGCGGAGCCACACTCCGGCCGCGCATTCGGGGGCAGTGCATGACCGCTCGACCCCCCTCGCTCTGATCTGACCGCATCAGCACAGCTCTCTACCCCCCCATCTTCCCGACGATTTCCACGGGGCCCTGAGGAATGCAATGGGAACAGGGACGAGGATTAAGCGGTGAAGGATGATAAGGAGGACCAGGAGGAGGAGCAACCGTGGTCTCCCCGAGCGGCTTCAAAGACTTGGTGCTGAAGCTCATGGACCTGGCGTCGTTGACCAACTGTGGTGTTTTTAGGGGTTTCGCAGTTCAGCGCACGTCTCCCCCACCCAAGTTGCATTAAGCATATTTCGAGTGCGCTCGTAGCTCCAACTTGAGCTCACCCCAATCAACGACCTACTGCGAGACAGGGCGAGGCAGAGGAGGAGGGGGACAACGATTAGTAGCAGGACGAGGAGTAAGAGGAGGATGAGGAGGGTCAGCGAATTACGTTGCGTTCCTTGAAGCTCTCGAGGCGCTTGCTTGGCGTGACGGTCATGCTCATCCTCCCCTCGGCCTTGTAATGGGTGCTCCTGATGGGTCTGGAACTGACGTTCCCGTCCACCTCGCTTTGGCCATCCGCCGAGACTGTGAGCAGGACGCTATCGGCGCCAACCGCTTCAACGGTGTATACCGTGTCGCTGCCGCCATGCTCCTGGGGAACGCGGGCCTTCGCCGTGAAGCCGACCTTCCTCATCTCCGCCATGCCGATGCCGCCAGTCGCCGTGAGCTGCTGGATGCACGAGCCAGCGCTCTCGTCGGACACATCGGGGCGCTGCCACGGAGACCGTGTAACGGCCGCCGCTGGGCACATCTCGATGAGCTCCTTCACGAATGCGCAGCCTATCTCGTCGAACGCTTTGTATGCCACGTTGGATTTGGTCTACTTGCCCAAACCAGCATTGCCCATCTCACCTCCAGCGCGCCCACAAGCTTCGTCCTCACGCTGCTGTTCAATGCTAACAAAACCTGGCCGATGCAGTCGTTCGCCATCTTCAGGTTGGCGCTTGCGCCAACGACCTTCGCCTTGCTCTTCGAGGTCAGCGCTGCGACGTCACTGCTATTGATGATCCTGGAGACCCCGTCCCTGCAGTAGCACTCTGGTGCCACCAAGGCTGCCTTTAAGGAGGCTGATCACGAATTCCGGGTAGTTCTCGACCTTCAGGTTCCCGAGCAACCTGAGAACTATCCCAGGGACGTCCCTCTTGAACTCTTTCAGTGTTTTCGCGTATGCCTCCACTTGGTAAGGAAGATAGGTGGATCTCCTCCAGAGTAGTTCTCAACAAGTTTGCACATGCCTTCCACTTCTCCCTTGACTTGTGGCTTGCGCCGTTCGACTTCTGTCGTTACGCTTTTCCGGTCGACGCTCTTGCCCGCAATTGTGAAGTTCCTGGCCCGCTGGTAGATCTGTCGCAGCACTTGGATTTTTGATTCCACCCTCTGTGTTCCCTGATCTGCGTTTCCGGCCCCTTGCAAAAACCTTGCGAGGTGCGGCAACTGCTTCTGGCAGTCGGCTTGGATCACGACCCACTCGAGTCCAATCTCCATCGCCTGCTTCACGGACGGGGCCTGGCCGAAGATGATGTCATGGCTGAGTTTCCCGTTTGTGGCACAAAGTTCGGTGATCATCGAGCCCGTTTGGCGAAGCAGGCACCGCATCAGAGCGTCTGCGTGGCTGCCGCTTGCGGCAGAAACGCGGCGCGCATCCTGCTTCGAGGGCGGAGGCAGAAGGCCGTCGCTTCCCTCGGCCAGGGCGACGTTGGACCTGAACCGCTCTTCTCCCTCCGAGCCTGGAAGCATCTCGAAGCAGTATGCCCGAGAACGCGTGGCCCAGCTCCACCCCCGCTTCACGATCTCGCTCGAGAGGCCGTGTATGTTGGGCACGCCCAGGCCGATGCCGAACCTGTTGTCTGGACGGGTGAGAGCGCAGTGGCAAGATGCGGGGCTCGTGCGCCATTTCGTTGGATAGCAGCGCTGCGATCACGGAGTCGGCCACGGTAATCATCTCCGTCCCTTCATTGTCAGACAGTCTGAACTTCTCGATCGCAGCGTTGGGCCCTCCACCACTTTAGAGGGATCCTGCGACATTGCAGCGCGCGTGTTCCGAAAGGGTCCCCTGGGTACCTGAACACTGACAGAAACGGTTGGTCCAACAATGACCATGGCGGAGAAGGACGGAAGGTGGAGGAGGAGGAGGAGAAACACGCACAGGTAAAATCATTGCTGGACTTACAGAAGCATGTGCCGTGGTTGTAGCAAGCATGCCGTTCCCGCTGCGCAACGGTGGGTTTCGTTGAACTTAGCTAGCCAGGTTAGCTGATCTTGGCTAAATTCGCTAAACTGTTTAGCTAACCTCGCTTCTGTGGGGTTAGCTGTCCTGGCTAAGTGTTCGAGGCGTCATTCTGAATTCGGCTGTATCTTGCTTGGCGCACATAAGACTATATACAGAAACATCATAGCTACAAGCATGATGCAAGCGTGTTCGAAATAGTTGTAGCCAGCCGAACTACTTAGCAAATGGCGCGGTGATCTCAGTGGCCCCGGCCCCGGCCCTGGTTCCGGCCCCGGCCCTGGCCCCGGCCTTGGCCCCGGCCCCGGCCGCAGCCGGTCGCAGTCCCGACCCCGGCCCCGGCCGCAGTCCTGGCCCCGCCCTGACCCCAGCCCCAGTCCTGGCCCCCGGCCCCGGGCCAGGTTTTGGCCCCGGCCCCCGCCCTGGTCCCGGCCCTGGCCCCGGCCCCGGCCCCGGCTCACGGCCCCAGCCCTAGGCCCTGGCCCCAGCCCGGGCTCTGGTCCCGGCTCCGGCCCCGGCCTCGGCGGTTTCGGCTCTGGCACGGGTTCCGGCTTCGGCTCCGGCC
>CAUYUJ010005033.1:60000-64660 GCA_963575745.1 Prorocentrum cordatum | reverse complement strand
TTCGGGACGCGGGCGCGCTGCAGGGAGGTCGGGGGAGCAGGGAGAGGAGAGGGTCCCGAGAGTGTTGCTTCAGCTCTGGGGCCTCCATGTGGGCCGCCGCGGGCCCCCAGGATGGGGTTTGGATGCAGAGTTGGTCTCGTGGGAATGCCCTGGGTCTCTCCAGGACCTGGACCGCTCTGGATCGGCCCCTGGCCGGCCACGCGCAAGAGGGCGGCGGGGGGGCGGGGGGGAGAAGGCTTCCTAGAGGGCGCGGGCCCTGTCTGCAGGGCCGCCGCCTGCTGAGACGCAGCCTCCTCCTGAGAAGCCTCCCCCCGTATCCCTCCCTCCCCGCTCCGTGCACCGCCAGCACTTCGTGGCAAGGTGTGGAGGAGGGCGAGGCCCAGGACGAGGACGAGGAGGGTGAAGAGGGGGAGGGCGACAGACCGAGAATCGTCACCTACCCTCCTCCTCCTCCTCCTCCTCCTCGTCCTCCTCCTCCTCCTCCTCCTCCTCCTCCTCCTCCTCCTCCTCCTAATCCATCGACCTGTTCCTCCTGTCCCTCCTCCTGTCCGAGCCGACTCGTGTGGCATCTTCCACGTAGGGCCGTGCGCAGGGGTTCGGATGTCCTACGGTATCTCTGCGTTTGGGCTCGAGGGCCACGACCTGCCTGCGAATTGCTCCATGGTTATGGAGAGCCTTCGCGACCAGGACGGCAGAGAAACGGGTAAACGCCCTTACCCCATCACGAACGTCCCTTTTCTAGGCCAGGGGCTCCCGCTATCTAGCTACCACCCGCAGGTGCCCGCACGTAGGGAGAAGTGCGTTCAGTGGATTTTCGCGCTTGTTTTCGATGAGGTCTCACCCTCGGTGGCGGCGGTCTTGGACAGCGCGAAGAATGATAAGGAAATGTTTCCGTACAGAGTGGACTCCACCACGGGGTCCGCTTCGTGGAGCTGATCTGGAACCCCGCCGTCGAAACAGAAGCCTGTCCAGTTCGACAAGTTCGACCCCCAGCGTCAGATGTTCAGACATGGAGCACACATGCCCTTGGTGATCTACGTGGTCGGGCCTGCTGACGTGCGGCGGACGGGTGCGGCGCAGAGGCGGCGGAATGCAAACGCGGACGCGCGCGGTTGGACTTGGGAGAGGAGGCAGTCCACGATTCTTGGTGGAAAGGGGGAATGGCATGGGCAGCAAAAAGGCGCGGGCGCCCACGGCCGCGGTGGCGGCGAGCCGCACGACAATCGCGGCAAGGGGGGAAACGGGGTGCGCGAGATCAGTTATAGCACGGTCCTTGGACAGGCAGGTGGTGAAAACGCATCCCTTGGTGACCCGCGCCGGCGGTGAGTAGGGGGCGCTGGGGCGAGGTGCGTCCTTGGTGGCGAGAAGCAAAGAGCGCCCGAGGTGGCGGCGAACAGCTCACCTATAAGACGCAACGATCTCTTTGCGGTGAGAGAAAGTGCATCGAGGGAATGGTGCGGCGGGAGGGCCAGAACGACAACACAGGGCAGGGCATGTGATGTCACCCAGGAGCGGCGGGGGCAAAAAGGGGCAAGCCCTGTGTTGTCGCCGCCGCGGGCTTGTTTCATTTTATTGTTTTTCTCCGTCTAATAGCGGAAGCAGGTGAACTTCTCCCCGTCCAACCCCGAGGCGGGCCCAGATGGCGGACAGGGCGCTTCGCCCGAGACTTCCTCACCATGTATGATCCTGAAGCTTCAACTGTTGCAACAGTGTCACAGATGGAGGGCGGTCCGCTTTCAAGATGTGGCTCTCGCCTCAGCGCCGCGCACAATCGTTTCAAAAGTTTATTGGGCTTCACGCATGGAGGGCGGTGCCGTTTCAAAATGCGGTTGCTTCGAGGCCTGGAAATGGGCACCAAGACCAACACATGAATTCGGTATTGGTGGTAATGTTTCGACCACCTAGGAAGCCAACATACTACCGCCGTCGCCGAGATCGGGAGCACCGTCCCCCGGTGGAGGCACGCCGCCGAAAATGGGGTTGGTGTCCACCGCCAGGCCTCCCAGTTATCGCCTTAGCGCCGCGCACATTCGTTTTAAGAGCTTGCAACACTTTCAATGATTTTCATGGCTAACGTACTAGAATTTGCGTTTTGCCACGATGTCGGAATGTCCGGGCGCAACAATCATATTTATGCGCGGTTTTGAAGTCCGATGAAAGGCTGCCTGGCACAAGTCAGGATCGTCATGGGCAACAGTAACGGTGATTCGCGGCGTCGAGTTTCCAGAAATGGGATCTTGGCACAGCTCAAGATTTGCAACGGTCGTCTTCCATCAGGGCAGTTCCCTTAGTGAAAGTGAATTGTTCCAGGGGCCTATGAAAAGTGAACCTGGAGGCAGGGCATATTGCAATACCATTGATCAGCCTTGGGTTTACATTGGTCCTCCTCCTCCTCCTCCTCCTCCTCCTCCTCCTCCTCCTCCTCCTCCTCCTCTTGTCTCTATCCTCCGACGCGGGAGCGCGTGGTGACCATCCTCCAGCCGGCCCTCGGAGACGGCTGACGTTGCGATGTCCCCATAACAGGGCCCCAAGGATCACTCACGTCTGGCCCAAGCCCATCCGTGTGCTTCACTCGGCTGGGTTTACTTGCTGGTGGCAGTGATGCCCTTGTTTGAGCGGGAGTCCAAGACAGAAGTCACCGCCCTTCGTGTACCTCGCGCCGCCGAGCGTTAGGACGCTGCACCAGGTCCGTCGCCGGCGCGTGTCGGACCTGCTGCCGTTCCCTGTCTCGCCCTGCCCGTGGCCAGGGCACGGTTGACTGCCCAGCTGTTCTGGTCCTGGCACGGTTCCGAGCTCCAGCGACTCACGGCCGCACCTGTGGGGGTGAATCTGGGCGAGTTCCCAGGCTGACGACTTCAACGACGTCGACGAGGTGCAGGCGCACGCCACGGCCTCGGACGTGGATGCCGGGCTGATCTCGCCAGCGGCCTGGAAGGCCAATCTGCGCACCGACGCCCTCGCGAAGAAGGGTGCCGAGCTTCACGGCCTCGGCAAGGGCGACGTGAACTTTTGGTGTGGGCTCCACGTCACTGCGGAGGAGGCTGGGCGCTGGGCGCCGGAGTGGCCAAGTGCACGTTGCAGCCGCGCATGCGCCGGCGTTCGACGCGGACCACAGCATCCTGGAGAGGCCTGGGGGCCGCCGCACGGCGCAGAGCACAGCGTCGGAGGCAGCTTCTGAGGCACCGCCCCTTGCAAGCACCAGCGCCGTTCACGAGCCCACCGCTGTCACTTTTGAGCCCGATTGCAGGGCGCCGGATCGTCAAAACGACCGTCACACAAGCGGCCGAACGAATTTTTGTGCCTCGACTGTGTACGGTGCCTCACAAGGGCGGCCAGCCGAAGGAAAGTCCTGCAGGGGCCGTGCTTGGGAGCGCGCGCGGGCCACGGAACGCAGGAACAGCTGCGACGGGCGACCAAGAGGGAACACCCGCACTATGGGGCCAAAAGCGCAAGCACTGGACGCTCGAGGTGCCAACCGTGCCCTCGCGCGAAGACCACGTTCGTCCTGCGGCGCCCCGTGGGGGCCAGAGCTGATCGGAAATCGAATCGTCCGCGGGGCTGTGGAGGCAGAGCCCGCCCGCAGCCACAGCGCCAGCGGGCGCAGCCTCCCGCGCCGACCGCCCACTCGAGACTAGATTCCGTCTTGCTTAGGGTTTCGCCGGGAGGGCGATGGCTGGGTTGCTGCGCTTGGGGCGCGCCAGCGCGAGGAGGGGATTTCTCGTCGGATGCGGAATCCGTGGATGCAGGCTCTGAAGAAGGAGCCTTCTGAGGCATCATGTGTGTGTGTTCTGGCCGTGGACGGCCCCGCCGAGGCACATTCTAAATGGTATCCTGCCCAGCCCTTCCGACGACGGCTGAGGACGGACAGCGACCGACGGACGACGACGACCGATCGACGACCACGATCACCGACGACGGGGAAGACCGACGACGACGACGACGACGACGACGACGACGACGTCGACCGACGACGACAATCGACGGCGACGACGACCAACGACGACCAGCGACGGCCCGCGACGACCAGCGACGACTGACGACGACCGGCGCCGACTAGCGACGACCAGCGACGACCAGCGACGATCGACGACGCCGAGTGGCAACGACCGGCGACGACCGCTGGCGAGCGACCACTGACGACCGACGGCCGACGACAACCGACCGACCTCAGCCGACGACCACGACCGACGACCGGCGACCACCCGACGACCGGCGACCGACGGCCACCGACGACTACGACGATCGGCGGCGGCCTGCCGGCCGCCGAGGCGTGCTGCCGGCGGGGTGCTGCGGCCTGCCGTGCGGCATGGCCATGGGCGGCTGCGCGGGCCCCTGCGGCGCCGCAGGCGGCGCCGCCGCTGCCGTCGCCGTGGTTCAGGAGGGGAAAAAACACACAGACACAATTAACCGTCGACTCCCAAGAAAATATGGGAAAATATGGGAAGTGGGGGGAAGACAAAAACCAAGAAAATATGAGAAAATATCCGGAATATGGTTATTTGTGTCTATTTATTTGTGTGTTCCAGTTCCCCTTCAGTGGTCGTGGTGGTCGGCGTCCGGGTTCGAGGTGAAAGTGTAGGCAAGGTTCGAGGTGCTGGGTTCGCGCAAATTCTTTTCCGCCAGACAGGTACTAGGGGCCGCTGTGTCTCAGGAACGGGCC
>CAUYUJ010005033.1:52500-57500 GCA_963575745.1 Prorocentrum cordatum | reverse complement strand
GAACCCACAGTAGTCACAGAAACAAGCAGTAGCAGCACCTTCCGATCAAACGTCATATCAAACGGGGCAGCCGTCACGACGTCACCTTGGCCCAGAGCAGACGGTAACATAACATAGTGGCATGTACTACACGTGTGCAGAACCCAACCGAACATAATATCGCACAATACTATACAGCAGCCACCAATTCAAGGCGCCCCATCAAACGAACATCATGGCATAACCCGCGGCACCATAATATCCAGTTGCCTGCAAGTCCCACCACCGTGCCAGCCCTTCATTCTGGGTGACAACTGTTGGAGGGGGCATTATTACACCAGTTCTCTCCAGGTTTGGCAAAGCCGTCGTGAGGATGATGAGGATTATGGGTTGATGTCGATGATGATGACGATGACCAAGACCATGACGATGACGATGACGATAACGATGACGTTGCTGCTGATGATGACGATGATGAAGACGGTGACGATGGCGATGGTGATGACCGCGATCCTGATGATGATGCTGATCAGGATTATGATGATGATGATGAGGACGACGACGATTGTGATGATGGTGATTGCGGTGATGGTGGTCGGGATGATGATGATGGCGATGTTGGCGAATATGAAGATTAATATGAAGATGGAGGTGAAAATGGTGATGATGATGATGATGGTTGATGACGGCGACGATGATGAGGATGTTGATGGCGAGAATGGTGATGGTGATGATGATGGTGGCGGTTGTGGCGGCGATGATGATGACGATGATGATGATGATGATGATGATGATGAGATTACGATGATGATGATGATGATGATGATGATGATGATGATGATGATGATGATGATGATGATGATGATGATGATGATGATGATGATCTTGGGGCCGTCTTGGGGCTCTCCTACGTCCGCTTGGCGCTCTTTTGGGCCGTCTTGGGGCCCTCTTTGCCGTACGGTGGGTGTTTGGGGGGCCGTCGTGGTGCCGTCTTGGCGCCGTCTTGGGCCGTCGAAGTGCCTTCTAAGGCTGTCTTGGATGGCTCTTGGGCCAGCATGGAGGCCTTCTTGGGCCGGTTTGAGCTGTCGGCGCCCCGAAAAGGCGAGAATGCGACAACCATTCGAAAACCAAAAGGAAGTCAATAATTCTTCACGCTTCGCGTATCCCCACCAGCCCATCTCAAAACAGCAACTCTTGCGAAGCATGCCGACAGTCGTGTTTTTCAGGCGTGTGTCCGCCTGCCCCCGCATATCTCCCCTGTTCCTCCTTCCTTCCGCCTCCTTGTACATCCTCCTTGTGGTGGGAGCGGGAGAAGGACGAGGCGGAGGAGGAGGGAGAGAAAGCGCTCCTCGTGGTTTGAGTCGTTTGGGGTTTCTCGTCCTGGTGTGAGTCGTTCGGGCCCTTCTTCCTGGTGTGAGTCGTTCGGGCTCTTCGTGGTGTGAGTCGTTCGGGCTCTTCGTCCTGGTGTGAGTCGTTCGGGCTTCTCGTGGTGTGAGTTGTTCGGGCCCCTCGTCCTGGTGTGAGTCGTTCGGGCCCCTCCTCCTGGTGTGACTCGTTCGGGCTCCTCGTGGTGTGAGTCGTTCGGGGCCCTCGTCGTGGTGTGAGTCGTTCGGGCTCCTCGTGGTGTGAGTCGTTCGGGCGCCTCGTCCTGGTGTGAGTCGTTCGGGCCCCTCCTTCTGGTGTGAGTCGTTCGGGCTCTTCGTGGTGTGAGTCGTTCGGGCCCCTCGTCCTGGTGTGAGTCGTTCGGGCTCTTTGTGGCGTGAGGCGTTCGGGCACCTCGTCCTGGTGCAAGTCGTTCTGGCCCCTCGTAGTAGTAGTAGTAGTAGTATTAGTAGTAGTAGTAGTAGTAGTAGTAGTAGTAGTAGTAGTAATGATAGTCTTAGCAGTAGCAGTTGTAGTAGTAGTAGTAGTAGTAGTAGTAGTAGTAGTAGTAGTAGTAGTAGTAGTAGTAGTGGTAGTAGTAGTAGTAGTAGCAGTAGTAGCAGTAGCAGCGAATCTAGCAGCAGCAGTAGCAGTAGCAGTAGCCGTCGTAGTCGGTAGTCGTAGTCGTCGTCGTCGTCGTCGTCGTCGTCGTCGTCGTCGTCGTCGTCGTCGTCGTCGTCGTCGTCGTCGTCGTCGTCGTCGTCGTAGTAGTAGTAGTAGTAGTAGTAGTAGTAGTAGTAGTAGTAGTAGTAGTAGTAGATGTCTTTTGGGAGCCTCTTGGAGGCCTTTTGGGGCGTCTTCGGGGCCTCTTGGCGGCCCCAGGGGCTTCGAGGAGCGTCTTGGGTGCCTTGGGGGAGCCTCTTCGGGCGTCTTGGGAGCCTCTTGGAGGCCGTTTGGTTTGGGGCGTCTTGGGGGCCTCTTGGCGGCTCCAGGGGCTTCCAGGAGCGTATTGGGTGCCTCGGGGGAGCCTCTTGGGGCCTCTTGGGGGCCTCTTGGTGGCATCTTGGGGGCCTCTTGGAGGCCTCTTGGGGCCTCTTGGGGCTCTTTGGGAGGGGTCTGGGAAGAATCTTGGGGCCATCTGTTGGGCGATCGATCACAGATGGGGCGAGCATTTTTCTCCCCCCCCCCCCCGTCGGGGCCAGAATCCTCGTGAGGGGTGTCGAATTTTAGCCCTCCCAGGAGTCGAAAAAGACCCCTCCAACGGCCCGCGAAACGCCCTCTCCAGGCCCAGGGGTAGGGGGTAGGGGGAGGGTAAACCCCTCCCCGAAGGGGAAGAAGGGGGGTTGAGAACAGAGAGAGCTCGCTAAACCACTCACGCCCAAAGGGCTGGTGGGATTCGTGGTTCTTTGTTGCCCTGGTGAAGGTCCTCTTGTGGCCATGTTGGACCATCTTAAAAGCATCTAGGGCCGTCTTGAATCAATGTTCGGCCGCGTTGCGGCCATCTTGGGTCGCGAGGCATATTGGGCCGTCTTGGTGTCCTCTATTGCCTGCACGGGCCGTCTTGGAAGCTCGGGGCGCATCTCCGTCCTTGACAACGAGGGATCGTGGCTTGGAAGGCCCTGGAGCGCGTGGAGCAGCGCCTGGGAACCCAGGATGTGCACAATCATGGAGCGGGCACGCGTGGAATTCGGGTTCAGGTATCAGCTCCCATGCCGGAAGTGCACCATCCTCGAGCGGGCACGCGTGGAAGAGGGGGTTAGGCATTGGATGCCACGCGGGAAGTGCACCATCTTTGAGCAGGCACGTGCGAAATGGCGTGTTAGGCATCAGCTGCCATGCCGGAAGTGCACCATCCACGAGCGGGCACGAGGGAAGTGGCCTCGGAAAGGAGGTGCGATGCTTGCAACAGTCCACGGGCAGAGGGGGAAGGGTCCGTTCATTAGATAGCAAAGAGAACAACCTAGCAGGCAGACCTTGGTATTCCTCCACGCCTCAGCGTGCCAGGGGGGCACGGTGGCGGATGATCAAGCGCGACGTGCGAGCCGAGGTCGGGCTGGCCACAGGAGCAGAGAGGCACAACAACGAACGATCATAATCTACATATCTGACGTGACAGGCGTCACGGCGTCATGCCGGCCCGTCGAGAACACAACATAACATGACGCAGTATAATTGACGCATTAGAAGTGATGTAATAGGTCATCAACGACCGATGAATGGCGCCCTGTCAGACGCAGCATCCAAGCCGACGTAAGGCTGGCCACAGGACACGAACCAGGCGCAGCAACGACCAATCAGACTACATATCAAACGTGAAAGGCATCGCGCCGCCACGCCGCCCCGTCGAGAGCAGAACAGAACAAACCATATGGGCATAGAACAGAGAAGGACCGAACAGACGTCAGAGAGTAGAACACTGCAGAGACCTAGTATATGCAGAGAGTAGAATACTGCAGAGAGTAGAACATGCCGTCCGATCATACGCTACATGCGCGCCGTTCCCACGCTGGCCACATAAACAAACAGTAGCAGCAACGACCGGTCAGACGACATATCAAACGTGGCAGGCGTCACGACGTCACGCTGGTCCGCCCTCAGCATAACAAGTCAGAACATATGTTCGTTTATTACACCTGCGGAGAGGGAGAGGACAAGTAGAAGGACGAGGAGTATGGAGAACGACGAGGAGGAGGAGATTGAGGAGGGAGGAGGGGTCCGCCTCCCCTCCATCCTCCTTCGTCGTCCGTTTCCTCTTCCTCTTCCTCCTCTTTGAACATGTTGTAGATTCTTTCCGAACAAGTGTTGGGGTCTTGCTCACACCAACTTGCGACCTGGCCCGGCCGCCGCGCTGACCGAGACCACCGGACTTTGCGCGCATCGTTCCAGCAGGCGCCCGCGCCGTCGGGCACCAGACGCCGAAGGATTCGGCCTCGACTGCTCGAAGCAAAATCGTTTGCCCTCTTCTGCCTTCGGGGGGCGTTGTCGGGCCCCCCCCCTTGGGACCGCGAAAAACGGACCCAGGATCAAGAACTAGTGTCACCCCGCCTGGTCAGGATGAGCAGCAGTTCTCCAAGGTTGCCCCTTGCATTGTCCCCTTTGGCCCATCCTTGTCCGCTTTCGCTCTTGTGCTGGCCGCGTCCCGCTCGCAAAGTGTCGGCATGGCCTCCCAAGGCCCCTGCATCCTTATCGTACGTCCTTACTCTACGAGTTGAGTGTACACAAGATAGATCCCAGAAGGGGTCCAGGGGCAGATCTTGAGCGGATGTGCCAACCAGCTCGCCGCCTCAACGTGAGAGCGCCCACCCCGACAGGTCGACCGAGGAGAGCAGCACCGCGGCTCGCTCAGCATTCGCGTGCGGTTGCGCCGGGGCAGTCCGCAGTCGGTTTCGCGAATCGACGTGCTCTTCGCGGGGTGCACTCGGTTGTTTGTGAACGTCGATTAGCTACTCGTGTTGGGGTCCACGAGGGATGTGGTGCCGTGCGCACGTGGGGTGCCCCTGGCGATTTTCACGAAAAGGCGTTCTGCTAGAGGGGGTGCTGTCCACCCCTCGAGTCGTCGTGGTCGGCGTTGTCTCTTAGGGAGGGTGGGAGGGGCATGAACGCAAGCCTTCGAAGACCCGCGCGGATCTCTTGCATCAGCGCTGGGCCCCCCTCCCTGG
>CAUYUJ010005033.1:0-47500 GCA_963575745.1 Prorocentrum cordatum | reverse complement strand
TCCCACTACGACGGCGGCTACGACTACTACGAATATTCACTGTAGTAATACGAGTACCACGGCTACGAATAGTACGGCTAGTCCCACGACGCCGACCACTACGATTCCTGCCACGACCACGGCTACTACTACTGCTTCTACGACCTCTGCTACTACGACGGCTACTGCTGCGGCCTTTACGATTACCACTACGCTTATTATTGCCACGTACTACGACTACGACTTTTTTTGTATCACGGTCACCATTACTTTTCTAGTACTACGACTCATATGTCTACGACTCGTACTACTACCACGACCACGGCTACGACTACTACTACTGCTACTACTGCAACTACTACTACTACTACTACTACTACTACTACTACTACTACTACTACTACTACTACTACTAGTACTACTTCTGTTACTACTATTGCGACTGCTGCTGTTACTGCTATTGCGACCGCAGCTGCTACTGCTACTGCGACTCCCGCTACGATCACTACAGCCACTACCACAACTACGGCTACCACTTCTACTAATACTACTAGTAGTAGCACGACTAGTGCTAATGCAACTAGAACTACGAGTGGTATTACCAGCAGTAGTGTTATCACTCTATTACTACGACTACTACGACTGATTCTGCTACAGTTCCGATCCTTATTACCAGTACCACGACTACTACTACTACTACCTCTTCTCCGACGAGTATGCGTACTACGGTTGCTACTACTACTATTACTACTACTACTGATTGCGTACGTGTCGTATATGGTTCGTGTATGATGTGTAGTTGTCTTGTAGAGGTCTTCATGCGTACCGTACATGTTTCGTGTTTGTTTCATAGATGTACCGCAGTCGTTCCGTACTTCTCGCACAGACATTTATGTATACGTTTTGTATATTGTCGTACAGGTTTCTTTTAGATGTGTTAAGAGCGTCCAGTGTGTGGTCGTATGTGTCCCGTATATGTTTCGCAGCTATGCCACCCAACCACGATGATTGTTATTACGAGTGCCGCAGGTACCGTTTTCACCACTACCACGACCGCGACCACCACTCGCCCGATTATGGCTGTCCATTGATATTGTCATCATTATCACCCCCACGACGGCTCTTATTACGACTCCCAGTACGGTAGCTACGACTCTTTTTCCTGCTACTACGACGACTACTACTACTACTACCACCTCTACTACTACTACTGCTACTACTACTATTACTGCTGCTGCTACTACTACTATTATTATGACTACTACTACGACTACGACTACTACTACAATTTTCGCTACTACTACGATTACTAGTACGACTGCTGCGATTGCTACGGCTACAGTTTGGCTCTGGAATAAGGTCCAGCTCGGGTTCGGAAGGGGCTCGGTGGTTCCTTGGGTCTGGTGGCGTTCCTTCGCCATTGCGCCGCGAAGCCCCCTCGGCGTTCCGTGGGTGACGGCCAAAGGAGAGGCAACGATGAGGGAACGCTTCCAAAAAGGGGCTCTGCTTCTCTACTACCTCGATTATTATTACTACTACTACTAATAATAATAATACTACTACTACTACTAATACTACTTATACCACCATGCCACTCCTACTACTACGCTCCTTCCTGCTGCTGCTACTACTACTACTACTACTACTACTACTGCTACTACTACTACTACTACTACTACCCCTACTACTGCTACTACTCCTACTACTACTACTACGACTACTACTACTACTACTACTACTACTACTACTACTACTACTACTACTACTACTACTACTACTACTACTACTACTACTACTACTACTACTACTACTACGACTACTACTACTACTACTACTACTACTACTACTACTACTACTACTACTACTACTACTACTACTACTACTATTAGTACGACTACTACTACTACCACTACTACTACTACTACTACTACTACTACTACTACTACTACTACTACTACTACTACTACTACTACTACTACTAATAACAATATTACTATTTCTATTACTTATATTACTTCGAGATTGTATGTTTATGTCCTGCTTCGTTCCCCTACAGAAGCGGACTACCCCCCGCAAAAGGGGACTGGGAACGCGCGGTCGCAGCATCGACATTTTAGAGTGGGGGGGCGGCGGGAAGAGGAGGGGACGACGACGACGGAGAAGAAGACGACGAGGGGGGAGGGCCAGCGGAAGTTCAGCGCCATTCCGGGCGGCCCAAGTGGAAAGAGGTGAAGCGAGGCGTAGAAGGCCCGAGAGCTAGAAAGATCGGACGTGCGGACTACCCACCGCACGGGAAAGGTGAGCAATGCGGATTGCCTCCCGCCATGGGGACTGGGAAGAGTGCGCTCGCATCCCTGACATCCGGGAGAGGGGGAAGGCCAGGGGAGGAGGGGACGACGCGACAGACAATGAGAAGGACGAGGAGAGGGGAGAGGCGAGGAGACATGCATGCTGTAAAGAATCCGCGCGCGTGCGGCAGGGAATTGAAGCGAGTGGGCCTCCACCGAATCGAATCGTGAAACTTTATGTTCGCCCCTGTCGTCACGAGAATGTGTGGGGGGGGGGGGGGGGCGGAGCCCGAAGGCGGTAGCGCGTGCAGGAGTTGGGCCCGAGGGCGGGTGCGCGGGAACCACGTCCCACCCCGGCAGCTGCCGCGAAGATAAGACGCATGATGAGCCAATCTCAACCGAAAGCGAAAGGACACACACATGAACAGCAAGCAGCTCACATCAATAAGAGGCGAGAAGTCCAAGCGGCGACAGATGATGCAACCAGATCCCCATCATCAACGAGTCGTGCACGCTGTTGCCCTCATGCTTATAGAGATCTGGGAGACCCTCTCCCCGTGAACTCTCACCATGATCTGAAGTGGCAAGATACCATACACAAATACAGACTCGCGGAAGAAGTTCGCAAAAAGAAACGAAGCTCCACGTCGGAGCGGAGGTGCGGCTTCGACGAATTGGGTGCTCTTCTGCAGCGCCTGGTCCGGGCCTCCCGGACACCCACGTGCCACGCCCACCCTCTTCGTCACGATGCGGGAGTTCTCCACAACCTCCTCCCAGCGCAGCTAAGGGGCCGCAAGCGAACCCTACCCCTACCCCCCACGATTTTTGAGGGGGAGGGTGGGGTTCACTTCGTTCGGGAGCTCCCAAGCGAAGTGAACCCCACCCTCCCCCTCAGAAATCGTGGGGGGTAGGGGTAGGGTTCGCGTGCGGTCCCCTTAGCAGCCCCCCCCCGGCAGGGCCAGGACACCACCCACCACGTAGCGCATACGTGGACGCCCGCGAGGCCCGCCGAGGAGCCCTCCGGCTGCTCCGCGCGCGCCGCCACGTCCGCCTCGAAGCCCGCCACCGCTGCTCCCCGGGCGCCCGCCGCGGCTCGCGCTCGCCCGCCCTCCTCGCCCCTCCAAGCCAGCCGGGAGCCTGCCCGCCCCGCACTCTTCGAGCCGCACTCTTCTAATGCACTCGCAGCCGCAGCCCCGCCCCGCACTCCTCTCGAGGGGAGCTCTGCCGGGTCGCGGTCGCGCGCCGGGCGAGCGCCTAGCCGGGCGCCCTCGCCGGCGCCGACGTGCCTGCCGTGGAGCGGGTCGCGCTTTTGCCGGGTCGGCGGGGCGCTCGGCTTCGGCGTCGGCGCCGGCGTCCTTCCTGCGGCGCGGGCCGCCCGGCGCCGGGTGCGCCCCGAGGCCGTTGGTGCAGGCAGTGACCACTTGCTCGGCCACCTGCGCGGAGGGGCGCCGGAGGATCGCTGCCACGCCTCCATGGCAGATGCAGCTTCGGCTGCAGACTGGCGCGCGGAGGCGGATGAGGCAACAGACTGGCAGGACGTGTGTGTTCGGAGGTTGGTAGACCTCCCACCTTGACACGTCGATTAGCGAATTGGCCGTTTTCGGTTCGCGAGAGGGCGTCGCAGACGCCGTTTCTGCGGGTCCAGGTCCGTCGGTTTCGGTCCTGGGCTGTTTTCACTAAAGGGTGGTTTACTGAAGGGAGGTTTGTCCACCGCCGATATGTTGTGCCCGCAGCTGCGGCGGTCGAGAAAGAGAAGGACAGGCCACCCCCGACCTGGGGTGCCGACCTGGCCAGGCAAGGCCTCAAGCTCCGGGGTTGAGTTCCGAACACGGCCGTGAGCCAAGGGTACGGACACACACACAAACATACACGCACACACACACACAGACAAACACACACGCACATCGTCAACGGCCAGCTTGGCACAGGATAGCCCCGCGAGGGACGACGCGATCGCCTGGTGCCGACCCAAGGTAGGAAACAAAAGCACCCCGACGCCCATGCTTAGCGTTTGCTACAATGCTGCACCGCCCTGAGCGTGGGCCGTTTCCGTTTTGATTTTGCTATGCAACAAAAAGGCGGATCAAAGACAGAACGAGGCAAAACAGAAATTACCCCGGCGAAGAGCCCAACCATGTGCAGCTGTGAGTGCCGCAGTTGTGAATATCGTGTTCGGTGGAGTCACCTACACTCAGGCCTGTGGTGGAGCCACCTATGGGCCACGACGGTGCGCCGTAATGAGTGGGGGAGGCGCATGCGAGCGGTGCCACTGGGGCCTTCGGTGAAGCTCCCCATGGGGCCACAACCGCGTGATGGGGTGTGCTGTGATTGGGGGGGACGCATGCGAACGGTGCCACTGGGGCGTTCAGTGGAGCTCCCTATGGGGCCACGAAACGTGTTGCGGGTGCGCCGTAATGGGCGGGGGAGACGCGTGCGAACGGTGCCATTGGGGCATCCTGCGGAGCTCTGTATGGTGCCAGGAAGCGTGTGAGGGGTGTGCTGAAATGTCCGGCGCGGACACATGCGAACGGTGCCATTGGGATTTCCAGTGGAGCTCCCTACGGGACCACGGACCGTGTGAGGAGTGTGCGAAAATGTGCGGCGCGGACGCATGTGAACAGTGCCGCTGTTGTTTTTGGCGGAGATCCATATTGGGCCACGAACCGTCTGAGGGGTGTGCCGACATGTGCGGGCGCGGGCGCATGCGAACGGTGCCATTGGGCATTCTGGTGGAGCCCTTTGTGGGGCCACGAAACGTGTGAGAGGTATGTCGACATGTTCGGCGCGGGCGCATGGGAACGTCGCCATGGGTGCCTTCGGTGGGGCTTCGAACCGTGTAAAGGGGGGTATCGAAATGTGCGTCGCGGACGCATAAGAACGTTGCCAATCGGAATTTCGATGGAGCTCCTTGCGGGGCCAAGAAACGTGTGCGGTGTGTGCTGAAATTTGCGGCGCGTGCGCATGCGAACGGTGGCCCTTGCGCCCCTCGCCGGCACGGGCAGACAACTGCGTCGGCTTGCCCTCGTCGTCTGGCGTGATTGTCTCGACCTGGTCCTGGGCGGATCGGCTGCCAACTCCAGTGGGGGGAGGAGGAGGAGGAGGAGGAGGAGGAGGAGGAGGAGGAGGAGGAGGAGGAGGAGGAGGAGGAGGAGGAGGAGGAGGAGGAGGATGAGGAGGAGAGAGGAGGAGGAGGAGAGGAGGAGGAGGAGGAGAGGAGGAAGGAGGAGGGAGGAGATGGAGGAGGAGGAGAGGAGGAGGAGGAGGAGGAGGAGGAGGAGGGCGCCTGGAGGAGGCCCGCCGCTCGGGCGCCCGCAGGCCTGCCCGCCTGCCTCGGCGGCTGCGCCGGCGCCACGGTCCCCATCGGGGGGGTGGTGGGCGGTGCCGGCGCAGTGAGATCGCCAGGAAGGGGGAGGTCCCACCGCTTCCATCTCCTCATCCTTCTCCTCATCCTCCTCCTCCTCCTCCTCCTCCTCTTCCTCTTGTTCACGGGAGGGTGAGTTGAGGCAACGGCGGTTGGCCTTCGGCTCAGGGAGGGGGCCTCGTCGCCACAGCTGGACGCAGCTCGGAAAACTTGTGCGCTTGCACCCGGGGAGGAGTCCAGGGACCGATTTCGAGCTGCCGTCGTCTCTGCTCGCCCTGCTCGGAGTTATCCTCATCTTGCTACGGTCAATCAGGGGCATGGGGACGGGCGGCTCCCCAGGGGCAGCCGCTGGCAATCGTTGCCTCCCGGCCCACGCTGATGTAAGCCATGGGCCACCATGGGCCGAATCAGTCGGAGGTTGGTAGACCTCCTACCCTGACACGTGGTAGCCGGCGGAAGCTCGGCGGAAGGCGGCGGAAGCAATCGGGGGTGGAAAGACCTCCTACACTAACACGTCGATTAGCGAATTGGCCGTTTTCGAATCGCGAGAGGACGTCGTGGCCGCCAGTTCTGCGGGTCCAGGTCCATCGGATTCGGTCCTTGGCCGTTTTCACTAAAGGGTGGTTTGCTAAAGGGAGTTTTGTCCACCGCCGAATTAGGGCCTCCAACTTCGGCCTATAGTCAGAGAGGCCAAGAGCCTTGCATCCTTACAGTCGGGCCGCTGAAGAAGGAACCCTTTTCGCTGGGGAGGGGCTCAGTGTTCCTTAATTGTTTCACAGCTTGTCTCAGGTTCTCCTTAGGCGTTCTATGCGAGATCGAAGTTTCACTTATGGAAAAAAGGACCCTCGTTCCTCATTTAGGGTTCCTTATGACGGCGTTTCGACTGTACCGAGCATCCTTGTGATCCGGTCGCGCCGTGCTCTTCCTTGCCCGGTGCCCTGACGGTTGGCTGGCCCCGACTGCCGTGGCCTCGCGCCTCTCGAGGGCGGGGCCATTCCCGCCTCCGTGCGCGGGCGCTCGTGGACGCGAGCCCGCCATCGCTCACGGGGAGCCCCCCGAGGCGGCGTGACCTGCAGTCAAGGCGCTGAAGCAGGGGCCACTTGCACTGAGAGCATAGCCCCTAACCCGAATAGCACGACGAAGACGTGGCCTCACCGCGGTCCCCGTCTTCGCATCAGGGGTCCTGATTCTGGGCGGTCTGGTTCGGCACATCTGCAGAACAGGACCCCCCTATCCCTGGTGTTCTCTGGCCCTCCCAGCGCAGGACCCCTCCCAAAGATCCAGGGGTCCATGCTTGGTGAACCACGCACCTGGGGCCGAAGTGGGAGGGCTCTCTGGCTGTCTGGCCGTTCCTGGCGTCGGGGTCGGGGGAGCTGCTTGTGGCCGCGGCGCGCCGTGGCCAGAAAGAAAAACGCCTCTCCGCTTCTCTGACGTGCGTGGCGTTCCCGGGTCCTGGCCTCACGGCGGCAGCATTCTCGGTCCAGGTCTAGGGGATGAAAACGTGGCGTCCGCGCGGATTTCTCGGATCGGCGCTGGGGCCCCCCGGCGGCGCCTCCGGCGCCGCCCTCCGGCGCTGGACCCCCCTCCCTGGCGCGCTCCGCGCGCCAGAGAGGGGGGTCCAGCGCCGATCCGAGAAATCCGCGCGGACCTCCGAGTTTTTATGTTTATGTCACTTTTTGTTTCCCTGAGGTTGGTCGTGTCCATCGGTCGTTGGAGGCAGGTGTCTTTGGAGTCCCAGATTCCGTTCAACTTTGGGCGCCTTCCTGCTGCAATGATCGAGTGGCTTCCCCTCTCCCCTCCTCTTCAGGGGGCGGGCGGAGACCCACTCTCCTTCCAGCGCCTTCCCACTGCATGGTTCTGCCTGCTCCTTCCGGCCGATGGGTAGCGTTTTCAGAGGGCTCGTGACGCAGTGGTCTGCGGCCGTGCCACCTACGGGGCGGTCCAAGAGTGGCCTTGCCTTCGGGCGTCGAAGGAGGTGTCATCCCTTCCGCCGCGGGAGGGCGGCGGGAGGGCGGCGGAAGAACACGAGGCCGCCTCCGCCCGCGGTAGCCGGCGGAAGCTCGGCGGGAGGCGGCGGAAGTGACGGATGTGTTCCCGAGATCGGGTTGGACGAAAGGGGGGGATTGGGAAAGGGGGGTCACGAGATTTGCGGCATGCAGCTGGTTTCGGCCTCAGCGAGGGGCCCATTCCACGATACATGGCCGCCTCCGGCGCCGGGAGGCGCCAGGAAAATCAGCTACGTGAGCTGATTCTCAAACCCCCCCTTTGCTATCCCCCCTTTTCGCCCGACCCGACAAGAGATGTAAACTGTTTTGGGTCCATGGTTTCCGAAGTCGCCCATGTCGCACCGGTGACGAAGCAACCATCGCCCATCACCCTCGCCCCCACTATCATCGTTTGGGCCGTCTCAGAGGCCTCGTGGGCCGCCTTGGGGCCCCTCTGAGGCCCTGTTGGGGCCCGCTTGGAGGCATCTTGTGGGCCGTCATGGGGCGATCTCGAGGCCTCTTGAGCCGTCTGGGAGCGTCGGAAAGCCGAAAGAGGCGAGAACTTCAGAATCATTCAACCAGAATCGTGGGGGAAATCAATGGTGTGTGCCTCTTGGCGCCCGCTTGGGTCCTCAACAACCGTGAGGAGTACGACGACGAGGAGGCCCTCCTCCCTCCCCCTTCTGAGCAGTCGCTGGGCCCCTCGCTCTCGCGCCTGGAGCCTCTCCGAAAGCTTGGCCGCAGCGCCCTCAAGGACAGGCGTCTCGGAAGCCCTCGAGCCTTTGAGAAGGTTTCCGTGTGCTTTCGGGGAAGGCTTACGATCAAGTCGGGCCTGGCCCTCTACAGGACGAGTATTCAGAAAGAGTCAAAACAAATAGTCGGGGGAGATGTCTTTTATTATGGTTGGCCAGTATGTTTGGGTATCTTGTATTTCTCGTCCAAATACACCTGTAGGGGGACATGCACGACCTAAGCGTAGGATGTTTTTTGGGAAGGCCTGGGGACTTCCGAGCCTCTGAGAAGGCCCGCCACTTCTCATTTCTCGCCGGGCTCGCCGCCGAACAGAGGAGGGGCGAGCAGGACTAATTCATTCCTGCAGAGACCCCGAGCGAAAGCTCGAGACAACCGATTCTTCGGGTTTGGGCACATTCGAGAGAACACGAACGTAATCATCGAATGGCCTTCGGTCCATCCCGCCACAATGCCTGGGTCGTGGGTATGGGGCCTACAGTCGGGGCCCTGAAGAAGGAACCCTTGTCGTTGGGGAGGGGTTCCGTGTTCCTTAATTGTTTCGCAGCTTGCCTTAGGTTTTCCTTAGGTTTTCGATAGGACATCGAAGTTTAACCTATGGAAAACGGGGGTCTCGTTCCTTATTTCGGGTTCCTTAGGTCAACGCCACGACTGTACTGGATGGTGTTGGGATCTCGTGGGAGGCCTCTCGGGAGCCTCGCTGGAGGCAGACTGGAGGCCTCCCGGGGGCCGGTTGGGGCCCCTTGGGGCTCTCCTGGGCCTCTGGGGGGCCCCTTGGGCGCCGTTCGGGGCCTCCCTGGGGCCTCTTGGGGCGGAAGGCTCGGGTTTTCACTGAGGGGTGGCGAGCGGGCCTGCACGCGGGTCGTGGTATTTTTGGGGATCTCAGATCTCAGAATAGTTGTTTTTGGAGTCTTCCTCTACTTCAAGGATCCAGTGGCTTAACCTTTTCCGTCCTCTTTCGGGGGCGCGAGCGAAAGTTCGAGACCACCGATTCTTCGAGTCTGGCCACATGGAGGCCCGTTTCGGGCCCCCCGGCCACGAAAATATGCCCGCGGCAAAACGCATACTACCCGTGCGCAAAAGCCCAACCGCATGCAGTCGTGATTGCCGCATTGTGGGTTCCGTTGTCGGTGGAGCTCCGCATGGGGCGTAATGGGTGGGGGAGACTCATGTGGCCGCGGTCACTGGGGTCTCCGGTACAGTTCCCGATGGGGCTCCGAAGCGCTGTACTGAGCGGGGGGGGTGGGGGCAGGGGCGGGGGGCCGGGCGCATGCGGCCGCGGTGGAGCTCGCCATGGAGCCACGAAACGCTTTACTGGGCGGGGGGACACGCATGCGGCCGCGGTCACTGGGGCCTTGGGTGGAGCTGTCTAGGGCGCCACGAAGCGCTGTAATGTGCAGCGGAGGGGAGGGGCGCATGCGGCCGCGGCCACTGGGGCCTTCGGCGGAGCTCCCCAGGGTGCCACGAAGCGCTGTACTGGGCGGAGGGGGACGCATGCGGCCGCGGTCATTGGAACCTTTGGTGGAGGGAACTCCCTAGGGTTCCACGAAGCGCTGTACTGGGTGGGTGGGGAACGCATACGGCCGCGGCCATTTCGGCCGTCGGTGGAGCTCTCTACGGGGCCACGAAGAGCTGTTCTGGGCGGGGGGGGCGCATACAGCTGCGGCCCCTGAGGCTTTCGGTGGAGGTCCGTCGGGGGCCTCGAAGTGCTGGACTGGGCGGGGGAGGCCACAAAGCGCTGAGCTCTGTACAGGGCGGGGGAGACGCAGGCGAACGTCGCCCCGAGGCCATTGGGTGGATCTCCGTGTGGGCCAACAAACCGTTGTATTGGGCGGCGTGGGCGCATGCGAACGTCGCCTGTGGGACCTTCGGTGGAGGTCGATTATGGGACCACGAAGCGCTGTACTGGGCGGCGCGGGCGCATGCCAACGTCGCCTCTGGGGCTTTCGGTGGAGCTCCACTATGGGGCAATGAAGAGCTGTACTGGGTGGCGCGGGCGCATACCAACGTCGCATATGGGGCCGTCGGTGGAGATCTATAAAAGGCCGCGAAGCGCTGTACTGGGCGGCGCGGGCGCATGCCAACGAGGCTTCTGGGGCCTCCACTGGAGCTCCATATGGGGCCTCTGCCCTCCGCATGTCTACCATGTCGGCACACCCTGTTTCGTGCCCCCATGAGGAGTTCCACCGAAGGCTCCAGTGGCCGCGGCCGAATGCGCCCAGGCCGCCCAGTTCAGCTCTTCGTGGCCCCGTAGGGAGCTCCAGAAGATGGGAGGAGGGAGGAGGGGCAGGATGAAAGGAAGGAGACGCGGGGCTTTTTTTAAACGAGGAGCCAGCGCCACGATGCCTTGGGGATGCAAGAGATACCTTGGGGATGGGATAGATGCCACCAATGGTTGGTAGCACGAAGTGCCTTGGGATGGGTCGGCAACTCAGGGGGGCACACGAGGGCACACGCACGCCTCCTCGTTTTCATCCGATCATTTGGCGGAAAACGCACATGGGAATTGTTTCGTCATCCTCAAACGTTGTTTTCTCCCTCTCCCTTTTCCCGACTTACGAGTGTCACGTCTCTCTTGTGTTCATGCGTTTCACGGGTCAGCAACGATGCATTTCTACGCAGGGCGTCAGCGAAATTGCTTTCCGACATTTTTGTTTCGCGGCCGTTCGCCTTACATTGTAAAGTTGCGCGCAGCACCACCGGTTCTTTAGTCAGGAAGGTGTTTTGCAATCCGGCTTGCGTCCCGCGAAGTTGAGCGGCCAACAGACGATTTGGCCTTCCTTTGCAGCACTGGACAATTGAAGTACATAGAATGGTCCAGCGTGCTTCGTCTTGCCTAGTAGCCATATCCCTCCCTTTCGGCCTCCCTTTGCAGTAAGGTAAGGACGCTGTTGGCGATAAGTTAGCCGCGGCAAGGCATGACAATAACCACGAGTGACATTGCCAGCCTGCCCACATATTCCTCAGGACGCATTGCTATCGTGCTTGCTGGCTTGTTTCCTCCTTCCCATCCTGTTTTTCCCCCAGAATTCGCCACCTCATCCTTCCCGTCCACTTCGTTACACCATTTCATTATCATCCTCCGTCTCCTCATCCCACTCCTGGTCATCTTCCTCCTCCTCTACGTCCCCGTCCCTATCCTCATCCCTTCCTCCTTTTCACTCTGCTTCGCCTTCCTCGTGGTCCTCCTCTTCCTCCCGCTCCTCCTCCCGCTCTTCCCCAATCGAATCTTCGCCTCGCTGGTCCTCTTCGCAGGTCCCCGCCGCGGCGCCAGGGGCCGCCGCCGCCGCGGGATGCGCCCAGGGTCCTTTGGGGTAGGAGCAGAGGCAGCAGAGCTTGTGCCTAACAAGAAGTACCTGCATAAACATCCATTTTCGGAGGTTCTCAAGGATTGATTTGGATCGGAGCTGGACCCCACTCCCCGGAGCGCGGCACGCACAAGGGGCGGCGCCGGAAGCGCCGCCAGGGAGCTCCAGCACCGATCCGAGAAATCCGCGCGGACCTCCGAAACAATGTGTGTTGTGTTTGTGGCGTTGTTTCTTCCCCGATCTATCCCCCAGTGGTTCTTCGATCCCCCCCCCCCATGTCCTCAATCGTCCGAAGCGTCCTGTGTCCGCCACCTGTGGTCTACAGGGGCCACGTTTCTGCCGTTGGCTTGCCACTGTCCTGCCATTGTCCTGCCCTCGCCTGTGGGCGCCCGCCTCGGGCCGCGGGGCCCCTGGAGAACTCAGTCGCGCGCAGAGGCGGGTAGGGAGGAGGAGGAGGAGGAGGAGGGGGAGGAGGAGGAGGAGGAGGAGGAGGAGGAGGAGGAGGAGGAGGGGAGGAGGGGAGGACGAGGAGGAGGAGGACGAGGAGGAGGAGGGAGGAGGAGGAGGAGGAGGAGGAGGAGGGAGGAGGAGGAGGAGGGGGAGGGGGGAAGGCTTCTTAGAAGCGCCCCTGCTTTTTAGAAGGCGCGGGCCTGGTCTGCAGATGTAAGGCCGGCGCCGTCTGAGAAGCAGCCTCCTTCCAAGAAGCCGTCCCCCCTCCCCCATACCCCCTCCTGCGCGCCGCCGAAGGACGACCCGAAAACGAGATTGTCGGCCCCGGGGGAGTGGGGCCAGGAGCTCCCGGGGGCCCGCGTCGTGAGGGAAGGCTGGGCCCCAGAGGTCCGAGCGCAGGAGCCCCCGCCTCCCCCGGGAGCCCCCAGCCGGGGTGGTGGCCACACCGTGCGGTGAGTCGGTGGGGCTTCGGGGTCACCGCACGGTCTTGGGCCTCGGGTCGTTCTCCGAGGACGCCTCGGGCGGCGGGGGCCTCCGGGGTCCCAGGACCGTGAGGTGACGGGCCGTGCGGTGAGGTCTTGGGGAATTTCGAGGTCACCGCACGGTTCGTCACCGCACCGCTTCGGAACTCCAAACTCCCGCTTCTCGCCACCTGCCCCTTCAGCTTGTTTTCCCAGGCCCCGCATTGAACAGGGCGCTGACCACATGTGTGATGTCCCCTCCAATCGCTACCGAGTCGGGTAGGGGGCTCGATTCTCTGACTCACATATCCATGGCATCCTTGCCCATGCTGTTTCTCCCACTTAGGAAGGTGTGGAATCAGATGTTGAACCGTGTGCTGCAATTTCCCTGCACATCGCAAAGGCCTGGCGGCCAGCGAGCGGAGGAGATCAGGCGTTCGCTGAAGTCCTCCTCCACCTCCTCCTCCTCCTCCTCCTCCTCCTCCTCCTCCTGAGGCAAGGGGGAAGGGGGGAGGGGGGGTAAGAGGGAGGAGGGGGGGCAGAGGGGTGAGAGGGAGGAAGGAGGAGGAGGAGGAAGAGGAGGAGGAGGAGGAGGACGAGGAGGGGGAGGGGAGGAGGAGGAGGAGGAGGAGGAGGAGGAGGAGGAGGACGACGAGGAGGAGGAGGACGAGGACGAGGAGGAGGGAGAAGGGGGGGGGGGGAGGGGAGGAGGAGGAGGAGGAGGAGGAGGAGGAGGAGGAAGCATTGCCCACAATACTCCAACGCAGGAGGAGGGAGAAGCAGGGAGGAGGCATGCGGGGCGCACAGCGGGAGCCTCCCGCCCTCGCGCGGGGCCGCAGGCTTCCCCGCCGCTGGCGGGGAGCGCGGCGGCGCGGGGGAGGCGGAGAGCCAGCTGAGCGCGATGGCGGCGGCGGGCCTGGTGCAGATGCCCCGGGGAGCGCCCCAGCTCGGCGCCGCGCGCCTCGCCCTCCTCCCTCGCCTCCTCCCTGTCCTCCTCCTGCTCCTCCTGCTCCTCCACATCCGCCTCCTCCTCCGCCTCCGCCTCCCCCTGCTCTTCCTCGACCTCCTCTCCTCCTAGAACCCCTCTCCCTCTTCCTCCTCCTCCTCCTCCCCAGGGAACTCCCTAGCAGATGTCTTAGCCGAGAAGGCCGCCTCATACCACGAGATCCCCGAACAGCAGATGCAGTTGTACGAATGGGTCAGAGCCACGGTCATGCTGGTATGGCGTCGTCTCATACGTGAGCAGGTGGAGGCCTGCGCCAAGGACCTGTCCATCCAGATCACGGACCGCAGAACTGCCAAGCAGAAAAGGAAGCAGGCAGCGTGACATGAGCCTGGCCTTGGCCTCCTCCACTCACGCGCTCCTGCCCTCCAAGAGTAGGTGGCGGTGGCTGTGTAGTATACTTAAAGAGTTAGGTTGCAAGCGAGCTGCGGCTTCAGTCATCAACGTTGGCTTAAGCAGTGTAAATCGCATAGCCCTGTCGCGGAGGCTGTCAGAGGGGTGCCGTGTGGAGTCCAAATTGGCACCCGATCAGTTCACCACTCCCACACCATGAGGCGTGCCGAAGTTTACTCGACATGGTGGTGTACAACATGTGGGTGTCGTGCCAAAGCGTTCGACGGGGGGAATGTGAAGGGGCTGTTCGATGAGGGCAGTGCCCCAACGAAAAAAAACGGCAGAAAGTACGTGATGTATTGCTTATCCAAGGCAAGTTTGTCCACACGAGGGGCCCCAATTGCTTCTGGTCTCCCAGAGATGGCATGCGTCCCCGAAGGCGTGTGTCGACATCGTCGTCCCCGAATTCTCCTGGATCCTCCTCCTCCTCCTCCTCCTCCTCCTCCTCCTCCCCCTCCTCCTCCTCCTCCTCCCCCTCCTCCTCCTCCTCCTCCTCTCCCTAGCTCCCCTCCTAGAACTCATGCTCCTCATCCTCCTAGAACTCCTCCTCGAAATCCTGCTCCTCATCCTCCTAGAACTCCTCCTCGAAATCCTCCTCCTCCTCCTGGAACTCCTTCTGCTCCACCCCCCGTCCTCCTAGAACTTCTCCTCCTCCTTCTCCTCCTCCTTCTCCTTCCCCTCCTCCTCCTCCGCCTCCTCCTCCTCGTCCTCCTCCTCCCCCATCCTCCCCCTACAGCTCCTTCTGCTTCTCCTCCTCCTAGAACTCCTCGTCCTTCTCCTTCTCCTCCTCCTCCTCCTCCTCATCCTTCTCCTCCTCCTCATCATCCTCATCACCATCACCACCACCACCATCATCATCATCATCAGCAGCAGCATCATCATCAACATCATCAGCATCATCATCAGCATCAGCATCAGCATCATCATCATCATCACCCTGCAGATGCCCAGGGCAGCGCCCCCGCTCGGCGCCTCGTGCCTCGCCCTCCTCTTTCCTCGGAGGGCGACTGCCGAGGGACAATCCGTGTCAGAAACATGAGCTTCTGGACGATTGGGAACGTGGGGGGAGAGATCGAGGATAGACTCGAGCATCCTGGGGAGAGACCGGGGAACACATACACATCATGTGTCGGAGGCCCGCGCGGTTTTTTCGGATCGGCGCTGGAGCCCCCTGGCGGCACCGCCATCGCCGCCCCCTGGCGCGCTCCGCGCGCCGGGGAGGAGGGTCTGCCGCCGATCAAGGGAACCCGTGCGGACCTCCGACGGTTTGTTGTTTGTGTCGTGGTTTGTCCCTCGAGAGGTGTCCTGTGCCCCCGCTGTCGCCTCCAGGCAGAGCCAGGTCACGCCACGCGCCTGCCCGTCAGGCAGGCTGGCCGCTGCGGGCCGCCCCACGGGCAGTTGGGAAGCTTCGGGCCCCCGTTTGACAGCGAGGGTGGTTCGAAGCGAGGTGCAGTCGAAGTCGGGCATGCGGGCACGTAAGTAGCCTTCCCACCCAAAGCTACTTTCAGTCCATCCTTGAGAACTTGCGGTGGCCAGCCCCGATCGAGAAGGCCCGACATGGGAGCACAAGGGGCCTGCATTCTTCTCGTGCACCCTTACCCATCGGTCGTTGAAAGTAGGTATGTTTGGAGCCCCATAATCCAATCTGCTTTAGCCGCCTTCCTACTTCAAGAGTCGAGTGGCTCTCCCTCTTCCCTCCTCTACTGGAGGCCGGGCAGAAGCCAATCTACTTCCACCGCCCTACTTCATGGTTCGACCTGCTTCCGACCGATGGGCACCATCAGTCTTGACTGTAGGGCCATCTGCCTCTTACTCTCACCCCAGGCTGTCCTCCCTCCCTCCCTCCCCGTCTGCGGCTTGCTAGGCACGTGTCGGGTCATCCGTCCTCGTCGTTCCCTGTTCCCCTCCTTTCCCCTCCTCCACCTTACCATCTCTTTCTCTCGCCCCAGACTGTCCTCCCTCCCTCCCTCCCCGTCTGCGGCCTGCTCGGCACGCGTCTGGGTCGTCCATCCGCGTCGTTTCCTGTCCCCCTCCCCCCCCCCCTCCTCCGCCTTCCCGGGCCCTCCTGCTCCTCCTGCTCCCGTTGCCCCTCCTGCTTCCTCTTCCTCGTCCTCCTCCTCCTCCTCCTCTTCCTCTTCTCCTCCTCCTCCTCCTCCTCCTTCTCCTCATTCTGCTCCTCCTCCTCCTCGTCCTCCTCATCCTCCTTCTCCTCCTCCTCCTCCTCTTCCTCTTCATCCTGCTCTTCCGCCCCTCCTCTAATGTACGCCATGGGGCGGGGTAGACGTGAGGGGTTTGGGATGTGGCGCGAGCGCACCTGATCCACATCCGGAAGTGACGCGTTGCCAGAGGCAGGTCGTGGAGCGGAGCGGGAGTCCTAATGCAGCGTATCCCGCACATCCAATGATTGCATCATTGTTACGTGTTGTGTCATTTCCGCGACCATGTCATTGTATGATTGCTACATATTGTGCTGCTTCACAGCATCATCTACCCCCCTCTTTTATCCCCCACCCAAGCGCTACGCCACATACTTCGACCAAACGTGCCCCCCCATTCCTAGTGCTCAAGAACCGAACCAAACTCAAAGAACATCGATTTTGACCTCGTGGGCCTCTTGACGGTCCCAGAGGCCTCAAGACGGCTCAACATGGCCTCCAGACGGCCCAAGACGGCCCCAAGACGGCCCAAGATGGCCCCGAGAGGGCCCAAGATGCCCCCAAGACGGTCCCAGAGGGCCCCAAGGGGGCTCCTAAGAGCACCTCCAGAAGCATATAAAATAGATGTGTCCAATGGTTTTCAATGATTTTCACGTTCTCGCCTTAGTCTACTCCCAAGGGCCGATAACGGCCCAAGCAGCCTCCAAGACGGCCCTAGAGGCCCCCAAGACGGCCCAAGAGGACCCCAAGATGGCCCAAAGAGGCCCCCGATATAGTTCAAGAGGCCCCCAAGACGGCCTCCAAAAGGGCCAGGCGGCGCAAGAGCGCCCCAAGACGGCTCCAGCGGCCCCCAAGAGGCCCCAAGAGGCCCCAGCGGCCCCCAAGAAGCCTCCAGGAAGTCCCCGGACGGTCCCAAGAAATCGCCAAGAAGCCAGCGGAATTATACACGACTGGCGCGTTGCTGTCATGCTTATCGGAGTTTGACTGGCGTTGCCTTGTGCTGACACCGAGTGAATGCTCATTGCCCCCGTGGACATTCACCTTCTCGTCCCGGCGCTGAATCGGGAGGGGCGCATCCGGCCCCCGCGGCGTTGGGGCGGGCAGAACTACACGGCAGAACAGCGCGGCAGACGAGCAGGGCAAACCGACCAATGCCTAGTCTTTACGTGCTCCAGACGTGCACCCCGCGAAGCGAGATGAAGCAGCTTACGATACACCCGCAGTTGCGGATAAGAGTGAGGGGGCGGCGGGGGGGGGGGCGTCGGCAGCCTGCGAGGCTCTAAAGGAGTCCGCCGCAGGCGCCTCGTTCTCACAAATTACACAACGAGCCCGCCGCAGTCGCCGGTTTTTTCGTTAAAGCAATGCGTGTGGGTCGCGGGCCAGGTCGCGGGCCAGGTCGCGGGTGGGTCCTGGGCGGGTCGCGGCTGCGTCGCGGGGTGGGTCGCGGGTGGGTCACGGAGTGGGTCGCGTGTGGGTCGCGGGTGGGTCGCGGCTGTGTCTCGGGTGGGTCGCCGGTGGGTCGCGGGCCGGGTCGCGGGGGGGACCACGACAACAGCAACGTAACACAGAATCCGCGCCGCGGAGTCCCTCTTCAGCGACGCACCTAGGGACATTGAGTGACCGTTCGGCACCCCCCATCTGACCTCCATGCCCCCCTTCGCTCTACCTATACGACCAACCGTCGGGTGAGAAGGAGGTTGTGGGTGGGGGGGAAGAACGAACAGCTGGAAAACGCGATGGGTGTGATGGAGACGATGCTGGTGACGCGCCCTCGAGTTAGTGACGACGCGTGATGACGTTGTTGCGCTGTCAATCTTACTCGATCGATTCCAGTTTCGACCTCGCGGCCAGTCTTAGTACCAATGGATTCAGCATTCGACCCGACTAGCGGTATCACGATGGAATCTGCTATCGTCTTCACGATCGATCTCATTAGCAATGTCACAAGCAATGTCACTGTCGATCTCAGTTTTGATCTCTTCATCCATCCCTTTTCTAGAGATCTTATTTCCGATGCCACTATCGACATGACTATCGGTACCAAGGTGGGACACACCCGGCCACCGCCCGCCCACCGCCGACGAAACACCGACGGGACACCAACGAGTCACCACTGCGGGACACCCTGGGCCACCGCGCACCCACCATGGGCGGAGGAACGGTCCACCTTGTATCCGCATCGCCCTGGCGTCGGCGGGGGCGGTCCTCCAGCGCGGCACTGCAGCTTCGCCTGGCCCGCAAGCACGGCACGAACAGAAAAAAGAAGCCCATTCACGCCACGAACAGTAAAAAGAAGCCGATGACCCAGTGGGGGGCTCTCCGTTCCACTGCGATCTCACACGCCCCAGCCGCAGATCGTGGTCCACCCTTTGGGGTTGTCGTTGCGTCCCCCTCGGCCTAGTCTTCCTCCTCCTCTCCCTCGTTCCCTCGTCGCCCTCCGTGGCAGGGGGCAGGCAGGGTCAGAGGGGGCAGAAGCACTCGGGCGAGGAGGAGGACCAGTCTAGGCCTCCAGGCGATGCTTTTAAGAAAACCCAGGTTTTCGGTCAGAGTCACGATGATTCTTAATGTTTCAATGCAAATCCTGAGATTTGAGTAGACATTTTAAGTTTTTATTTGAATTCTGAGGCTACGAATTTCTTAACCCATGATTTCTAAAGCATTTCGCAGGGTGTAGGCCGCCTAGATGGGGTCGGAGCAGATGGGGTCGGAGGATCGCGCCGCATCGGAGATGCATCGCTGATGCGGCTCGATGTGGAGCCCGATTTTGTCCACGTCGACGTCGCAGATGCATCGCCGACATCGACGATGCGTCGCCAGTGCATCGCCGATCTGGCGCGATCCTCCGACGCCATCTACGCGGGCCCCATCTGAGAGGCCTCTGACTAGTACAGTACGACGGCGAAGGCAAGGGGAGGTTGGAAGCGTAGGCAGGGACGGATGGGCAAAATGCCAGTGGCGCTTGGCTATTGGCCCTCCCCTCGGCGGCACGCCAACATACTGATACTATGTGTGCGTCGCCCCCCCAGAGCGACGCGCGCACTGAAAAATCTTATAGTACATGCGTCGTGGCGGGCGCTTTCTGGCCGTACCGCTCGGGAAACGACATTCTACAAGATGGGTATATTATATGTTCGGGTCGGACGCGCGCCTCCAAGGATGACATATAGTACTAGTATGTTTGGTGCGCCCCTCCCCATACACTACACAGACGCTTGTCTGGCCGTCGCGGCTTCGCACGCAGCGTCGAGAATGTTAGAAGGTCGCAGAGTGGAGAGCGAGAACGCGCGCGGCTGGCAAACACACACACACACACACACACACATATATATATATATATGTATATATATATATATATAGATTGTCACGTCGGCGGCTAGGCAGAAGTACTGCGCTGGCGGATAGGGCGTCGGTAGGACAACCAAACGCGAATTAGGCCGCGGTGCGCGAGGGGGGGAGGAGGAGGACCCCGGCTCTGGCGGGGGGGAGATGTAGGCCGGGCCCGCTCCAAGCAGGGCCGCGCGCGCGGCTGGGCGGCGTCGGGTGTGGGCACCAGCAGCAGCGGGGCACACACAAAAAACACACACACACACACACACACACACACGTTTGTCTGCTCCTCCGACGCGCCGACGATCCCAGTCGGCTGGTGAAAAGACAGGTTGGGACACAGCCAAAACAGCTCGCTGTGTTTTGACACCCGATGGTGAAATCAAAGTCGTTGAAAGCCGCGCAGTGGTGGAAGCACGGCGGAAACAAAAAAACAGGCGATGCACGACGCCCGCACGCACAGAGTCTGAGAGGGGGGGGGCCGTCGTGGAAGGCTGCCCTTCCAATCGTCCACCTTTCTCCGCCCTCCCCCACCTCCCCCTCTCCATCTCACCCTGCTCCTTCTTGGATTCCCCTAGAACCTTCAATAATCGTTCCAGAGCCTCAAAATTCCGTCCTCTTACCTCATCCACCCCCCTTCCTCATGAATCAACCCTTTGTCGCACCACCCGACGTGTCAGTGGCGCGAGCTGGGCGTTTCGCTCGGAATTTCTTTCGTCCAGTCTGGTCGTGAAGTTTGAAATTCTCGAAAGATGCATAGATGGAGGGCGGGTCGTTTTCGTCGGGTGATTATCGCCTTAGTACCGCGCGCAGTCGCGTTGGAAGCTTCCGGCCGCTAAAAGGATAGAGGTCTGAATGTTATCCAAACGTGACTTTCATTAGCGCCGCGCGCATTCCCTTGAAAAGCTTACTGGAGGGTGGCTCCCTTTCGAAACGGAGAAGCATTCCCTTCAAAAGCTTACGTGAAGTTTCCTCATCATGTCTGGCCAGAAGTGTAGCATCTGTGCACCAGCTGCACGATTTCAGAGCGGCTCGCTGTGGGTTCTTGTTTGCCTCTTCCTCAAACTCTGGATGAGTGCAGGGCAGTTCCTGTCCAAAACGCCTCTCGCCCGAACGAGAGGCCCATGGATCGCTCGCCTCGCAGGGGGACGCCCCCCGCAGTGGAAACGCCTGTTGTGCAGGCGCCTGTGAGGAGGGAGCTCTGGACGGGAGGGTGTGTTGCCGACGGGTGTCCCTGCCCCCCTCTCCCCCTCCCCTCCCAGCTCGGCGACCGCAGGAGCAGACAGGGCGGCGGCACACGAGGACCGCGGCGGGGGAAGGAGGCCAGAGGGGGCCCAGGGGACGCGGGCCACAGCAGGAGAAGGGAGGAGGGGGAGGAAGAATAATCAAACGAGCAGGACGATGGTGGCGGCGATGAAGATGATGACGATGATGATGGTTGTGGTGGGGATGATGATGATGATGATGATGATGAGGAGGAGGAGGAGGAGGAGGAGGAGGAGGAGGAGGAGGAGGATGGCGCAGAAGAGCGGGGATGTGCAGGAAGAGGCAGAGAGATAGAGAGAGAGAGAGAGAAAAGGGTGAGGGAAGGGACGTGGGGCGAGAGGCAAGTGAGGGGACGTGGGCGAGAGGCAGGAGAAGGCGGGGGGAGGGAGAAGCTGACGGGAGCGAGGCAGGCAGGGGGGGGGCGGGGGACAGGCACGGGGAGAGGGGGAAAGGGATGCGGGGAAAGAGTGCGACGGTGTGTGCGTGCGCGCGAAAGGCAGAGAGCGAATTTGTGTTTGTGAGAGCATACACACATATATAGAGAGAGAGCAGCACACATGTATACACACAAGCATTCATACACGTGTGCAAGTATGATTGACAGCGAGGTCGAAACACATGTAGACGGGCGTGACTGCGCACATCAATAAATTCAGGAAGTAGGGGAGCCGATTGTAATTTTATAGACACGCATACATACGTACGTACGTGCGTGCGTACATATATATATATATATATATATACATATATATATGTGTGTATAAATACATATATATATACATACACATATATATATATATGTTCACATGTGTATAAGCTATGTATGTGAGAGACACATGATAAGTTCAATATGAAGAGTTAACGAGAGAGTGGAACAGAGAGAGAGAGAGAAAGAGAAACTGAACAAGAGAGCGAAGGAGAGAGAGAGAGAGAGACAGAGAACGTCAGGGATAGAGGGGGAGGGAGAGGCAGAGAAAGAGAGAGTGATAGAACGCACCATTTCGGACAGATGGTCTTTCCAGACCCCCGGGGTGCGGAACAAAAGTGGGACGTGGAGAAGAATGACGACATTCCTTTTTGTTCTGCGCGCCGGCGGACAGACAGCCACCTGCTTCACACACGCATTGGCAAGCGTGATCGGGCGCCCGCGACAGGAAAGACGCCATCTTGCGGCATTTCCCGCGGCGCCCAGTCTGGGGCTACGAGAAATGTGCCAACAGGTCACGCAGCACACTCAGAACATGGAGTATTTAGCATTGGTGTGCTACCAGTGATCATCGATCGACTAGACGTAAGAGTGACCTTTCGCCGGAGTGACCTTTGGTGCGGGCACAGATGGGCCCTCAGATGGCTGAAGACGAAGCGGTAGCAGCGGCTTGCGCGCCCAGGTTTTGTCTCCCCGCGGCCCCCCAAAAGCGGCGCAACAAAGGTCACTCTTACCCAGGGTCACTCTTGCGTGTAGCCGAATCGAGGCGCGCCCAGGGGCTTCCTGGGGAGAGGCCCATCGGCGGCGATCAGGCCTGATGAAGGCTGGGCCACGCGGTGCGTGTTCATTGTAGTCTGTCTAGACGGAGCCATCCGGTTTTTCCCTTGGACGCTACAACAATTATGACCGATTTTGGTAGCAGTCCAATGCACTGCCGTGACACTGGCAGTGCAGGCAGTCCCTAGGTCGTGGTGAAAAAATAATATTGGCGGCCGCGCGGAGCTGCGTGGCGCGACTCCGCGCGGCGGCTTGCACCGGCGACAGCCGGACACCTTCACCTGGGTAGATGGTCCCGAGGCCGTGAGGCCATCCTGCCTTCGCCCCGGTCTCGTCACCTTCATTTGGGTTGGCAGTGCTGGCCGTGTCAACCGCGTTTGGCGGCGGGTGGTTGGGCTGTCGCGGCGAGAGCTACATTCGTTCTTAAGCCGCCTCATACTCGCCCAGTGGCAGGTGGGCAGGCTGGGTCTGCGAACACACTCGGTCGGCCCGGCGAAGCGTGCTCCGCAGGTCCTGGGAGCGCGGCTGCGCTGTTACGCCCGTCGGGATTTGGCGTCGGCACAGGTCATCCCGGGCGCCCGGCCCGCGGCGCGTCGCCAACCCCGCTCGCGTTTCCCCCTAGGTCGTTGGTTCCTGGAGCGGGGGCCTGGCGGTCGCCGAGCCACAGAGGAGCAGCCGCCTGTGTCTCTCTAGGCGAAGGGGGGGGCCATGGAGGGACGGCGAGGGGCGAGCTACGTTCTGAGTGGTCGCACCCCCGCGTAGCTTTCGAGGCGGTCGGCCCGGCGCTTGGGCACTTGCCCGCCGCCCCGTCGCGCCCCCGCTGCCGCGGTGCACGTCTCGCAAACTAGCCCCACTGCTCGACGCGCCGAGCCGCCCCGCACTCGCCCTCGCGCGTGCAGCGCGCGCATTGGCACTGCCGCGGCTCTCCGGCGGCGGCGCGGCGACTCGGGCGGAATCCCGGCGGCCGCCGCCTCCGCAGGCGTCGCCGCCACGCGCCTGCTCGCCCGCGGGAAGGGCGCGGGCGGCACAGTAGGGGCTGATCGAGCTACGATCTGCGCGGTCGAACCGCGAGCGGCCCGGCGCACGCGCGCGGCCCCAGCGGCCCCGCGCCCGCAGAAGGGCCGCGCGCCGCCCCGTCGCCGGGCGTTCCGTCTCACTGTCCTGCGCCCCGCCCCCCGGCCGCGCAGCCTGGCGCACCAGTTCGTCGCGGCGAACGCCGCGATGCTGCGCGCGCGGCGCGGGGGGTCGCGCTGCCGCGCCAGCCCCGCCCCCGCTCCATCGTCGAGCCCCAGGGGGCCGCCGCGAGGAGCTTAGTCTGGGCCGAACGAAAGTGGGGGATAGGGAAAGGGGGGGTTACGAAATCTGCTGCACGCAGCCGGTTTCGGCCCCGCCGCCGGGCCCACTCTTCGACGCACGGCGCCGGGAGGCGTCAGGAAAATCAGCTACCCGAGCTGATTCTCTAACCTCGCAAACGTCGCCTGCCGGAGGGGTCGCGGCGCCACGGGGCCCGCCCTCGCTCGCCCTGGTCGAAATTCGGGGGTCGGGGTCGCCAGGGTCGCTGGGGTCGCCGGGCCACCTGGTCCAGATTTGGAGACCGTTCCGCGGCGCGGCGTGGCCGGTTCCGCCATGAGGCGCCGCTTCCGTCGCGCTGCCCGCGACCGCGGCGCTGCGCGTCGCGCTCTCCCGCTTCGTCGTGGCGGATGGACGTCGCGGCGAACGCTGCGGCGCGAGGCGCGGCGCGCGAGCGCGTCGCGCCCCGGGAGGGCGGGTTGCCGCGCAAGCCCCGCCTCCAATCCGCCGTCGAGCCCTGGGGGGCCGCCTCGAGGAGCCCAGCTCAGCGCGGCTTGGGGCCGCGAGGTCGCGGACGTCGCCCGCGGGAGGTTTGCGCCGAGGCTCGCAGCGCCCCGGGGGCCCGCGCCCCCTCACGTCGCCCTGGCAGGGTTTCCGCGGGAGGCACCGCGCGGCTGGCGCCTTCCCAGCGGCCGCCCGGTTGAGCCTGAGCGACCTCCCCACGGCGCGGCGCAACCAGAGTTGCCATGATGCCATGGAGCGATCAGCGCTGTCGCGCAGCGCGCGATGACGGCGGCGCCCCCGAACGCGCCGGCAGGGGGGCGCGGCGCACGCGGCAGCGTTCGCTTCTCTCGAAGATGCAGGGCAGCTGGCGATGGATACCTTCGTCGCGCTGCTCATTAGCGCTCGCTTCCATGGTGCTGCCGGTAGACGGCCCGGCACCCCGGTGGCCGCCCGCCTCCAGAAGCGCCCCTGCCGCGCACCTTCTCGGACGCGGGAAGGCAACGGCAGGGGCCGCCGGGCTCGCCCAGGCGGCCGCTAGAAGCAGGCGCCCGCCCAGGCGGCCGCCGATACATGTGCGGCTCGCCCCGCTCGATGCGCGCATGCTGATGTTGGACGCCGCGGCGCCGTGCTTCGCGGTTGTGATCGACTCCGTCGCGCAGCAGGCGCCGGGCGCGCAGGCGCCGTCGGCGATCGGGGCTCGAGAGACGGGGGTCACTGCATGTGCGGGTCAGTCAGGGCGCCAGATTTTGCAGGACCCTGCAGAGCCAGGGAAGCGCTGACCAGGCATGCGCGCGGGATCCTGCAGGATCCCGCAGGAGTTTGCAGGCCCCTGGAACGCCTGACTGACCCGTGCCTGGATTGACCCGGATCCCCGAGGTGGACGCGCGGCTCGCGGCACTGCTCGCCGCAGTCGCGAGTGCGAGGCCGCCAGCGCCCATGCGCGCGAGCACTGGCGGGCTGGCCATGCCCCTCCTCGCGATGTCCGCCACGCTCGCGCACACCTAGAAATTGCGGTGCCCCGCCCCTCGGCGCCGCTCAGCGCCGAGGCGTTGGTGCCAGACGCGGCGCGGAGAGACGCGGCGATGCCGGGCCTCGTCGCGCCGCTGACCATCGCGGAACGCGACCCCGTCGCGTTGCTCAGGGCCAATGCGTCGGACGCGGGCGCGCCGCTGAAGGACGCGGCGCTCGACGCGCCGCCGCCCGTCGCCTCGCTCTCGCAAGCATGGGGCGACGTCATTGCTCGACTGCGTCGCGCTTCGCGGCGTCGCGATGGCCCCGGGCGCGGCGCTCAGAGCCGCGATGCTCGCTGCACTGCTCGCGCCTCTCGTAGACGCGCGGTTGCTAGTGATGGGTCTCACATTGGTGCGCAAAGTCGCAAGGCTCGATTTCGTCGCGCAGCGCAGTGCCGCGGCGCTCGTCGCGCTGCTCGACGAGCGCGAGTTCGCCGGGGCCGGGGCCCGTCGCGCCGCTCGAAGTCGCAGCGCTCGACCCAGTGCTGCGCGGTGCCACGGCGGTTTCAGATGCGCCACTCGCCCACGCGTTGGCCACGGCGTCGCTTGTCACACTTGGATATGCGGCCGCTGGAACTGGATCCCGCGTTGGCGCGCAATGTCGGCACTGGGTCCCGTCGCGCAGCGCAGCGCAACTGACGCGCTGCTCGAAGACATGGAAAAAGTTGCACTGCGCGTCTCGCCCGTAAAACCGGCCGTCGGTGCCCGATTCAGTTGCGCGGGGCAGCGCCAGATACTTCGCGCTGGATGCTCGCTGCAACGCTCGCCATTGCCGCGGGCCCCCCAACAACGCGGCCCCCAATGCCCCCGATTTGCCTTCAATGTAGGCCCAAGAGACTCCGAGGCCCCCAGAGGCCCCCAAGAGACCCCAAAAGGGCGCCACAAAGATGCAATTAAGATCATTGACAACACGGCTCTGGGTTTCCCAGGGGGGAAGGTGGATGAGGCGCGTTTCGCCCAGATCCGTTTTGCGAGGTGGCGCACTGAAGTGGCGTTCCGCGAAGCACGGTCGAGCGGTTTAAGTGAAACGCGCGAGCCGAGGCGAGCCAGGGCCGCCGATTGCCCCGCGATGTAGGAAGTGCAAAACTGTTTTGCATTACGCGCCCCACGTCATGAGCAATCCTGGCGCCTCTTTCGCAAATTCTCAAAGAGGAAGAGCTGGGGCCAAGCAAAGAGCGGACCCCGCCCGCACCAGCATCACCCTTGCTGCGCGGCGCGGCGCCAGCATCATGCTCAGCGCCCCCACACGCCCCCGGCCAGGAGCTCGCGAGGGGCCGCGCCGATAAACGTGCGCGGGACCTCCTGAGCGCCACCCTCCAGGACGGCGGGGGGAGGTGAACCGCCGGGGGCCGCCGCCCGCGTCGGCGCTGGCCGAGCTGGCGAAGGCGCGCCCGCTGCCGCGGGCCAAGCCCAGGGGCGAGCGCGAGCACGGTCGGCGCCGCAGTCGCTGATGCGACGACCGGCATCGACGGCGCGACTTCACGCGCAGGCGGGCCCCGCGGCTCGCCCGTGGGCCCCGCAGTCGTTGCGGCTGGCGTCTCTGTCGACCTGGGCTTTGACGTTGATGGAGGGTCACCTCTCTGTCGGTCGGCCTCCACTTGGAGCGTCGGCTTCGCTGGGGGCCGATGGGGTCAAACTTAAAGTGGACAGGGAGGCAGCGATGCCATTGGTCAGCAGGACCACCCAGCGCGGGCTCTGATCCCTCGCGCGGCCAATTACAGTGCCTTGTTGGCCGTCATCGGGGATCTTTACTTGGCTGATGATTGTTGTCTTGGTTCCTTCCTGGATGGTCGGACGCGCGGGCGGCGTTGCGAGGCCTGCGGCGTTGGGCAGCGCGTCGGCCCTGGTGGGCCTTAGGTTTACCCCGTCAGCCTAGGCTCATTTCACATGCTGGACGACCGGCCCCCCGCGCCACCTGGCACGCCATCCGGCATGTCCGCCTCGTCCGTCGCTGGGGCCCCATTTGACTTGACGTCCGAGTCGTCAGCTCGCGTATTTGTCATGAAGGCTTTCAGGTCTGTGTTCAGGCTCTTTTGCTCTGCTTGGACGGAGGCGACCCCTTCTTCGAGCTAGTGGCATTACGGGACCAGTGAAGCCTGGCTGGTGGCCGCGGTGATCACAGTGGTGTCAAGGCGCAGCACTATGTCCGCGAGCGTCAGGTGTTCCGTTTCGAGGACGCGAATTTGTGCGTCGGCCTGATTGGGAATCCATTGGACGCTTGGTTTGGGCAACCATGGTCCGTCCGAGTCTTCGTTGTAAGTTGGTGGCTCTTGACGTTCGGCGGGGCGTCGTGGGATGCGACTGGTGCGCGAGCTGCTGTCATCGGCCCGCTTGAGCATAGGCACAATCGGGACGTCCCAGTTTCGCGCATCGAGGCTGATGAAGGGGGCTGTGCCGGCATTTTGGTGGACCACGGCCGGGGCCGTGAACCCTGGTGAGGTCACGGTTGGTGCCCGCATTGCGCGCGATAGTACCATGCAGCTTCGCGTAGAGGGCATTGAATTGTTTGCCCACGTTCAGCAGCTCGCCTCTGAGCTGAGCTTGTAGGCTGCAGCAGCCATGGTCTGCGCTGCCACTGTCTTGGAGAGCAGCGGTGCAGGCACCGTTGCGCACGAGAGGGCTCTTTGGACAGGAGGCTCGGCGGCGCTTGCCGGGCGGTTTGGGCTGCAGTGGCACAAGAAACACGCGGCGACGGCTCGCGGGAGCCACTGCTGCGTGTGCGGGACTCTGGGAGTCATGCGAAGCCATCGCGCCGCGGGATGCGGTGCGCCCAGTCCCGCCACGCGCGGAGAGAGCAGGCAGCTGCTCTCGTGGCTTCGCGTCGCGGCTGCGCACTGGGTCAGGGACCCATCGAGCCGAGACTGAGCAGAGAGAGAGGGAGAGAGAGAGAGAGAAACAAAGACAATATAGAGAGGGAGAGAGAGAGAGAGAGAGAGAGAGAGAGAGATGGGAGAGAAAGAGAGAGGGATATGGGAGAGAGAGAGAGAGATGGAGAGAGAGAAAAAGAGAGAGGTTGAGAGGTAACAGAGAAAAATATAGAAAGAGAGAGAGAGAGAGAGAGAGAGCGACACAGAGAGAGGGAGAGTGATAAAGAGAGACAGAGAGACGGAGAGAAGCATATGATAATAAAAAGAGAGAGAGAGAGAGAGAGAGAGAGAAAAAAAAAAAAGCAACAGCAACAACCACAATAACCACAACAACAGCAACAACAACAGCAGCAACAACAACAACCACAACAACCACAATAACAACACCATAATTGGCAATGACAGTGAGGATGATAATGAGAGCCAGCGGGCGAATTATAATATGCGGGGGACAGATGGAGAGAGAGAGGGAGAGAGAAAGAAAGAAAAAAAAAGAGAGAGCGACAGAGAGACAAAACAAATAGCGATAGAGAGAGAGAGAGATGGCGTCAAAAGGGGGAGGGCGGGAGGGTAGAGAGGCAAGCTGCGTGCGCCTGCGTCGCTCGCATCACGTCCGACATTCTACCCATCCTATCCATCCCTCCCCAGCGTGCTTATCTTTCCGTACTCGTCGGGGGGGAGTGAAGCAGCAGGCGATGGCAAGAGGACGTGGACCGGGGCGGGCGAGGAGGAGGAGCAGGCCGCGGCGCGGGGGAGGCGGAAGGCGCAGGGGGAGGAGGCACAGGAGGAGGAGGAGGAGGAGGAGGAGGAGGAGGAGGAGGAGGAGGCCGAGGGCGCCGCGGCGCGCCCTCTCGGCCGTCGGGGCCGCGCGCGCTGCGGCCAGCGGGCAGCCGACGCGGCTGCACCGGGCGCCGCCGCCGCAGCGGCGCCCTGTTCGGCCCAGCACTTAGCGGGCCCCGGAAACGACAGGGCCGTTTTTTTCCGGTTCCGTTTTGCCGTTTTTTTTGCTGGTTCTGTTTTGCCGTTTTTTGTTACCGGTTCCGTCGCCGTTTTTTTACGGTTTCCCGCTCCGGCTCCAATCTTGGAGCCGTTTCTGCTGCCGTTTCAGGTCGCCGTTTTTGTTACCGTTTCCATTTTCAAGGGGCATGTTTTCGGAAACGGCGCAAAAAGGGCCCTGCAGTTTCGGGGGCCCACTATAAGGCCCAGCAGTCCTGCGTCGAACGGGGCGTCCGTGGCAGGCGACGCCGCCGCCGCCGCCGCCCGAGTCCTCTCGACAGTTCCGGCTCGACTCGGCTCAGCATAGTCGGTGGCTTCCGGTGCCGGTGCCACTCGGTGTCCGAGTGCGATGGGGCTTCCGGTTTCTGCATGGGGACCTGCTCACCTGCCGATGTCCGTCGACTCGACTTCTCCCGGCTCGGTTGCCGGTGTCCGCCGGCCCGATGCATTCCCCTCGCCGATCCAGTTTGTCGACTCCTTGCCGTCGCTCGGACGTCCATTTCCCGTGCATTTTTCGGTTTCGCGCGTGTTTTTGTTTGCTCGATGGTCCAGGATGGTCCTCGTTGGTTCTTGCCGAAAAAAATGCACATGTCCGAGCGATGCCAAGATTCGATTCCGGGTTCTCTTGATACGTCGCGCTCTGGAGAGGCAGCATACTCCGAGCTTCTTAACAAGTGTCGGCGGGGCGTCACCCCCGCCGGCAGCCCCACATCGACCCCCGTCGCGGGCAGCCACCGCGCGCCGAAGGCGCTCCGACCCCCGTCGCGGCGCGACGACGAGGCGAGGTTGACCCCCGTCGGGGGGGTAACCCCCCCCCACGCTTCTTCAGAAACCCAGAGTCTGGGGTAGGAAGCCGGCACGCTCGGGAGAGGCACCAGTGCTCTTCGGGCGGGCGATGGGAGGGAGTGGGGCACTGGCCAGGCGCTTTGGATCAGGAGGGAAAAAACACACAGACACAATTAATCGTCGATTCCTCAGAAAATATGGGAAAATATGAGAAGATGGGGGGAAGACAAAAACCCAGAAAATATGGGAAAATATGGGGGCTCTTTTTATTTGTGTGTATTTATTTGTGTGTCCCAGGGCCCCTTCATTGGAGAGGCTTCTGCTGTCCCCGTTTCCCCTTCTCGTGTGCCTCGTGGTGCTCCCACGAACGACGCAGCAAAAAGAAGAGAAGTCATCTGCGCCGACATTGGCGCGCAAGCTGCCCCGCGTAGGGTCCCGCGCGAGCGCCCTCGTCTCCAATGTTTTGAGTAGGGGATCGACTACAGAAAATTGATTTACCCCAAACTTGATTCTCCATCGGACCTACGACGAAAACCCTAGAATGTCCAGCAGTCTACTGAGACTTCTGCATGTTTTCTCGGATTCGACGAGAAAACCAATTCTGGGGAAAATCAATTCTGTAGTCGATCCCGTACTCGAATGTTAGGGGAACAACAAGTGCCTTAACAATAAAACAATTTGAGGTCCCCGCGGATTTCTTGGATCCGCGCCAGACCCTCCTCCCTGGCGCGCGGAGCGCGCCAGGGGCGGCGCCGGAGGCGCCGCCAGGGGGCCCCAGCGCGGATAATCATGAGACATCCGCGCGGACCTCCGAGTTGTCATGTTTATGTGATTCTCGTTTCCCTAGATGTGGCCTGCCACGTTGGCGGCCCGCGTCCGCCGCCGCGTGAGGTCGCTACGTCGCCTCGCTTCAGGCCCGTTTCCCTTGTCCCAGCCAGCTTTCTGAGAGGTTTTCTGTGTCCTCGGGGATCCTCAGGGAAGGCTTCGAAAAACCACTCAGAGGACGGGAGCTCCTGGGAGTTGAAGTTGAGCATCGGCGCTGGTTGTCGCAAACCATCCTTATCTGGCATAATCCTGCTTACAGAAGGCCCATCCCGCTTGATTCGGTTTTATCGGGGTTAATTCTTGGCTAGTCTGGTTTCATGGCCGCTCAATCGGGCTGATGTTCGTCGCTTGGATGGGAACCCACAGGTGTTTCACAGTGCGCAGTTCCAGACGCCGCTTAGTGCATGCAACGCGTTTCGGGAGATCTCAGCCCCCTTCGTCAGGCATAGGCCCAGATGGTTGCCGCGCGTGTGCGCTATACACACGTGCATGAAGAGGCAAACTGCGAATGCGAGTGATGCCATATCTGGGAACCCACGTTGTTGAGCAGACCTGGCCGTCGAGATGACCAGGCTGTGAAAGGCGTGGCCATTGATGGGGACCCTTGTCCTGTGAGCACACAACATGTGGCTCTTCGACTTCGATTGGCGAGACACGTTCTTTGGGTACAGTCGAAACCGATGATAAGGATGCGTAACCTTCCAAAGGCTACCCTTGCATCCGCGCCTCGCTGGCCCATCCTTGACTACTCTCGAGGGCCCTGCCGCGCTCGAAAAAGGCCTCGGCACGGGCGCCCGAGGAGCTCGCACCACTGCCGCGCACCTGTTTTCTCAGCCTTGACTGTGCACGCGCGCGCGGTCCCCCCCGCTGGGAACGAACCCGCGAGACGGCGAGGCGACGCCTGCTGCAACACCGTGCCGCCGGCAGCCGCAGCCGCAGCCGCGCCCGCGGCGCCCGCGCAGCGCGGCCTCGGGGTGCAGCCCGCGGGGCCGTGGCGCGGCGCGCCGCGGTTCCCCCCCCCCCGGCGTCGCGGGGCTGCTGGACGTGCCCCATGTGGGGTTCGGGCCAGCGGGCCTTCTGCAAAGGCTCGGGGGTTGGACAGAACCCCCAGCAGTGACACGTCGATTAGTGAATTGTCCGTTTTCGGCTTTCGAGAGGGCGCCGTGGCCGTTGTTTTCCAGGCTTGCGCCCGCCAGGTTTGGGCCCGCTAAACCACGTTTTCACTAAACCACGATTTGAAGGACCGCCTTAGGCGGTCCTTCAAATCAGGGCTCGGGTGACGGGGGTCCAGTGCAAACGGGGGGTCAGCCAGAGCGCCGGGTCCTGCAGGATCCCGCAGTTCCAGGGTCGCATTGACCCGGGCTTGGGTGCAGGATCCTGCAGGATCTTGCAGGATCCTGCAGAGCCTGACTGATCCGGGTCTGGATTGACCCGGGTCAGCAGATCCCCGAGCAAAGATGCGCAACAGTTCGTGTGGTTCTTCGTGCTGGGTCGTGCTGGATGCGGGCAGAGCGCGTTGCATGTGGCATCGCTGGCCCGTCAGCGAGGTCTCGCGCCAAGAGCCACAGGATGAACTATTGCATTTGTTGGTGAGGCCCCGTTACAAAAGACCCCCGTTGCCCGGAACCAGAAGGTGCCCCCAGTTTGGCATGCCATTTTGGAGCCCCTGGGGCCGCTTGGGCCTCGTTAGGGGTGTTCTAGAGGCCACGGGGGCCTTGCAACTCCTGGGGGAACGTTGGGCCAGGGACACCTCTGGCAACCGCCCGACCCGCGCGCCAGGAGCCGGAGCAGCGGCGGCGGGCTGCGCTGGAGGATCGATGCGATAGATACGGCGCCTCTTGACTACAGTCGGGGCCCTGAAGAAGGAACCCTTTTCGTTTGGGAGGGGCTCCGCGTTCCTTAAGTGTTTCGCAGCTTGCCTTAGATTGTCCTTAGGTTTTCGATACGAAATCGAAGGTTAACTTATGGAGAAAAGGGGCCTCGTTCCTTATTTAGGATTCCTTAGGTCAACGCCCCGACTGCACACGCTCCCTGAGATCCTGGCGCCTCAGTTTTTCCGATCTGGGCGTTTTCGCCCAGACTCGAGCCCCGAGACCCTCACAGATCGATCTGGCTCGAAAACTAGCGCAGGCAGATGCGGGTTGGGGCTCCAATCGTGATTTTTTGCACGATGCGTCATTCTTTTCGAGACGTCGGATCTCAAGGCTAGAGTTCGGAACGCTCAGAATGGGATAAAGAATGGGTATGAAGATCGACAGCAGTTCCTGTCCATTTTGAGCCGGATTCGCTGTCGGGGTCATCGCGGTCGCTGCCCACTTCAGACCACAGGCCGCCTGCCCAACAGTGACCGCTGTCGGTGTTGGACGGCAGTTGACGTTGGGCATCGTACAGTCGGCCCATATTAGTTGGTCGACCCTGCCAAATCAAGGGTACCCTTGTGTCCTGTGTCTCGCGACCCATGTTTCCTACATTCCTGTGGCAATATGGCCCTCGGAAGGGTCTTGTGTCCTCTCGCGTGTCCTGTCCAAGCGAGTCCGACTGTACCATGTCCTACCTATGTTGTCCGCCCCCAGCCTCGGGCGTCCACAGGAGGTGGAGAAGTTCATCCGGGAGAACCCCCGCCTGGACGAGCGCTCGGTGGACGTCTTCCGCAGGCAGCCTCCCGCGCCGGGCCGCGGAGCCGTCGCCGTGGGCAGAGTTGGGGGGGGATGCGTGGTTGGAGGAGGAGGGGGAGGAGGGGGGAGGAGGAGGAGGAGGACGGGGAGGAGGAGGACGGGGAGGAGGAGGAGGAGGAGGAGGAGGAGGAGGAGGCCCCTGCTGCCCCCATTTGCTCCCCTGCTCCCCCTCTCGCTCGCCCCTGCTGCCCCCCTTGACCCCCTGCTCCCCTGGTCCCTCCCTCTTGCCCGCCCCTGCTCGCCCCCCCTGCTCCCCCATGTGCATCCAGCCTCGCCCCCCCCACGCCCCCTGGCAGCCAGGGTCCTGCGCGCTGCTTCCGTGGGAGGCCGATCCGATCCGACCCTCCCGCCCCTCGCCGCCCTGCTCCCGCCTCCTGCTCCGCCGCCTCCGGGGGCAGCTGCCAGGAGGTGCCCGGTGGGCGGGCTCCGCCGCCGTGCCAAAGCGCAGCATCCGCGCGAGAGCTGCCCCCAGGGGGTCGCAGCACGTGGCAGCTCTCGCCCCGAGGGGGGCAGCGTGCGACGCGCTGCTTCGTGGGCTCGAGATGACCGGAAGATCTGATGGGCGTCTCCCTCCGGTCCCGGGGGGCCAGCAACACGCGCCAGCTCGCCTCCCCAGTGGGACAGAGGCCGCAGCATGCAGCATGTGATTATTCCATGCAGCAGAAGACCGCAACGTGCGGCATCGGGGTGTTCTCGCCTCCCAGGAGCTTGCTGGGAGGTTTCTTGAGAGCCTGCTGGAGTTCTTCGGGCCATCTCCGAGGGTATTGCGGCCGGCTGGAGTGGGCTTCGGCCAATCGGGCAGGTTTCTGGCGCTGTCTAGCTTGCGTCTTGGGGCCACGTCGGGTTGGCTTTGAGCCTTCCTGTGGCCATCTGAGGGAGGTCGGGAGTTCCAGGAATTCATCGGCCTGGGCCCTTTCAAGGAACATTTGCAACACTTTCGTGGCTCAAGAGACGGGGGTCAATGCAAACGGGGGTCAGTCAGAGCGCCGGATCTTGCAGGATCCTGCAGGTCCAGGGTCGCATTGACCCGGTTTTGGGTGCAGGATCCTGCGGGATCCTGCAGGATCTCGCAGGACCCTGCAAGGCCTGATTGACCCCGGGTCTGGACTGACCCGGGTTAGTAGATCCTCCAGGCTTCACTTCGATTCCTCCGATTCGATTCGACTTCGATGGCTTCCGAGTCCGATTCGATCTGACTTGGGATTCCGATTCGTATTGATTCGTTCGGATGCAATTCCTGGGAGGTAAAATCCTGTTTTCGCCCTGGTCCGAAATCCGGCTTAATCCAGCTTAATCCCGCTTAATCCGGCTTAATCCCGCTTAATCCCGCTTAATCTGGCTTAATCCCGCTTAGTCCGAGGCCCACTCCGGCATAACAGCTCCCAAGTGAGGCTTGGTCCTCCTCAATTTTTCCGACGACAACCTCCCAGCAGTTGCCTCCTAAGATTCGATTCTGGGCTCTCCTGAGATCCCCGATGCTTGCTGCACGCACCTCAAGAGGAGCCGAGGGCACTCCACCAGGGGCCTCGCGGCACGGAGGTCTCCCAGACAGTGCCCGCCCCGTGGCCGCCCGTGGGCGCTTCGAGGAGGAGGAGGAGGAGGAGGAGGAGGAGGAGCAGGAGGAGGGGGAGGAGGAGGGGGAGCAGGAGGAGGGGGAGGAGGAGGAGGAGGGAGGGAGGAGGAGGAGGAGGAGGGAGGAGAGGAGGAGGAGGAGGAGGAGGAGGAGGGAGGAGGAGGAGGAGGAGGAGGAGGGGAGGGAGGGAGGGAGGGAGGGAGGGAGGGGGGAGGGAGGGAGGGAGGGAGGGAGGGAGGGAGAGAGAGAGGGAGGAGGAGGAGGCAGAGGGAGGAGAGAGGAGAGAGAGAAGAGGAGGAGGAGGAGGAGAGGAGGAGGAGGAGGAGGAGGAGGAGAAGGAGGAGGAGGAGGAGGAGGAGGAGGAGGAGGAGGAGGAGGGGAGGAGGAGGGAGAGGAGGGAGAGAGGAGGAGAGGAGAGGAGGAGAGAGGAGGAGGAGGAGAGAGGAGGAGGAGGAGGCAGAGGAGGAGGAGGGGGGGGAGGAGGAGGAGGAGGAAGGAGGAGGAGGAGGGAGGAGGAGGAGGAGGAGGGAGGAGGAGGAGGAGGAGGAGGAGGAGGAGCAGGAGCAGGAGGAGAGGAGGATGGAAGAGGAGGAGGAGGAGGAGGAGGAGGAGGAGGAGGAGGGTGGCCCTTCGTGCGCCAGCAGGGGGTTCCGGGCTTTCGCTCCGTGGGCGCTTCGTGGGTGCCTCCTGCGTTGGTTGGGCCAGCACAGGGTTCGACTGGTCGCCGCCCACATGTCAGCCTGCACCGCACACCCTGCAGCACATAGCTTGTACCACACTGCTTGCGCCACGAAGACTGTACCACGTAGCCTGCAGCACAGCTTCCGCCACATGTGTTGCACAGTGCAGCTTGCACAGTCACTGCGCACTGACTCACTATTTGGGGCCCACGCTGGCACGCAGTTGTATGATGCGCGCAGGAAAAGAGGAGAGAGAGAGAGAGAGGGAGGGAGAATCCGTGCACATCCAAGATGCGACGGCCAAAGGTGCAGCGGCCACGTTCCAGGTGAAGCCACAAGCCTGCTGAGCACGGCGCAAGGGGAAGGAGGACGACGTGGAGACGTGATGCAAAATGTTGCCCGCCCCCCTGAGGCAGGACCCGGATATCCAGGCCGCCGCGATGGACCGAGGCACATTGAAGGACCGTGGCGAGCTCGCATAGCTGCCCCAAGCGCTGCCCCTACGCTGTCGGCAGCAGGAATCGGGAAGGAGGAAACGTTTTCCCCCAAACCAGTGCTTGCATTCAGGGATCCAGACCTGCTCTGTAATGATCTGGCCCTGACCGCCAGGAAGTCGGATGTTGTCAGTCACAGGGTTTCCTCTCGTAGGTTCCTACCCCACACGAGCCCCACCTGCATTGGCATTGGTCGCGGGGAATGTCGCATGTTGCCAGCCAAAAGAAGGGTCCCATCCCATATGGTTCCCGTGAGGTCCCCAACATATGGCTTGATCCCGTGGAGTCCCACACGATTGGGTCCTGCATGAACGGGTTCATTGTACCACATAGTTCCCCCTTCCCGAAAGTAGTTACGAATTGCCGTTTCGTGTATCCCCACCAACCCATCCAGCACCGATGCCCAGCCAAGCCGCTTTGATCAAGGAAGTGGGGGGAGCAGAATTCTTGCAATCAAGGATTGGGGAAGCCGTCAAGCCGAAGCTTGGGATAAGCTTCACCAGGCCCAGGAGTAAATTGTCAAGCTAGGAAGGGCAGAGGAGGAAGGATGATGGAGGAGTGAGAGGAGCAGGAGGAGGAGGAGAAAGAGGAGGAGGAAGGCGAGCAGGAGAAGGATGAGCGTGAGTGAACACATTATTATTCAAGTATGTATCACCGTGGTTGAGAGAAGGCGAGGTCGGTGGAGGATGATACGGAGGAGGAGGGGGATGATGAGCAGGATTGGGGAGAGCGCGATGGCGACCACGACGGCGACGACGATGCAAACATAAATGCAGTTGCTGACCTTTGCTCTGGGAGCCTGCTTAGCAGCTTTGCATGCCCTCTAGGGGCTATCTTACAGGACGTCGATCAAAGAAGGGGGGGCTGGACTCCGTCGCCCCTCTGGAGCCCAAAAAGTCACACAGTGGGGCAGTATCGGGACGCTGCTGAAACGCGACGCTCTTGTGACCATGTCGGGTGCATATCGGGCGTCCCTTGGGTCTTCTCCTCCTCCTCCTCTTCCTCCTCCTCCTCCTCCTCCTCCTCCTACTCCTACTCCTACTACTCCTCCTCCCTTCCTCCCTCCCTCCCTCCCTCCCTCCCTCCCTCTCTCCTTCTCCTCCTCCCCTCTCCCCTCCTCTCCTCCCTCTCCCTACTTCCTCCTCCTCCTCCTCCCCTCCCCCTCCCCCTCCTCATCCTCCTCCTCCATCTCCTCCTCCTCCTCCTCCTCCTCCTCCTCCTCCTCCTCCTCCTTCTTGAGCCATCTTGGAGCCACCTTGAGGGCGTAAAGCTGAGCAGGAGAGAAACGGCGACAAGGCGAACAGACGTTGATTTGCTTGTAGGTGCTTGAAGGATTGGGGCTTCTCCTGCAGCGTCCTCGAGAGGCTGCGATGCCACTCGGGCATGGAGTTGCAATAGAAAGCGTGACGTTCCCACACCAAAACTCGGTGAACGTCCTGAGGTCTCCGCAGGGTTGGGTTTCTTGTGGAAGGTTTATTGTCCCCTACCGTAGGATCAGGGGGGCAGGCATCGACCGCTCGTCGCCCACTCATCGCCGATTGGGGGCTTGCTGGCCCGCCCCGCCCCGAAGCATTCGAGTCCGCTGCCAGGGGCCCGACCCTCGAAGAGCAGCAGCCGGCACAAATAGACTCGGAGGGAAACATACCTACCTCGCTTTTGACCACCCTCGCTTCCAAGAGATACCAAGCAAGGCCAAATTGCGGCCTGTACTGGTCAGGCCGCTTGACGAGGAGGCGCGTGGTATGGCTTGGTTTTGCCTGGAAGCGAAAGTGGGGGAGGTAATTCACGCTCTGATATACATAAACATAAACTGTCGACGGTCCGCGCTGGGCCCCCCCGCCCCTGGCGCGCTCCGCGCGCCAGGGAGGGGGGCTCCAGCGCGGATCCGAGGCATCCGCGCGGACCGTCGACAGTCTGTGTGTATGCCGTTTGCTGTCCCCCTAGGTCCCAGGTCGAGCCCGCCCCCCCCCCTCTCCTGGGCAGGGTCCCGTCCGCCCCCCCTCGGGGAGGGGGGGCTCGGCGTGCGCCCCTGGCCCCGAAGCAGGACTGCGCGAACCCGAGCGCGGCGCTGTCGGCGCGCATCCGGGACGCCAAGCAGGAGGGGGGGGGGAGCCTCCCCTTCTGTGCGGGGGGAGATCGAAGGACAAGAACCGGCGTAGACGTAGTCTCTCGTCGGCGTCACCCCAACATACCACTACCAGGTGTGCGTCGCCCCCCGAGGGGCGACGCGCGCACCGAGAAATCTGACAGTATATGCGTCGTGGCGGGCGCTTTCTGGCCACCCCGCTCGGGAAACGATATGCTACAAGATGGGTCTGCTAGTATGTTCTGGTCGGACGCGCGCTCCAAGGAGGACATTGTATCAGTACGCCTCTGTGCGTCCCGTTTCGGCGCTCCGCGCGGACTTCTTGGATCGGCGCGGGCCCCCCCCGGGCGGCGCCTCCAGCGCCGCCCCTGGCGCGCCCCGCGCCCCAGGGAGGGGGGGGTCCTCGAGCAGATCCAGAAGATCCGCGCGGACCGTCGAAAGCGTATGTTTATGCCATTCTTTCTTTCTCCGGGAGAGCATGTTGCCTCGCTCGAGAGTGATGCCACCGAGCGGAGGATGGCTGGGACCAGTCCTGCGTGCTGACATGAAAGCTGCGGTATGAATACGGGCTTTGTGGACCCCGGAAACGGCAGGGCCGTTCTTTCACCGATTCCCAAAAAATGTCCCTTGAAAACGGAAACGGCAAAAAAAAGGCGACCGGAAACAGCAAAAAAACGGCTCCAGGACTGGAACCGGTGCCGGAACCGGTCAAAAAACGGCGACGGAACCGGTAAAAAAACGGCGTCGGAACCGACAAAGAAACGGCAAAACGGAACCAGTAAAAAAATGGCCTTGTCGTTTCAAGGGCCCACTAAGGGTACGGGCACTGTTGGGTACAAAGCCCAACAGAAATTGCCGCTCCTTCTGAACAGGGTTCGCAGTCGGCGTCGCGGCGGTTGCTGTCCACTTGAGACAGAAGGCCGACTGCCCAACGGCGGCCGCTGTCGGTTTTGAACAACGCTTGTTGTTCGGCGTCGTACCCATTTCTTCCGTATTCATATCGGGCGTCCAAATTCTTGGCGCGGGGGGAGAGCACGTTGTCTCGCTTGCCATCATGCCCATTTCTTCCGTACCCATTTCGGGCGTCCATTTTTTTTCGCGCGGGGGGCAGAGCATGTTGCTTCGCTCGAGAGTGATGCGAGCGGAGAACGACTGGGACCAGTCCTGCGTGCTGACATGGAAGCCATGATGTTTCTCACGTGTTGCCTCCCCCTGGCGCGGGGGGGAGGAGCATGCTGCATCGCTTGAAAACGATGCCGCCGAGCAGAAAAAGATTGGGATTAGTCTTGCGTGCTGACGTGGAGGCTGTGATGTTTCTCAGCTGCTGTGGGCCAACTTGTGATGGCCAGCCCATGACCACCGCGTCATGGCGGGGGCGGCAGAATGGAGGGATCGAGGGTTGCAGGGGAAGGGCCCCCCCCCCTCCAGAGGTGCACGAGAGGTCCACGGAAAGGCCCAGACATCGCCCCCCACCCTGGGCCCCCCCCCCTGGGGGGGTGATGCCGTCGCGGCGCGGCAATACGCGGTCCCCGAGAGTCCTAGCCGTTTTCCCCATGGTTGGGCTTTCATCCTGAGTCGGTGTTTGACCGGCCTGGCGCCGGGTCAAGGCCCCCAGAGGCCAAAATTCAAGAACGCAAACCATTCTGACTCTATTCAGGACGCTGTGTGCCTGGGGGTACACCTTTCTTCGGCCCCCTCGTTTGTGTCCTCCCAGACATGCAGAGTCTTGAAACATTGCTGGCGCTTCGCCATTCCGCGTCGACCGCGGCCCTGGTGGGCCGTCACCCGTTCGCAGTGGACTGCGGCCTCGGTGGGCCATCACCCGTTCGCACACATTCAACAGTGACCTCAGCGGCGATTAGCTGCGACCCCCTCGATGTAAAATGTATCCTAGCGGCGGTTAGCTGCGACCCCCCGTTCTTCCACGCAGGTGCTCGCGGCGAGTAGCTGCGACCCCCAGGATCTCAGCGGCGAGTAGCTGCGACCCCCGAGGAGATTAAGGAGAGATCATAGCGGCGATCAGCTGCGACCCCCGAGAATGACCCAAGAGATGACCATGGCCCCCAGCCCTCGGAGTCGGGGCCAGGCCGAGGGGTGAGGCGGTGCTTCCCCTCGCCTCTCCCCTCTCGGGCCTGGCGGGTGTCCCCCGCCCTCGGCCTCGGGGCCTGCCAGACGTGCTATCAGACGTCAGGGTGGTCGCCCCCCCTTCCCAGGGCCGCCCGTGTTCCGCGCTTTTTGGGGTCTGGCTCCCACTCTCAGCGGAGTTTGCTTCGGCCCTGGAGGACCTCGTGGTGTGTGTAGGGCCACGGGTCTGGGGGGCAGTGCCAATCGGCGGACTGGGCCAGACTTGCCTCCTGGCCCCCGTGTCCTCCAGAGTGCAGCTCCCCCGGGCGCTTCGCCCTATGGCACCGCAGAAGGCAGCACTATCACCAGTGCCGCCCCCCCCTCACTCCCCCCGCTGGCGGTGCGTCCCACGCCTGCGGGCCCTCCCCCCCCTCTCTGAGGCCTGGCGCCGTGCCGGCACGTGCTGCGTGGCCCACAGTGGCCTGTTCCTTTCATGCACTGTGGGGTTGTCTCTCGGGTGTTGGGTCGCCACGGAGTGGTTCAGCCTTCCGCAGCAGGTACAGCACCCCAGGCTCATCCACCAGCTTCCGGCCAGTGCGCTGCACCAAGTTTCGCGACAGCTGCTCCTTGACTTGCAGTCGTCGTCGTGGTCGTTCGGAGTCTGGCGCCCCATAGGCGACTCACTCCACCGGCCTCTCACTTGCCTCCACTGCAGCAGGACCCCCCTGGCAGGCAGCGCAGACGTCATCACCACCCGACGGCGGTGCTCACCACGCCAGCGGATCTCTTCGCTCCAGGGATCGGCATCGCAGTTGCGCCTTGGGCACAGCCGCATGGCTCCCCTCGGCACTGGGAGGCGGAGTACTGAGGACTGGGCGCTGAGTGGTTCAGCATGCAACGCCTGTACAGCCCTGAGAACTTAGTTCTTTCTGTTCTGTGCACGTGCAACTGCGAGTTTGTCTTGCAGATGCGAGCTTTTGTCCGCCGACTTTGGCGGCAAATTGTCTTGCAAATTCGCCCCGCACCGTGACCCAGACGCCGCTTCCGCTCCCTGTCCGTTGCTTGGGAGCCGCTGACCAAAAAAGTATCCCCACCAGCCCATCCAGAAACGATACCCAGGGGTGTCGGGGTGACCAGGGAAGTGTGGGAGCAAAATCGGGGACAGCCGTTATCTATCGACTGAGGAGGAGGATGGAGGAGTAAATAGAGGAGGAGGAGGGGGAGTAGGAGGAGGAGGAGGAGGAGGAGGAGGAGGAGAAGGAGGAGGAGGAGGACGAGGGAGGAGGAGGACGAGATAAAAGGAGGAGGAATAGACAGATGAGAAGCAGGAAGAGGGGGAGGAGGGCGAACTGAAGGCCAGCGGCGTCTTGGATGCCTGGTGGCTTCCTTGGAGGCCTCTTTGGCCGTCTTGGATGTTTCGTGGTGGTCTCGGGGGCCTGTTGGGGCGTCTTGGGTGTCGTTGAGAGGTGCCTCATGAGGCATCAAGGGGCCATTTAGGCACCTCTCGGGGGCCTCTTGGGGCTCTTTTGAGAGCCCTGGAGGCTCTCTTGAGGCCATCTTGTGGGACATCGATCAAAGAAGGGAGGGCCTTAATTAGCATCGACATTCTAGAGCCTCCAAAATCGCCTCTTGGAGGCATCTTGGTGCGCTCTGGGAACGCTCGTGGGTGCTTTGGGGGTTTTCTTGGGGTCTTCCTGGGCCTCTCTTGGTGCCCTCTTATGCCATCTTGGAGCCATCTTGAGACTTCGGAAGGCGATCGGAAGCGAAAAGACGAGAAACCAATAAAGGTTTTAAGCAGGAGTTCAGCCTCTTGGGGGCTCTCTAGGGGGTGCTCCGAGGCCACTTGAAGCCGTCTTGAGGCGGTCTTGGAGTCTCTAGGAGCATCGTGGACGCCATCTTGAGCACTTTTGAGCCGTCTTGGATGCTTCTGGGGTTCTCTGAAGCCCTCTTGGAGCCATCATGGGCCATCTTGGACGCTCCAATGGGTCGCGGGAAGGTCCAGAGGGAGGGGCTGATTAGGGGGACGGCTAAACCCCTCCCGGAAGGCGAAGAAGGCACAATAGAACAGAAAACGCCCTAAACCGCTCGCAAATAGAGGGCTGGTGGGATTCAAGAGGGAGGTTTCTTCAGTTTCGGCCCCTGGTGGCCCTTACCCAGCGCCGGGACTGTCAAAAAACGACTCGGCATGAAACAATGGCCCTGGGGAAAGGATCGGGACTTTCGGGGACCGCGTATTGAACAAATCAGGACATCGCATGCCTGAGTCCGTGTCCTGCGTGTCGCCTCTCATGCCCTCTGCATTCCTGGGGCAGGGGCTGTGCAGTTGTTCTGAAGGGTATTCGGGGGTGGACAGACCTCCTACCCTGACACGTCGGTTAAGGAATTGGCTGTTTTCGGTTCTCGAGAGGGCGTCGCGGCCGTCATTTTTGCGGGTCCAGGTCCGTAGGTTTCGGTCCCAGGCCGTTTTCACTATGGGGAGGTTTACTAAAGGGAGGTTTGTCCACCGCCGAGGTATAGTCCTCTCGCGCGTCCTCTCCAGTCAAAGCTCGACTGCAAGCGTGCGGAGGCCCTTCGCCTCTGTCCACCCCGCCTCCTCGCTCGGTGCCTGCCTCCTTCTGGCCCCGGGGCGGGGCTTCCCCTCCAGGGGCACTTCGAGAGCTCGTCGCGCCGTCGTTCCCCGCGGCTTCCCTCCTGCCTCTCCCCGAGAGTCCCGCCGAACGAGAGACGGAGTAAGACGTCTGGCCCTGGGGCGGAGCTTCCCCTCCAGGGGCACTTCGAGAGCTCGTCGCGCCGTCGTTCCGTCGTTCCCCTCGGCTTCCCTCCTGCCTCTTTCGGGCCATCTTGGGGCCGTCTTGAGGCTTCCAAAGCCCATCGGAAGCGAAGAGGCGATACTGCCAAAAGCATTGGCTTTCCCTAGGCTTTTGAACGGCTTTGGCATCTTGGAGGGCGCCGTGGAGGGCTCGAAGGGCACTTGGATCCGTCTTGGGGCTGAGAATCCCGCCGAACGAGAGACGGTAAGACGTCGGGGGCTCCGCGCGGAGTCCGCGGGTCGGCGCCGGGGCCCCGCGCGCCAGGGCGCGGAGGGCGGGGCCGCCGGTAGGCCCCCCGAGTGGGGTGCGGGCAGATGGGCTCGAAGGATCGCGCCGCATCGGCTGTGTGTCAGGAGGGAAAGAAACACACAGACAAAACTAATCGTCGATCCCCCGAAAAGATGGGAAAATATGGGAAGTGGGGGGGATATGGGAAAATATGGGAAAATATGGGGAATCTGTTTATTTGTGTGGATTTATTTGTGTGTCCTGGGGCCCCTGCAGTGTGTCGGCCACGCGCAGAGGGGGGGGCAGGGGGGGAGGGGGGGCAGGCTTCTTAGAAGCAGCCCTGCTTCTCAGAAGGCGCGGGCCTGCTCTATACATGTGAGGCCGGCGCCTTCTAAGGAGCAGCCCCCTTCTAAGAAGCCTTCCCCTTCTCCCCCTGCCCCCCTCTGCGCGCCGCCAGTGTCAGAGCCTTGCTTTTGGTAGATTGGAGCATTCTCTGTTCTGAGAGCACTTCGTGGTAGACCTACAGGCATGCCGGGACGTTCGGCCCCTGCTCAGCAGATAGGGCCAGAGGATCGCGCCGTGTCGGCGATGCATCGGCGATGCGAAGTAGAGGCCGAATTTCTCCACGCTGGCACCGCCGATGCATCGGCGATGTGGCGCGACCCTCTGGCCCCATCTACTCGGACCCCATGTGGAAGGCCTCTGAAAGAGTCGCCATGAAGCAAACGGTCCCGAGGTTTTGTCGCGGGTCTCCTGGGAGAGGGGCGGAGGGGGTCGCCTGGGTTGTCACGCAGGGGCCTCGGCACTTCCCCAGCTTCGGATTGTTGAGGCATCTTCTGCCTGGAGAGCCGACAATGATGAGATATTGGAATGTACTCACGGACCCATGCTGGGCGCGAGGAGTCGGAGGGAGTGCCGCTAGAACTTCGTGAGTGGAGAAGGCAACAAAAAGCAAAGACCCGACACACATACACACACACACACACACACACACACACACACACACACACACACACACACACACACGCACGCACACACACACACACACACACACACACACACACACAACTACGCACACACACACGACACACACAAGAACACTACACCACTACACGCAACAGAGCGTGGGAGTACGAGCACGGCCGCACGCACGGGCACCCGGGTTGCACGATGTGCACGCACAGGAGCTATGGGAAGGCACAGCATGAAGGAACTAAAGTGAGGCACGCACGCACGCACGCACGCACGCACACACACACACACACACACACACACACACACACACACACACACACACGCACACCTTTTGGCGCCGCGGCCCCGCGCACAGCGACCGGGCGTAGAAAAAATTAAGCCGATGGAGAGACAGAGCGCGCGCGGCCGGACCCTGATTCTCAAACACCCCCTTTGCCATCCCCCCCTTTCGCCCGACCCGATCCAGCCATGGATCGACCGTGCCATCCGCACGCCTGGGCATGGGCAGCGAGGAGTGGCTTGGGCGCCGCTTAATTCGGAGGTGGATAGACCTCCTACCCTGACACGTCGATTGGCCGTTTTCTGTTCTCGAGAGGGCGTCGCGGCCGTCATTTTTGCGGGTCCAGGTCCGACGGTTTCGGTCCCAGGCCGTTTTCACTAAGGGGAGGAATACTAAAGGGAGGTTTGTCCACTGCCGATTAATGGGGGGCGATCGATGGGGCGGGGAGAAAGGTGCACTTTTCGGGGTCCAAGGGCCTCTCAAAGGGGACCGTTGGGGGCCCCACCGGACCTCTTTTCTGCAGCCCTCGCGGTGGGCGTCCACCCCCCCCATCGGAGCGCCCCCCATTGCGCGACCGACGCCTAAGCAGGGTGCGGAAGGAAGCGACAGTACAGAACACACACACCACAAAGCTGAAGAGAAAGAGGACGCACGAAACAACACACACACACACACACTCACACACACACACACACACACACACACACACGCACGCGCGAAGTGCTGCAAGCTCGGTGGCGGGCGTAGCCAGCTTTTCGTTCGGCACTGCGCCCCGCCCCCGCGACCTTGCGAACTTTGCGTAGGACACCCGCCCTCGACCCACCGGCGACGCATCTTTGATTAGCCAGCTGCTTAGGCCTGATATCTCGTGAGGGTTCCAGGGGCGGGTGTCAGTTCGAACGGGGGTCAGCCAGAGCGCCGGATGTTGCAGGATCCTGCAGGGCCAGGAGCGCACTGATCCGGGCTATCCTGCAGGATCCTGCGGAATGTCGCAGGACCTTGCACTACCTGACTGGCCCCGGTTTGCATTGACCCGGGTCAGTAGATCCCAGTAGTTGGTTGCTTGGAACAAACATATCTCGAGACGATCGAGATCGGTGCGGCAAGGATGGGGACGAAGTCTGACAGCAGATCTTGTCCACTTTGAAGCGGATCTGCTGTCGGTGCCGCCGCGGTCTTGTCCGCGTGAGACAGATTGCCGCCTGCCCAACAGCAGCCGCTGTCGATGTTGGACACCATTTGCTGTTGGGCATCGTACACGTCTTTTCCGTACCCATTTCGGGTGTCCAAGATATCGGCGTTTGCGGCGGGTAAGTTGCCATTTGTTTGATTCATCGGTTCTGACGGTGTTTTGCTGGGCCCTCCTTGCGACCCGCCATTGGCCCACCCCGCGACGCACCCAGCGGCCCACCAAACGATTCGTCGAGCGGTCCACCCACAGCCCGCTTTCGTAGGGCAGCGAGATCCAGTACCGTTGCTGCGCACATCCGCCACCGCGCTTGCGAGAGAGGCCTGGTTGGCGAGGCTGCAGTGCGGCAAGGCATGCACTGAATTGCACGACGCGCCGACACCACCACATTGATTGAATCACTCACATTGCACCACACATGTTGTACCACAAAGGTTGTGGCCGCTTCTCAACGCGCTTTTGAAGTTGTACAAGTAAGGGGCGTCAAAATGAAAAGCAGCCGTTGAAGGTAGGCAGGGAACGGACATGAACATGCAACGCAGCATTTGTCGACATTGCTTGCTGCGTGTGTCGATTCCCTCACGGGGCCTCTCAAGGGCCTCTTCGGGGCTTTTTGGTTGGGGGCTTCTTGGGGGCTTCTCGGGGACCTCGTGGGCTCTCTTGGGGATCTGTTGGGGAGTTCTGGGGCTTCTCGGGAGGCCTCCTGGAGCTTATTGTGAAGTTGTCTGGGGACGATGTTTCGACTATCTTTTTAGTATATGTTTGGATATGTTCGGACTATTTTTTATTTCTCCTCCAGAATCAGCCTGTAGGAGGACATGCCCGACCTAAGCAAAGAAACGCAAGGACGTGCACACAAAACTAAATACGCGTTGGGTTCGATGCGCCAGGGGGGGGCCAAGTATACTGCTTCGCAAGAGGCAACCTATGAGCAAGGATTGGGCAGTGGAGAAGCGTCCTGGCTTTCTTCTAGCCCAAAGAATTGTCTAAGAACCTCTTTGCGGTCTGCACGACATGTTCTTAGAACATGTCTGGCCGATGCTGCCTTGTGCCCACACATTGAACTTGGCCCATGTTCTGAGAACAAGGTCTTTGCACTTAGCACATCTGTGGGCTCAGAGAACATTTCGCGATGGGCCTCCTTAGACATGCCGGGACGGTCGGCCCCTGCCCAACAGCAACGGACCGGCACGCTCCAGCCGCGGCAGGCGCGGTGGCCGGGGCCCATCCGGGGCCCCAAAAGCGGTGCATCTCTTTGCCTCCCCGGCCAAGCTGGGGAGGGGGCGCCGGCATCGCTCCTGGGCCCATGACGGGCTTGTCGGGCCAGACGAAAGGGGGGGATTGGGAAAGGGGGGGGTACGAAATTGGCTGCATGCAGCTGGTGTCGGCCCCACCGAGGGGCCCATTCCTCGGTACAACAGCCGCCTCCGGCGTCGGGAGGCGCCGGGAAAATCAGCTACGTGAGCTGATTCTCACCCCCCCCCTTTGCTATCCCCCCCTTTCGCCCGACCCGGTCATGGGCCCAGGACGGGCCTGGCCGGCGGCGGTGACTAGTTTCCCGTCGGTCGCTGGAAGCAGCGAGCATCGTTGAACCGGTCCCTGTCCCCACGGGCCTGGCCCGGGCCACGCTGGCCGATGTGTGCCCCCAAGTGGCGAGATGGGTTGTTCCCTTTCTGGGTCTCGAGAGGCATGTCCCCAGCCGGGGTGGTGGGATGGTGGGGAGCTGGACGGGGGCGGAGAATGGGGATAGGGATCGGTTAAATGATGTTGAAGTCGGTAGTCTTGGATTCCCAGGCTCCAATCTACCCTGAGCGCCTTCCTACTTCAATGAACGAGTGGCTTCACCTTTGTCGTCCCCCCTTAGGGGGCGGGCGGACACCCGAGCTGAGTTTAACGCCTTCATGCTTCATGTTTCTACCTACGTCTGACCGATGGGTACGCATAGCTCCTGGGCAGGA